>JBBCBC010000038.1:9430007-9682425 GCA_037126765.1 Stenogyne calaminthoides
AATTAGCGAAAATGGGAGAGGATTCCATGGACTAAGAATTGAGGTAAAAGATGGCAAGCCGAACAATACCGGAGGCTTGTCCAGTTGGACCGAGTTAGATTCTATCTTTGAAATCTTGTTTTGAGCTCAGTAGTACTTAACACCGATGAACATCATTCCAGAATGAACATGATCGTCATCATGATGGCGGTAATGATTAGAGGAATACCCTCGTGATTGAACTTGTAAAGAAGCGAGGAAGCTCAGATGAAACTAACTCGATTAATCAGATGACAATGAAGATCAACAACGTCTGTGATTATGATGCGATGTATTTTCAAATCGATCATGATCAGGCCCAGCAATCACGGATGTTAGGACCATCACAAACCTACATGTAATCCTGCAAAAAGGAAATATAAAATGGAATGTACATGAAAAAGTGAAACAAATAACGATGGAACGTGCATGAAAAGGGAAGAGA
The DNA here is from genome assembly GCA_037126765.1 of Stenogyne calaminthoides. NCBI lineage: Eukaryota > Viridiplantae > Streptophyta > Magnoliopsida > Lamiales > Lamiaceae > Stenogyne > Stenogyne calaminthoides. The sequence goes on from JBBCBC010000038.1 coordinate 9,430,471, forward strand.
TGAATCGATCTGCTACCCAGGCATTTATCCGAGTAGTTGTCCTGAATCCAATGGTTCTGAGAACCTTAGCGAACATCAAGAGATAATTGATTTCTGGATGTAAACTTGGTCTGTATTTAGTCGGCGGTGAACGCATTTTTTTACGAGGGAAACATCAAAAAGAGAGCGGATCATGAACGACGAGAGCGTTCAAAGGATTAAGATTCGACTTCGCTATGATTGTCAGCTTGAGACGGCGACAAGAACATTGGCGAAGACATATTCTTCGCACCGGAAAAATTACCGCGGATCAATGCCAAACTATTCGAGACTCGACTAAAAATATTAATTAATTAATTAATTAATTACTTGGAACGGAAGCGTAGAACGTGTTCAAACCATAGAGTTGTTCTCTCCGAAGAAAAAGAAGCTTGTCTGTATGTACTAATATGATACATGGGTAAATCACACAAGCTATACTCATTTGGATAACTTTAACCGAAAAGTGACCAAGATCAGCAAACAATGCCTCAGCTCCTGCAATAAAAAAACAAACATTTTGTTAGCTAGGTTAATGTTTTTCCACCGAAATAATATTTTTTTAGGGACAAAGAATTTGCGGGTGGTTGTGTTTTAAAAACAATAATTTTACGAGAACTGAAAAATGTAGGGTATATGTTTTAAATTTGTTAACATGATGCAATTTGTTTCCAAAAATCAGTAAATGTAGGACAATCGAGCCCCGAATAAGCGATAGGCTGAAATGTCATTGAAATGTAGGACAATCGAGTCTTAATAAGTCCAAATCTCAATTGACATTTAACGGCTGGCTTATTCCAACTCAATATCCTACATATAAATATTTTCAAACATTCATTCTATATTTTTATTTAAACATATTATCTTATATTTCCAAGTCCAGAATATTGTCATAAAAAAAATTTTCCCATGTTTTATGGGTCTCTATGCACCGTATGCTGGCATAAAATGCACTCCATAGTGCATTTAGAAGCCATGCAACTATACAAAATGTAAACAATGCAACAACTATTTGTGAAGCATGCAACTATTTTTCCCATATTAGCAAGTTGCACTTTTCTATATAAATAAGTCATTTTCAATATATGAAGTTGGTACGCTTTTAAAATGTCTGACTATGAACGGATGCAGTGCATGCCAAGACATTTGTTTTCACACACACAAATAAATGCACACAGTGAGGGGAAATGTGACCTGTTATGCACATAACAACGCTCTCCAAGAGGAAATCCAGGCATCAAATTTGTTCCTTGCAAGTAATCTACTATGTATTCCCGGGTTAATTGCCTTATAACAGAGGGTCATATTTGATGAAATTGTGCCCCCAATTGATGCAATGAAGAAGAAACCAAAGTATTAAAATTGGAGCAAATGTGTAACCAACTTTGTCTGTACCAAATCTTTGAACCATGAACAGACTACTAGGATTGCAACTGAAGTCCAAACTATTGTGTCTGAAAATCAACACAAATATCATTAGAGAAATCATAATATAAATTTAATAGTATCGTTGAATATATATATAGAAGCTAAAAGTTTTAGACGGTAGTATTAGTAATAATAATTTATTCGAGACAAAATTTGTGTGATCCAGGAGTTAACTTAACTCTGCTTTCTTCAATATTATTCTTCTATATTATTTGTTATATATGCATACTATTCTGCCGAAGGTGCTGCCTCTTCATTCCACTTAGTAGCAGATAACACTTTTGAAAAGAAAAAAAAACATAAATCAACAAACATGTTATATTACTTATATAGAATCATTAAATTTAATTTCTAAAAAAAAAAAGTACCCGAAATGCAGGGAGTAAGAATACCATCTCCTATGAGCATGGAAGTACTCAAGCATAGTGGATAGTAACAAAGCGTACTTTAGAAACACGCTTTTTCTAACTTGGTTTAAGTTTTGAAGCTCGAGCGGCGCCAGAGGTTGGCAATTCAAGTTTGTAAGTTGACAATTCTCGATCTTCTATTTCTTGACTTGATCAAAAACCCACTTTTGCATATCGACACATTAGTGAATATGGTGCAAATGTCCCTCCTGAAATCAAACCCCAATTTTTAATCGATGTGACTACGTAGTGATCAAACAATGTAATTTTCTTTTTTTTTTCTTTTTAAAAAAAAAAATGGGGATCAAAATTGAATAATCCAGAGAAGTTATGAGGCCAAAAATGAATAGTTAAATTTTTGGAACGAAAAAGCATTACAAAAAAATTATGAACAAACTACTTTTTTTTTTTCTCCAGAGATTGTTTCTAGTTTACCTTAATGATATATTGAATGCTCTTTGAATTTTTGTAAAAGTATGTAAAAGCAAATATGGATATTTTTTGTCAAATAAAAAAATAATTAAACTATTAATATGAAAATAGGACTATTATAATATGAGATGCGAAAATAAAAAGTATCTATTTTAATTGTACACAGGAAAAAATATATATTTAATTTGATTCATGAGATATAAAATAATCCAATGAAATACTGAATTAAGGAAGACCAACGAAGAACATGCACGACAATAGAAATGACATATAATGACAGATATATCTTTTTTAAGATAAAAGTCTTTAAACACAGAAAACGATATATAATATTATATCGTAGGTCAATTTTGTAGTGTAAATAATCAAAAAAAAAAAATCAATACCTTCGCCATTGTCGTTGGCATGTAGCACGATAAGAACATACTTGATCAAAGGCACTAATGTTATTGTGTAAAAATGAGCGATAGAGCTCCTAAAATGTCATCATTATGTTGGATCCCATTGGGAAAAATGCTCGAAAAACGTACAACGGCGAAGTCCCAATATCTCCGTACACCACCCCGATGCATTGGAACGCCATCCTTTAGCAATTACTGGCCCACCTGCTGCCGACCACGGCGGCGCCGATTTTGTCCTTGGCGGACTCAATGTCAAAATGAGTCGTAGCGTTTGGGGAAATTTTTGTTTGGCAATACCATTTAGATTGTTCTGAGCATCGTCGCTCGATATATTGTACAAAATTTAATTATATATAGTTAAATTTTGGCAGATTAAAAAAAAACTATTAAAAAAATACTAACGAGGTTCAACCTAACAATGAAGAATGACAAAATTTCTAACAGACCTAGCAAGAAAATAGACCATTAAATTGGTATCACAATGAACTCAATTCATCCTACAATGGGGGTAAGATGACAAAAATCCTTCTACAACTCTCAAAAAGTCCTATAAAATTTTGGTGATTTATTAAAAAATATTTTGTTTGTTCTTTTCAAAAAAAAAAAAAATATATATTTTTATTTAATGTATAGAAAGAAATGAAATGTTGAGAGCAATGAATAAATAGTGGAGAATTAAGAGAGGGGAGAGGGAAGAGTGTTTGCTGGAAATCTAGCGGTTGGAATAGGTATATGTTTATAGCCATTCATTTCATATGTACATGTTTGACCGTTTTCTTCATTAGGTCTTTACTTGTCCTTATTCTTCATTAGACATCTACCAAAAAAAAAAACCAACAAATCAATAACGTAAATAGGGATTAATTTTTTTTTAGCCAAGAATCATTAAATCATTTTTAAAATTTCACACAATTATTTTGTTTTTAGATTTTGATCCTTGTAAATTTAAAAAATTTTGGAAATTAATCCAGCGATTCATATCGCAGTAACTTTATTCAATCAATATATATGTGCATTTTTGTTTGACATTTTTTTCATGTGGCAATGATATTTGGATTTTAATAATAATATGACATTATTTATTTTAATAATTTATAATTAAATTAGTGAGAAAAATAATTTTTTTTAATATATATTTCAAAATTTTATATAAAGATTTTTTTTTTTCTTAAAAAATATAGTATTATTTTTTAAAAAAATTATAATTCTATTAATTTTCACAATACATCTAAATACCCCAAAATCTAAATCAAATTTTTCTATCATTTTTAAAATTAATGAATTTTTGAAAAAAATTTTTAAAGTAAATTCATTAAAAAATTATGACCATTAAATTTGTAAAAATAAAAAAATTAAAATTTTTAAAAGGCTGTAATATAAATAAGTTAAAATAAACCATAAAAGAATTTTATACACAGCCTTTCAAAATTAAATTTAAATTAATTTTTTAACATTTTATTTTAATTTATTTATATTACATTTTAAAAAAGAAATCTTAAGATTTTAAATTTTACAAATTTAATGGACATAAGTTTTTTTTAATGAATTTACTTTAAGATGTTTCAAATATTTTAATTTATTTTTTTAAAATAATTTTAAAAAATTTTATTTTATTTTAAGGTCAATTTAATTAATAGAATTATAAAATTAGTTTTTTTTAAATAAAATATAAATTTATAAAAAAAAATTCCCGTAACATATTCAAATTAAAAATAATGTCACATTAATATAAAAATTCAATTAATATTGTCACATGTGAAAAAAAGTCTAACAAAGTGTCACATGTACATTGATCGAATAGGTGACCTACAATAGCAGGTCGCCTGGACCAATTTCAAAATTTTCACAAATTTACAGGATCAAAATCAAAAAGTCAAAACAATTAGAATTAATTTCAAAACAACGACAAGTTCTTTGAGCTACAAAATATTTAATCCTTAAATAATTATAGATGTTAACTTTCGATGAAATAATGCTCAAATAATAACGTACAAAAAAAAATCTATGAAACTAAATAAATTAATATATAAAAATATTTTTGTTTAATTCAGTTATCCATTTGGAAAGAACTTCATATCAAGGATCAATTTTCAGGTTAAGTCTCACTACAAGAACTTATTTTACTAGGTCTCAAGTAGAGCCATTAAATGGGTTTGCTGGAATCGAGGGCCCACAACTATTTCAACAACCTTTTTTTTTGAGTTTTGGGCGGGTTAGATTAAAGAACTACCAACTCCAACCTAATTTATAGCGGGTAGTGGGCTTAGCGAGCTAGCCCGCAAATTTTTTTTAATAAAATAGTATTATTTTTACATTTATTATTTATCATAAATTTTAGAGTAGGTATTCGGTGAAACTTATTAATATCATTAAATTTTTATCAAGACATTTATAAATTAATATCATAACATTTGTAAGATTATAATATTAAATGTTATTAGTTTATAAAAGTAGTGATATCATTTTATAAGTAATGATATTAATTGAATAGTATGAACATGTTTCACACGGTAGTTTTTTATGCTTAAAATTATCATTTTATAAGTATAATGATATTAATTGTATAAGTATGAACATGTTTTAATGAGAGTTAGTGTAAATTTTAGCGGCGTATTAACAATGCATTGATGAATAATAAAAAATAAACAAAGCTACAATAAACTAAAAGATTAAACAACAATACACAAAAATAGTCGTAATAAATAAAAATATTTTTATATCTTAAGAGAGTAAGTGAAAAATAAATTATTTTTTTGTATTTATATTTTATTATTTTAATTAAAATAAATGATATTATTAAAAATAATTAAATTCATTTTTAAAAACCCTCACCCTTGATACACCTAACTTTTGCTCCAACTCATTGACCCATGCAGGGCATTGGCGTGCCCACTTCTCAATGGCCGTAAATACTCAACCCAATCCATATGTAGAAAATAAGAATGCATTAACGCAGTTCGACTCATTTTGAGGTCTTGTCTCAAGTAAAGGCTTTTACTTTTTTTTTTTTTCAATTTAGAGTTTGATTTTTTTTTTTTTCAATTTAGAGTTTGATTTTAAATTCATTTATATCTCAATTCCTTTCGGTATAAAAATCGCACAATATCATCATTATATATATTGTATTCCACTCTGTGTTCTATATGGTAGATTAACACCGTGTAATGGGCAAAAAAATTCAACGAATCACCATTACCCCAGTCCATGTGTTAAAGAGATCCGGTTGGAATAATAATTCAGAATAAAAAAAAGTAAGAATGGAATAATCAATCTGCGACAAAATTGTACAAGATGATAAATTTAATGTAGATATTAGAAGCGCACACCATAAATAAAAATGTTTTTCATTAATTTGAAAAACAATCCTTTTAATTTTATTTTACAGATATCTTTTTTCTTTTTTTAATCAATAATGTACATCTATAAGTTTTATTTTTATTATTGTCGAATGTGATTTTATTTTATTTGTGCTGTATAATTTTAATTCGAAAAATAATACAATGCAAGTTATTATTACTTCAAAAGAAAAGGCACTAAATTAAAATAATACAAGATTATAAAAATAATATTTTTTAAAGACAATTAATTACAATAGTTTCTAGCATTGATCAATCATAATAATTCCTTCTACCACCGGCAATATGGCGATATAAATTTCATCTTCAAATACAGGAATCAAGAATCACCACAAGAGGGGCCACCAAACCACAATTCAAACGCAACTCCAACTAAAGGGACCACACAAGAGGGAATATTCTTTCCGTGTCTCGAACGTAGGACATCAGGTGCCTCGAATACAACGGCTCTAACCACTGAAGTTATCCACAACGACAAATAAAATAAAAATTAGAAATACATATAAGTAGGTCTAATGTGAAAATTTTAAATTGTATGAAAATCTATAAAATTGTCCTAAATCAATCATCTACCCCTAAACACTAAATAATGAACACAGGTAAAAATTATGACATATTCTTATTCAAATTTGATTGAAATTAATGAATTTCTTTGAATGAAAGGAACCATGAACCACTAATTTTGTCTTACCTTCACCAATTACAAAATTTGATTTTAAATTAAAGTTTTTTCATGTATAAAAATTTTCATTGAAAAATCTATCTTCGATTTGTTTGCTCGTGTTTGCAGAATTTCAGAATAAGTACTATCTATAGAGAATAAATAACCCAAAATGACATGAATGGGTATCATGTGCATTCATTCAGATTTTGTCTTTATAGTTCATTTTAGAATCATAAACTTATTACATTTGAAAGATGTAAGTGCAGATATTAATATGAAAAAATAGTTGCATGTTTTAATATAAACAAGTTAAATCTTTCATTATCACAAGTTGTATGGTTCTAACTTGCGGCCTAAAGTACGAAGGCACCTAGAAACATGCAAAGATTTAGCCAATTGACATCCTACTCCAACTCAAAGGTTTTTGTCAATTTTTCACATTTAAACCATGAAAATGTAATGGAATTTTTTCACTCCTGGTCTTTGTTACATTACACCACATTCTTAGGGAAATCATGGCAAGGCTTTGCTAAAGTGTGAAATTGAAATTGGTTTTGATTCAATTTGTTTTGAGTTTATCAAATTAATCAATTTTCATTGCAAGAAACAACGTTACTTAGATCACATTGGTATCTAAATGAAAATCTCTCTTAAAAAGAAAAAGAAAAAAAGAAGCATGATGTCATAGTATATTAAAAACAAACATTCATTGATTTAAGTAACCAATTAAAAAGAGTTTGAAACGGTACATATATATTAAGAGTGTCACTTTTAGATCTATATATATATTCAAACTTGATAAAAACAAGAGTTACATTTAGAGCTCATAAGTCATCCCAACTTTAAGCATTCTCTTTTGAGGATATCAAACACCGTGTTGATTTACCTCACATTCTTCTTCAAGAAATTATAAGCATAATCAATCAACACTTTTTTCCCAATGTTGGAGCCTTTGCACCACCTCATGCCCCCCACCATGTGCACGACCCCGCCACGCCACCTTGTCCAAAACCTAATTTCATTCTCCACGGCCTCGTCCACTTCCACCCGAATGAACTCTTTGAGTCTATCGAACAACAATTGCTTTCGAAGGCCACTTCTTTGTCTCTTACATCCAAGGTACCCATACCGTACGACACAACGGTAGACTTGAACATCCTTAGGTTGTACCTCCCAAAAGAAACTTTCTTCGATAGGCACTTTGCTTATCTGCAAAGACTTGAAGGAGACGAACACGAGGACCGAAAGTGAAGGGCGGGTACATTCGCTATATAGTGATTGAAAATGGGAGGGATTCCTTGAACTAGCTCGGGAGTAAAATATGATAGCCCCGACAACCTCGGAGAGCTCGTCGCTTGGGCGATTTCGTTCACTTTTGGGAGAAATCTTGTTTTCAAGCTCAAAGTAGTACTTCTTTTCGATAGACGTCATTCCAAACGTACATAATCGTCATCATGAATGCGGCAAATGTAAAGTGGAAGGTAAATTCTCCTTGATCGAACTTGAAAAGAACAATAGCGAGTAAACTAGCTCGATTGATCCGAAGGACCAACGGCTGTGATTACCAAAAGTATGTGTGTTTTTCCAAATCAAGATCATGATCGAACTAGCAACGCGGATGTTAGGACCATCACAAACACCACGGCAATTCGCAAAAAATCCCAAAGATGAAAGCGTTTGCATAAAAAGTGGAAGCAGGATGAATCGAGTTTCGCGACTTACCAGGCATTGCCGACCGCGTAGTTGTCCGAAATCCAAGAGTAACGAACGCAAGCAAACATCAAAAAGATAATTCATCTCGAATATAAACTCTATTGGGTACTTAGTCAAGTGTGAACGATTTAACACGAGGGGAAACATCAAAAGAGAGCGATTGTTGAACGACGAGAAAGTTCATTGATCAAAGATTGACTCGCTATGATTGCTGCCAAAGACGCTACCACGAACATCGGCCAATATATTTTCTCTAAAATTCACTTAATGATCGGGTATCAAACTACTCGAACTCGACGAGAACAAAAAAAAAATATATGTATATTAACAAATTAATTACTTGAGCGGAAGCATAGAACGCGTTAAAACCATAGAGTTGTGCTCTCGAAGAAACGGCTTGACCAAAAGTCGCTAACACGATAGACGGGTAAATCACACTAGACATGCTTATTTGAATAGCTCTCTCATTGAGAAGTGACCAAGATCAGCAAACAATGCCTCAGCTCCTGTGTTAATATTAAACAACACTTAACTTGTTAGCTAGAATGTGCGGAAAATTACTAATAAGTATAAAATTTGGGATCGACTTACTAATATGTACAAAAATAGATTGCGTATGTAGTCAAAAGTTGCACATGAAAAGTGCAAATGTACATACATATGTGCAACTATTTGTCTTACTAGTAAATTGCAATCTTTTGAATTGTATCAATGAGTCCTAAAATGTGACTGTTATGCACATAACAACGCCCGAAGAGAAATCCAGCATCAAATTTGTTCCTTCCGAAGTAATCTATGATGTATTTGGGGTTAATTGCTTTGATAACAGAAGGTCATATTTGATGAAATTGTAGATCCCAATTGATGCAATGAAGAAGAACCATAGTAGCAAAATTGGAGCAAAAGTGTAAACCAACTTTGTCTGTACCAAATCTTTGAACCATGAACAAGACTACTAGGATTGCAACTTCGAAGTCCAAACTATTGTGTCTGAAAAAATCAACTCAAATATCATTAGAAATTAAAATCAGAAATTAATAATAGTGTTGTGCATATATCTCAACAATGATATCATGCATACTACATGTAGGACTAATGCGTAGTAATGAATTGTTGAAACGAATCAAAATTTAATGTACTAACGAAAAATAATGAACTTTTATATAATAAATAAAATATTTTCAACTCAAATTAAGATTTATTTTTTACCTGGATCAAAATTTATCGATTAATAAAGTAACGAAAATTAAAACCTGATAAGTCAATAATATATACATAATTAAGATTTGTCTCACGAACCTGCAATTGATGTATACACACATATTTCACACACTTTATTTATATATATATAAATCTCGCAAGTAGCGTACCTTCTGTCATAGAATGTGCTGCCTCTTTGATTCCACTTGTAGCAGATAACACTTTTGGAAGAAAAAAAATGAACACAAATCAACATATAGTAATATAATTAATAATTTATTTAAGAAAAAAAAAAAAAAAAAGAGTTAATTACACATTGCAACTTGTAATTTTTTTTAAAACAAAATGCATACCAATAAAAAGTGAATGATTTCAACTTCTACCCACTTTTTTGTGAAACTTTCCGGCTAAATATAGTCTGCAAATGATATATTGTACATACAACAAAGCCAAAAAATATTTTAGCATACATAAAATTGAAAATTTTGATAAAAAAAAAAAAAAAAAGTGAACCGGGTTGAAAGTTATCAATTTTTACTAATACATGTTGCATTTTATTTCAAAAAATTGTAGATGTTGCAATTTATTATTAACCCTTAAAAAATATACTAGTAAAAAAGTACCTGAAATGCATGGAGTGAGAATACCATCTCCAATGAGCATGGAAGTACCAAGCATGGTGGAGAGTAACAAAGCGTATTTCATAAACACGCTTTTTTCTAATTTGGATTTAAGTTTTGAAGCAAGATGTGTACCATTGTTTGGCAATTCAAGTTTGAAAGTTGAGACATCTCGATCTTCTATTTCTTGACTTGGGATTAAACCCACTTTAGCATATCGACATATTAAAGAATATAATGCAAATGTCCCTCCTGAAATTATTATATAACAATTTAAATTTTATAATGCAAAAGTTCCTCCTGAAATTTTTTTTGCAAATGTCAAGCGTCCACGTTAACTTCTGAAGTTAAAGAAAACTCTCAATTTTAATCGCACGTGAATTTGTGTTGGACTGAACAATGAAATTTTTTGTTTGTTTTTTTTTTAGAAAATGGGACCAAAATTGAACAATCGAGATAGTTATTTGACCAAAGTTAAATAGTTAATTTCTTATAAACGAAAACGAATTATAAAATATAGGAAAATTATGGGACCAATACACTTTTTTTAAAAAAATATTAGACAAGTACTGTATCATGTATGGATGTTTTTTTTTCTTGGAAAAGGAAGTATGAAATATGTGGGCATGATTTATTTTTTACCATTGGGAGTGGTGCGTGACATACTTGGTAAAACAAAAGGGCCTACCCATTTAATTTGTTTCCCATTAATTGATAATGAATTTTAACGTTCATGGAAGAATGTATCTAATCTAATTAATGGTGTGGCAAATAAAATAATGCAACAATCATCAAATACTAAATTCAGGAAGATCCACGCGGAGAAGTAATTAGCCAAAAAAATGTGAACATATATAATTGAAAGGGGTATTCACCATTTAATAAAAAATACATCGATTTCCGAAGCAGTCATATTCTTTTAAATTTATTTCAACCCCGATTTCCAAAACTAAAATCTCAACCCTCAATTTTGAATATTATATAAAAATAAATAAAATAAATCGAACTGACTAATCTCAATTTCCAAATTACCTAGTATGATGAAATATCATTTCGATTTTCTTTTCTGCGTTTCTACACCTCATTATAACGATTGAAATCCCATTATTTTAACGTTTCCAATTAAAAGTTTTCAATGATATAAATGTCATTACAGGTCAATTTTCTCATAAATAAATTTATTTTCAATAATTATGGAAAAAAAATAAAATAACGAACCTTCGCCATTGTCGTTTGCCCGTAACACGATGAGAACGTACTTGACCAAAGGCAATAACGTTATAGTGTAAAAAATAAGCGATAGAGCTCCTAAAATATCATCGTTATCTTTGATTCCACCGGAAAACACGCTCGGAAAAACGTACAACGGCGAAGTCCCGATATCGCCGTACACCACCCCAATGCATTGGAACGCCAGCTGCAGCGCCGCCGCCCACCCGCCGCCGTGTGCGGCGGACTTGGTGGCGGACTTGGCGGCCTCGATATCAAACGAGTCGTATCGTTTGATGTTGTGATTCCAACCATGATTGATCTCTTCATTGGGATTTTTGTCTTCGGTTATTTGTTCTTGCAAGACATTGTCACTAGACATGTTTTGCAATAATTTTTTAAGAAAGAAAAAAAATGGTGATTCTTATGGGAAAATATTGTGTAATGTGGAAAAGAAATGAGGGGTTTGGAGTAATAAATAGTGGAGAATTAAGATTAGGCACATGTATTAATATTATAGGAGCCATTCATTTCATATATGTACATAAAATGGGAATGAGATCTCATATTTTATAATTGGTGTTCCACTTTATATTTCAATTATATGAATGGATGACATGTGAAATAATAAAAAATATACAATAAATCATTATACCCTGAATTCATGTGTTAAAAATTTTAAAAAAGTAAAACATCAATGGACTATAAAAAAGTGGAGCAGAGAAATTTAACCGCATAAAATGGATGGCGTGTATTTTTCGTGTGTATCTCATTTGAGATTATATGCATGGAATCTGGATTTTCAATTTATATTTGGGAAAGAGTTTTTATGTTTTTTAGACAAGTGATTTTATACTTGTCAACTATATATATTAGTCAAAGATATATTAGTATTTATTTTAGTTTCCAATTATCAGCCTGCAGAGATTTGCATGAAATTATTGTACATTACGATCGTTATTATTTTTTAAGGTGAAATGTACTCCATCCGTCCCAGATAAATTTGTACACTAAATTAAACACACAAAATTAAAAAATAAAGCAATGAGTAAGAATTTGAAGGGTAATTTTATAAATTTATATGTATAAATTAAGTAAATGAATTGAATTGGTGTATGTGTTGGCCAAAAATAATGACATTTAATATAAATTTTGAATATTGTGAGGTTGTAGTTTATAAAGGACTTACCATTTTTAATGTGTGCAAATTCTTTTGAAACAAATTAATAAAGAAAATATGCAAATTTTTATGAGACAGACGGGTATCACTTTTCAAAGCATGACCTGATTGTACATTTTACATATTCTTTTATAAAGTAATACACTTGATAACATTTTTGTTTGAAACGGACTCAAAAGATATTTTGTCTGTCATGATTTTATTTAAAATTGTGTTTTTATTATTTTTCATTTTGATATCAACAAAATTTTACTATCATTTTTTGCATCAATACCCTTAATAAATACTAACCATCCTCTTATATTTTAGTTTTGGTCTATATTATTATGAGTAGGTCTCTTGTGCACACAAGTGCACATTGCACTCATGCAACAGAATGATTCATTTAAAAAAAATATGTGAGTTATTGAATATATTAAACATGTTATGTGGATGCATGGGTAGAGTTGGGACGAGTGCACAGTTGCACATGCGACTTTGTCTATTATCATTAATCATTAAATATTAGTAATAAATAAGGGTATTTGGTATCTTAATTAATAAAAAAATATGTTTCTCTGGATAGGTATTAAAAATAAATGTAGTATTAATAACCTTTATATGAATTTATCTTTTGTGAGACCTTCATAAAGTCAATTATTACAATTGTCCAACTACAATTTGTCAAACTAGGAAACAATTTCGATAAAAGCAAGAAAAAATTATGGAGGAGCTCATCTATAAACGCTGGAGAATCGACCCAACAATGAGAATCGTCCTACTAAAAGTATGTGCCAAGTTATTGACATTTCGCCTCATTAGAAAATATATTTTTCATTCATTAAATTTATTTTCACTTGTCTTATTCATCCGTACACCAAATCTATTCACATATTTTTTTATAGAAACAAACATTTTCTCTTTATCTTCATATCATCATTTAATTATTTCAATTGTCATTGTATTTTACTCATAGACAAACATTTTATTTATAAATGGATCCTACAATACCTCATAAAATACTTTTATTTTATCAATAATATCTATTTTTTTTAATACTTATGACTAAAAGTATGGGCATAACTTTGATGGATAAGTGGAATAACAAATTCTCCCTTAGCAAATAATTATTAGACAACATAATGTATTTTGAAAGTGGATTATTAAAATTTTGTTTTCTAATTGGATAATCAAAATTGAAACTTGTTTAATGTGTTAATGTACGTGAGGATATTGGTCTCACAATTATTATTTTATTTTTTAAATTTTTTAAAGGAAAATTTGTCATTTTATAACTCAATAAACTTAACTTGATGAGGAATATATGATTTTTCTTATTTTTCAGCCGTGGAAACTGTACACTCATTTAAGCTTTAAAGATTAAATTTTGTTTACCTAAATCATGCGTTATGATTTTCTTCATTTACTAATTATATCATAAATTATATAAGCCAAATATGGTCATATCAATATCGAATATAAAGAAATATCAGTATAAAAGAAACAATAGGAAAGCGCTAAAAAAAAAAAACTAGAGAAGATGGAAATCCCACCTATATTAATACACAAGTTATCATTAGAAATTTGTTCATATTATAAAATTAATATCTTTACATTTATAAACATATATCACTATTTTTATAAATTAACATAAATAACATTTAATGTTATGATCACAGTTTACAAATGTACTTGTATCAGTAGATAAATATTATAATAGGGGCACATTTGTATGAGTCTGTCTCATAATGAGACGGAACATAACTTGGGCATTGGCGTTTTATCACTTTGAAAAGAGTGGGTGTAATTTGTTCTAGGTTGTACCCCGTCTCATGCATAAGACCGTCTTATATGAATTTTTTGTTATTATGGTATTAGTTTATCGTGTAGTAATATAAATTTTATACCATGAACATATTTCATCGAACCTACTCAAATAAATATAATAAAAACTAAACAAAAGCCGGTCTCATACATAAGATAGTGTACAAATTAGCACAAATCAAAACATATTACTTCTAAAGTATTAAAGCGTCAATGCCCAAATTATGACCCGTCTCACCATGAGACCGTCTCAAGAAAAGTGTGTCTCAATAAATAATAAAGTAGGTCTAGTGTGAAAATTTTCATGTATGAAAAAATTATAAAATCGCCCTAAATCATGAGCTATTCGGGCGGGATGAACTATCTACGCCCTAAACACTAAATAATGAACCTAAATCATGACATATTCGAGTTGGATGAACCATGAACCACTCGGGCCAAGTGAACCATGAACCACTCGACTTTGTCTTACCTTCATCATATAGAGAATTTCATACCAGACTTTGTCTAAATAATATTGATACTCCAGCTCATAATCCTTTCTAAAGTGATTATAAATAGTCTTAAGAAGATAAGGATAGAGTGTATATGTATATAAATATAAAATAAAACACAATAAGAAATGATATTGTGACTTGTCCTTTTTATAGTTAGACATAGAAGTGCATATTAGCATTTTTTATGTCGTCTTTACATATTTCTGGTATATTATTAGTCTGGTAGTAAGGTACTGATGGTGAAATATATTTCAATAGTATTTTTTATCTTAAAATTGAATTTAATTGTTTTTTAAAGGAAAATAGAATTTAATTATTGAAACCGCGTTTCACCTTAAAAGGTAAAAAATGGTCATTAATTAGTGTAATGCCAAGATAGATGAAATTATGAATCCCTTATACTCTGTTAAATTATGCACATTAAGCAAGACCATCGATAATTAATGAAACTCAAGAATATATTTTTTTAAAGAGTAAAATTCATGTAAATCAGGTCTACATGAACTATATCATTATTATAAACGTATACATAAAAAATATCATTAATATTTTTTTATGTATAGCAATGATGTTTTTATACATAACAGTGATAATTTTGTACATAATAGTCAAGAACGAGGAGAATAAAATTATTTCATATTAGGGACTCTAATAGTAGCAATGCCTTGACTGCTATGTACAAAATTATTTCAGAAAACTACCGAATTAGGGATACTAAGTGTCCGTTTGCAATATGAAATAATTTTATTCTCCTCGTCCTTGATTGTTATGTACAAAATTATTTCAGAAAACTACCGAATTAGGGATACTAAGTGTCCGTTTGCAACTGCTTCTTAGCTTAGGGCCCAGGAGCGCTTTAGAACTCCCCTCACAACTTTTTAAATTGAGAAGTGTTTTTCACTATTTTTCATCACTTCAAAACACCCTCTAACAGTAGCAATAATATACGATAGGAGAAGAAAAATTATTTCATATTTAAATTGCAAAACATAGACATTGGGTAGTTTGTACAGTCGGCTCTTGGAAACATATAAGAAAAACGTAAACTTAATTGTAAAAGTCGACTCAAACTCCAAAATTCCTAAAAATCGGCTTAGTCAATGCATAATAAATTAGTTCTTGGGAAAATTTCATGCTCCTTCAGAGAGTTTTGATCGCCCAATTAATAGGTGAAGAAAATTAGGTGGGGTGTTTAAGTGGTTTTGTGAGGGGGTGATGGTATCGACGTTCAACTAATGATACCTCATTAAAAGTAACATTATCACTTAAAGATAATTTTCTGTTTTTAGAATAAGTTTAAATAGAGTTGTAAATATTAATTAATTTCCAGTATCCGTCTAAGTTCTACCTTCATTCTAAAAAGGAAAAAAAAAAATAGGAAATAACACCCCAAATGCCACGACACAAACCAATGATACTTGTAATTAAAAAAAAAAGATGAAAAAGAATTGCAAATATACAACTCTTTTTAACTCGTTTACAATATAATTAAAAAATATTAAATTTAAAGTAGACCTTGAATGAAATTTATTCAATTAAATTTATACCACTACATTTATAAATTAATACCATAACACTTATCAACTACTATATTCATTACATTTTTAAATTGAGATTATTGCATTAAATGCTATAAATATATATTAATTTATAAGAATAGTGATATCAATTTATAATTATAATAACAGTTTTTTTGTAACCGGTTCGAACCGCCGGTTCAACCTGATTCGAACAAGGGAACCGGCCGACAAAACGGTTGAAAATATATATAAAAATAAATTTTTGAGGTTGAACCGGTTTTAACCGGTCAAAACTGTTCAACAAACAAACCGCCTAACCGGAAAAACCGATTTCAACTAGTATTTTATTTTTTAAAGATATTTTTAAAATACTTCTCACATGTTCTCCAACACTTTAAATGTAGGATAAATGTATGAGGTGAGATAAATATAAAAATCAAGGTCACCTTCACCTTTTTATAATATTTTTCTCTCACATGTGAGATAAATATATGAATCAAGGTCACCTTCACCCCTTTTATAATATTTTCTCTCAAATTTTCCTCCAACACTTTCGACGTGGGATAAATGTATGAATGAGATATATATGAACCAAGGTCCGCTTCACCCCCTTTTACAATACTTCCTCTCACATTTTCCTCCAATACTTTTGATGTGGGATAAATGTATGAGGTGGGATAAATATATGAACCAAAGTCCACTTCACCCCTTTTATAATACTTCCTCTCACATTTTTTCTCCAACACTTTTGGTGTGGGATAAATATATTAAGTACCTTTTTTTCCCCTTTTATATTATTTTCTCTCACATTTTCCTCTAACGCTTTCGATGTGGGATAAAATTATGAAATTCATCTATTCCCCATTTATATTTCTTTCTCACATTTTCATCTAATACTTACTCGATGTGGGATAAAAATATAAGGTTCATCTTTCCCCTTTTATGTTATTTTCTCTCATATTATTGTGTTGTTTTTTATTATGACCATGACTCTATTGTGTTTTCTTAAATATGAAATGTTATACTACCTCCATAAAAATAATAACACCACCCCACCTTTATTATCAAGTTTTAATTAGCGAGTTGTTTATTAGTATTTCAAATGATAAAGTAATTTTTAAGGATGGGTATTATAGATCTATCTCTCATCTATTATATGTATCTTTAAAAATTATTTTATCATTTCAAACACAAATAGAAAACTGGATTCGTTAAAAAACACATAAAAGCGATGAAAACATGCGTTATCACGGGGACGGAGGAGTAAGATTTATATTTAAATTTGTGTAGGTGTATATTTATTTTATTAACTAAATATAAGAAATATTGAAAAAAAAATTAGAAATCATTTCAATGGTTTAACCGTCGATTGAACCAATCCGACCGATTGAACCACTAATCAGTGACTGTCCGGTTCGATCACCAGTTCGGTTATAAAAACACTGTGTAATAGTATCAATTACGAACACATTTCACAGGAAAATTTGTGTTAAATTTGACAAACATCACTTCAATAACCCATTATCCTTAGAAAAACAGTGCTTCTCTGCAACAAAAGTATGAAACCATGTACATAGTTTATTTGAGTAAGCAAATTGTCCTTTGCTAAACACTTAAAATGGGGAGATGCACACAGTTTCAAAGAAATCAAAAAAGAGAAGTGAAAGTGAAAGTGTGAAACAATAATAGAGCTCAATAGGCATATTACAACAAAAGTACACTGAGTTCACTTTATGTCTGTCCATACAAAAATTATCACCATCATATTGGAAAATCTGGTGCAAGAAAATGGATGAGGTGCATTGAATTTGATTTAATTGTTTTTTCCATTTATTCGGAGCCTTCCGAAAATCGGGTTCTGAACTAGTTCCCTAGCAGATGGTCTCTGGACAGGATCAGCATCCATCATAGCCTGAACAATCAAGAAAATCAGATATACACTCATACAAACACACATACATCATATACAAAAAAAAAAAACTCAAGGCAAAACAATGTACCTTAATTAAATTCTGAAACTGTAAAGAATGGCCAGGAAGAAGAGGCAATTTTCCTTTCCTAAGATGGAGAAAATGGGGGCCTGATTCAGGTAAGGGGACCCTCTCACGAGCTCGTAGATAGAAGCTCCTAAAGAGAATATATCAACTTTGTCTAAATGATCATAGTTCTCATTCAAGATTTCTTGGGGCATATAGCGTGCATCACCCTCTTCGACTGGCAAGCTTTTATCAATCTTAAATCGCACAACCAAAATCACCGAAGTTTATAAACACCTTCTTTTACATAAATATTATCTGGCTTTACATCCAAGTGAGCTATCCTCTCTTGTGTATGAACTGCAATGCCTTCACGATCTGCAAAAACTCGACAACCTTACAACCACAAATCTTTACGGGGGGATACAATCCATTCAAAACGCATAAATACTTCTATTCACCAATTGCACCGTGCAACTTTGAGTGCATTTTAAATGTATTTGTTGTTTTACTAAAAGGTATTAGTTAGTCAAGTATTAGATGTTTTAAGTGAACAGTATTAGTTGTTATCATTGAACAGTATTAGTTATGCGACAGTTACACGGTGCAACTGGTGCACCCAAGTGTTAACTCAATTAGATTAACAAGATCTTCCAATAGCCTCTAGCAATTGTAACAACATATTTGAGTCATCAAGCCATTTTCAGCAAATCACCAAGGGCATGATCTTATATAAATGCAATGATCAACAAAGAGCTTTAAAACACCAAATAGAATTAAGACTAATCACCTGATACATTGCCTCCAAAGCATCTCTCTCTGTTAATGGTTTGCATAATCTATTGACAGAGAGACTATGATCACACAACTCCAACTGAATGTAGAGATGTTCATTCTCAAACCAAGAAGAGAAGTAGCCAACAATGTTCTCATGGTACCCTGAGTTATGAATAAACAAGCAAAATTCAAAATCCTGAAATCTTTTAAACATGTAATACAAAAAATATTAATGCTGCAAACCTAAAGCTGCCAAAGCTTGGACTTCCATCAAAGCCTTGCGTCTGTAAAAGTACCAAAAATAGGTAAGCTGCACTAGAGAGAGTAGCGTTTGTACCAAGATGATGAAAAAATCAAAATAGGCTACCTCTCTGTTTCTTGATGCAACTGTCTCATGCTATGTTTCACAGCATACATGCAACCATCAATTCTCTTCAGGACTTTGAAAAACCTGGTTAAAGTTTCCATTCCCAATTTTCTGAAAAGAAAAAAACATCAGTTAAATATAGAAATCGTTTGATATCGATGTTGAGCAACAGGTGGTGAGGATTTTAAACCTCAATTTCATGGAAATCTGTCCGATAGCGTGAAAGTCCATCCCCACCAATACCTGCAGGAGAAAAACCTGAACAACAGCAAGCACAGGGAATAGCACAAATTAGGACTCAATGATTCTTCCAACAAAAAATAGCAACAAGATATGTACACATTAAACTAGTTGTTTCACATAAAAGTTCAAAATCCAAGGAACTTAATAACAATGAATTGCACCTGCACATTTTGGTCTTTGATTATCAAAAGGATCAGCACCAAACTCCGACGCATCCTTTAAATATGGATTCTGTAAGCATGGAGGAGGCATAACTCTACACCGTAAAGCCACTGCTGACTGTGAAACATAACTACGGTTCTTCTGCACCTCAATTGTTTTTCCTGTCTCGATTTCATCTTTCCCCGAAGGTTTTTTTTCAAGATCTTCAAATAGTTGATGACTGAGCTCAGCTGATTCAAGAGATGCTTCAATATCTGGGATAGTAATGCATACAAAGCATAAGAAATTTGGAGAAGGAGTCATTGAGTTCACAAAGTTATCAAAAGTCAAGAATCACTAAATATTGTGTAATGGATTAAAAATGCTCTTTTCTCTTTGACAAATGAGCAAGATATCAGACATTGCATTGGAAAGGTATACTCCAATCATATAGGTAGAGGAATCGGAACCAACACATAAAAACTAAACAACAAGCACAAAAAGCAATGAATTTCTTGCCCCTTATTGTTACGCATATGAAAACTAGTGCAAAATGAGAACTTTTCAGACTCAGCACTCTATTCTTTGGCTGAATAATACCCGAAAAAAAAAAAAAAGAAGAAAAAATCACATATTTATTCATTTCACCTAATTTTTGACGTTTGCTCCTAACGGTTTTGATTTTCTCAAGGTGACTTTGGGCATTCGATGATTTCCTTCAAAACAAGTTCACGTAAAAATCAGCACCTGAAACTTCAATCCGCAACTCATACCAAAATCACAAGCTTACCTTATTCCAACCCACATTACTAGCAGTAGCTGGCATTTCAGGAGTAATATAATCAGGCGTACTACAAAAAAACACAAGAACACATCGATTAAACTAACTCAGAATCAAATCAATTAAACTAACTAAACTAAAACCTACACGAACGATTAACTCACCAGAAGAAATCCTGACTGAGTATGAAATCCTTGTCGCCGGAGGCATCAACATCAAAATCCACGGGCAAAGAGTCCGAATAAGATTCGGAATCGAGAATCTTCTGGAATCGAGAGGATTCACCGATTGAAGAAGAGGATTCAGAGATACTTGATCCAGCTGCACCATTAGGTGATTCGCCAACGAGCCTTTCACCATTATCGCAGAAATCGTATTCCGTCGCTTGGTGTTACTGGTCCGGCTTCCCCTTAGGGGCTTTTTTTCTTCATCAATCGACTCAATGGCGACTCTCTCTCTCTCTCTCTCTCTCTAAGTAGGCGCTTGAATCGGAGCTGAATTGAAAAATTTGGAAAAAGAGGCGAAATTTTTTTTCAAATCTGCGCGCGTTGGCGGAGTGTGGCCGGGAATATAAAAATGAAAAATGTGTGTGGCAGTGGAGAAATTATACTGTGTGCTCAGAGTGTGTGGTAACAGGTGGGCCATCAAATCCAGCCGTAGATTTTTCATTGGGTTGGATGTCACTCAAATGTCTTTTCAGATTCGGCGTGCAATGTAAGCTTTGCTTTTGATATGGATTTGGGCGACGGCCCATTTCATGAGGCCCAACAGATTTATACTACGTTTTAATTTAAATTTTATATTTTGTTGTTTTATCAAATTGAATAACTAGAATGTTAACTAAGTATTTCACACCAGTGATGCTCGATAAATCTTATTTACTATATTATATAATAAATCATGAATTTATAGAGCTATAATTTATATTGAAAAGTATAACTCATAAACCAATTAAAAATTTATTTCACGTATGAGATATTCTCACATAAAATTTATTTTAACCAATAACATTATCTTTTAATCTATATCTCAACTTTGTTCGTATCCACAAATGGTCATGTACCTTTTTACTTTATCAATTTAAGTCATTTTTTTCCAAAAAAAAAAATTAAAATTTGATCGAAAAATTGATGATGTTTTTTATTATGGTCACGTCAACAGACGTCACCATTCTCATTTGAACTATATCTCATCGAGGAAGCAAAACTTTCAATCAATTTCATGTTCTGATTACACCTCCCCTGTAATTGCAACTTCAGAATTACGAATCTCATTTATTTTTATGGCTAATTTCGAGTGGTTTACTTTGAGGTAGGGATTAAAATTTATATTATTCTCTTCCTCTCAATGAATATGTTATTTCAATTTTTATTTTTATTTTTGTGTCATTATGTATCTTTGTAATATATTTTCGCCAAAAAAAAATGAAGAGGACTAAAAAATTGACACGAATAAGACCAAAATTGATAAGTAGACATTTATTGCATTTAAGCACTATTTGTGAATATGGACAAAGTTATAGGACCCTTTGTGATTTTTTTCTCATCACTCCCCCACACCCCCTAACATAATTTCTACAACATGCCCTCTTCTTCGAAGAAGGGAGAATTAATCAGAAAATAAAAACATTTATCAACTCGTGTGTGTTGTATCGGAATCAATCTTAACACAAGTATAATAAAATTTCGTTGTTATAAGAAGATCACTTTTCCTAAGTTAGGACCTCAAGGCCATATTACTAATCATTATGCAAGCTCAAGCGAGCTCCTCAACTACTTAACCATGTTCTCCAAGATGAGCGGTGAGCTCAACTACTTGTAATATTCTACCATTATGAAGAATAACAAGCGAGTTACGAGCTCGAGCTCGAGGAACTCGGTCTGGTTTTTCCCAAATACTAATTGTCATATTTCAGAGGATCATTCCTCAAGGAGCAAAGATTTTCTGGGACAACATTTGTTCCTAGTTACAGAACGCCTCAAAAGGAAAGTTAAGGTTTTGACCTCGGCGAGTTTCACACAACCTTCCGTTTCTCAATGAATCACAAAAAAAAACGATTGCAGATAATCTATATAGCCTGAGGGCATTTAATGTTCCGATGAACTCGCATTAAATGTGTTGTGCAGGCTATACATATGGGAAACCACCCCCAATTTTTGTAGTATGAATATGTGCATTTATGCCGCATTAAAGGATCCAAAAAATTCAATACAAAAAGGCTTTATCAGCCAAGAAAAAGGTTTACATGCCAAAAACACTCTCTTTACATTTATTGAAGAACATCATGATTATTCTTTATTGAATCTCTTGTTCTTGCATTTATTACTTGTTTGATTAGCTAAATAATTAAGCCACACTAAATTAAACACTTCTAATATTTTAGTTATCAACCGTGTGTCTTGTGAAATATGAGGGAAAACTATATACTGTTGGGGTTATACTGGAAAATATATTTTTACTTTGTATAACCAAACTGAATTTCTACCTTATTTACTGAAAATAAATTATTTATCACTGTTGCTTTAAATATGAATGAATATTATATATATTTACTGCATACATGTTCAATAAATAGTACGTGTTACATTGTAGTTAATGTGGTGATACCAGATCACAGAAGATCACATTAACAGTCCCTTGTACATAAGTACAAATTCACAACCTAGATGGAAATGAATAATCCATCATGAAAGGTTGAAGTGTAAGGCTCAGATTGACTTGTTTTGACCAAGAGATTACACTAGTGCATTATAATGTGCTGAATATGACCTACAGCAAGGACACATTCTTCAGTACTGAATATAGAAGAATTAAACCTCAGTGGTTCGTTATTTCTTAATCTCTGTTCCTTAAATAGGATCGTGTGAAATTAATAATTATTGCTTTGACTTATGTTGGATAGAGAATCAATGTGATTCAATACTTTATATCTTGGACAATATTATTAGTTACATGGCGATCGCTAAGATTTAATGCGGAGAATCGTGTACAAGCACGTCTTGCGTGATTTGTCCCCTTAGTAGGCTCATAAGTTTTATCATACTAAATCTTGCAAGTGGAATTTGTTTCCGGTATGGATAATAATGTTGAGTTGTTCTTAATCCACACTACAAGAAAGTTGCTGATTTACAACGTTGGATAGACAACGTTTTTTCTTGAAATGGTTGTGAAAAGATGAAAACATGTTGTTTAAAAAACAATCGTTGTCTTTCAGCGCATGTTTGTGCTGATAAACAACGGTTTTGGAGCTCCATTGTCGTTCCACGTTGTAAAAACAAGAAAAATCTATTGATATACAACGATTTTATCACCGTTGTTGTATGTCGTTGTTGTTTCAAAAAATTAATAAAGACAATGTTTTTTAAAGCTGTTGTCTTTCCATGTTGCAAATAGGTGATAATCGGCAGAAAGACAACGTTTTAAAATTGTTGTCTTTCCATGTTGTAAATAGGTGATAATGTTGAAGAAAAACGCTTTTTAAAAACGTTGTTATTCCTATTGTTTTAAAATCAACATTTTTTATTTTTTTATTTTTATAAAAACACTCTTATTATTTAAAATAACACTTTAACATATTACAATAGCACTTTTGACTATTTGAATGAACACTTTTAACTTAACACTTTTAGTTCATTAATAAACATTTAATCAACACTTTTGATTCTTTTTGACACTTATTATTTAGAATTATTTCCAATCCGTCCAATTAATTTCACTCTCCCGCTCACCTGCTTGCCCTAGGTATAACACTTAGGCCTCGTTTACTTCCTAAGGCCTCGTTTACTTCTCTAGGTGGGATAACTAAAAGAAATAAGATATGGTTAACTAGTACCAAAATAACTCGATAATGACTCATATTTACTAGTTCCGCCTTGGCTCGCGTACATCCGGGCACATGAACGTCCGTCTTTAATTCTCCGTCTCTATTTTCGTTCACGATCCGGTTACAATTTATTTACGAAAAATAAATAAACCTAGATCTAGACTAGTCTATTACATTGATCAAATCAAACAAATCCTAATCTACTCGTGGATTTTCTCGCGAGGCAAAACGAATCCGAACGAATCGAATTAAAACCCAACAATTTATTTGCATGTAAATAAGCACATTAAAATACCATGACAATTGGATACCTGCAAAACAGATCAAACAGTTCTACTATCCAATTTCAATTTTAATGAATAATAATTTAAATTACAGTTTGAAAGATCAGAGCCCGAACCGGGGCTCTGATACCAGTTGTTGGGATAACATATGCCAGGATATATCGGGATGACCTCATAAACACAAATTTAAATTAACAATTATTACTAGCATGAATTTACCTAAGTGAATTCAAATAATAATTAACCAACAACAACATGCAAATAAAATTTCACGTAAAAGATCCTAGCATGCGGAATTTCTAGGAGTTTACGTAAACGTACCCGTTGGAGAGACGATCTGAGACAGACAGGATCAAGTATCTGGATACCCACCAAAAGTCCTTCTCAAGTATTCCAAAGTCCTCGTCCAATAACCCCGGTGGAAGGTCCTCCAATGAACGGTTTATAAAACAAGGAAAATAAAATTATTGTTGCACCACCTTTGTGGATTTCTAATATTTCCAACACATGGAACACTAGTTGGGAATGGAAAATTCATCCCCTATTTATAAGTAGAGGGGTTTCGAAAATTTCATGCATAATTTGGGCTAGGAAAGATCTTTTCTTGATCTCCAAGAAATCTTGAATATATCCAATATATTCTTCTTTCCATGTGTATTTTTCCACAAAAATCTCAAACCCTTTATTTGCCTAATTTTTCGAAAATTTAAGAAAAGAATTTCAAGATTGGATCTTTCTTGAATTTATGAGATATTCTTGTATTCCAAGAATACATATCTTCCATAAAATCTTTCCAAGAAAATCAAGAAAATCTTTCTTCCCTTTCTTACTTAAGATTTTCGAAAATTTTACTTTTAAAGAAGCCAAGTGGGAGTTTTCTTGAATTTATGGGATAATCTTGTATTCCAAGAATACATTATCTCCTTTCCATAAAATCTTTTCAAGAAAATCATTCTCCCTCTTTTCTTTAATATTTTCGAAAATAATAGGAAATATTGCAACAATAAATTTATTTTATTTTAAACACCTTTTATTTATTGGACTATAATTGGGCTACTTGAGGGTCCTTTATGAGAATTAAGATGGACCTTCCAATGGACTTCTGAATTCCATTATTGAGCCACAATATAATTCAGCCCATTAATATTAATTAATACCACTATATAATTAATATTGCACTATATCCAATCTTAACCCATATTACGGTAATATGGCTCCCGGTTATTATTTCCCGTGTTTAAGATTATTTAGTCCATTAATTATTAAGCCACTGAAAAGTTTTATATTAATTAATATATTTATCTTTGGAGTAAGGACAAATTTCAACTTTTATTATCCATAAGGAAAATTAATTCCACTTGCAAGATTTGGTATGATAAAGGTTAGGACCCACCAAGGGGACCAATCAAGCAAGACTTTTTTGCAAGCACACGATTCTCAGTATTAATTTAGCAAAATCGTGCAATTAATATTATTACCCAAATATAGGGTATCGTCGCAATGATTCTCTTCCCATTTATAAGTCAAAGCAATAACTACTAATCATACACAAATCCTTATTAAGATGTAGATTAAGAAATCAACAACCATTGAGGTCTAACTCTTCATCCCTTAAGTCGGTCTTGAATGAGTTTATCCTCCCATGTAGGTCCGCTTCAACAAGATCGAATGCATTAGTGTAATCTCTTGGTCAAGACAAGTCATCGAGCCTTACACATCAACTTCTACCAATAGATTGTTCGGATCTATCTAAGTTGTGAAACACGCGACTCAGATACAAGGAACTATTAACGTGATCTTACGTGGATCCGTATCACCACGTTAACTACAATGTAACGCTTGCTACAAACGGTTTGCAATAAATATATATAACATTCAATCATATTTAAAGCAACATTGATAAACAATTTATTTCAGTAAATAAGTGTTTAATACATATGTTATACAAAGTAAAAACATACTTTCACGTATAACCCCAACAATCTCCCACTTATACTCAAAGTCTGCTTTTAAGTATACCACATCATGTCTCGTGTAGTTCTACGTGACATCTAATGCCACCTACACGAACCTAATAATATCTCTCCCACTTATACTCAAAAAGGATTGGCTCGACTTGACAACCATTCCTCCCACATGTCTCTTGAATGTTTCCAGAGGCAGACACTTTGTGAAAGGATTAATTAGGTTATCCTCCAATACGATCTTAGCCACCTCTACATCTCCTCTCTTAACGATTTCTCATCTAAGATTTATTTCCTTCAGTGTGTTTGTTTGACTCGTGGGCTCTTGGTTCCCTTGAATTTGCAACTGCCCCTAGCAAATATTGCTAGATAAATTCGGAACTCCATCCAAGTCCACTAAGAAGATCTAGAGCCAAATTGGTTCCTTCACTACTTCACAAGCAACTACTTACCCGATTTCCATGGTTGAGTCAGTGATGCATTTCTGCTTCACACTCATCCATTTCATGGCTAAACTTCCCAAATGAAAACACACTAACTGAGGCAGATAGTCTGAAATCTAGGTTTGATTGGAAATCCGAAAGTCAGGTATCCCATCGAAATAAACTGTCTCGATCGATAAACCAAAGATTCTATCTCGAGTTCTTTTCAGATACTTCAGAATGTTATTAACAGCAGTCCAATGTTGATTTTCGGGATTACTTTGATATCTCGCTACCATGCATACGGCGTAACAGATATCCGGTCTCTTGTACACAACATTGCATACATGAGGCTTCCCACTGCCGACGCATAATGAATGCCTCTCATGTCATCTATCTCCCTTAGGGCACATGTTTTTCGATAGATGGATTCCGTGCCTGAAAGGTACAAAACCCTTATTGGAATCTTGCATGTTGAAACACTTCAAAACGGTATCTATGTATGAAGCTTGCGATAAGCCGATCATTCTTTTCTTTCGATCTCGAGTGATCTTGATCCCAAGAATATGACTGGCTTCCCCTAAGTCCTTCATATCAAACTATTTTAACAGCCATACCCTTACGTCTGATAAAACCTTTACATCGTTTCCGATGAGCAGAATATCGTCTCACGTATAGTACTAGGAATACCAAGGCGATTCCGTCACACTTTCTATAAACACAACTCTCAAAATCGTTTTGATCAAACTCATAAGATTTTATTACATGATCAAAACATTGGTTCCAAGCCCGAGATGTTTGCTTAAGTCCATAAATGGACTTCTTCAGCTTGCACACAAGGTGTTCTTGGCCTTTTTTTATGAAACCTTCGAGCTGTTGCATATAGATTTCCTCGTCAAGACTCCCGTTAAGGAAAGCCGTCTTGACATCCATTTGATGATCTCAAAATCTAGATCGCAAAAGCTATTTGCCAAGAGAATACGGATGGACTTAAGCATGGCTCTGAGCAAAAAGGTTTCTTCATAATCGATACCTCTTTACGAGTGTATCCCTTTGCCCAAGCCTAGCTTTAAAGGTTTCCACCTTCGTCCGGGTTCTCCTTTTCTCTTGTAGAACCACTTGCATCCAATGGATTTTTACCCCATTTGGGTGGTTCAACTAGCTCCCACACTTGATTATGATCCATTGAGCTCATCTCGGCTTCCATCGCGGTTTAAAAGGAGATTCTCGAATCCTTATCTTGGACCACCTCCAGCATAGGACCGGGTCCGATTCACTATCCGGGGACCAAATTGGAAGATTCTCCTATCCTCATGAATCTCTCAGGTTGTCGAACAACCCTCCCACTATGATGAGGTTCCGATTGTGTCGGTGTGACGCTTGGTATATCAACCTATACAGTTGGTATATGAGTTTGCCATCTTATTTCATTTAAGGTAATCTCACTTTTTTGGGCTTTTCGATTGTTCATAAAGTCTTCTTCAAAAAATCTAAAGTCGTGCTTATTACCACCTTTTGATCTTGGAACCATAGAACATACCCCTTTCGTTCCCATGGGATATCCTATAAACAACCTTAGTTCCGAACGCGCATCCAACTTACCGGCTTCCTTGTCTAGCACGTATGCCGGACACCTCCAAATCCTGAGATGTTTTAGACTTGGTTTGCGCCCGGTCCACAACTCTTTAGGGGTTTTGGGAACCGATTTGGATGGCACTAGATTGAGCGTAAGCATTTGTTTCCAAGGCATGACCCCAAAACGACTTGGGTAGATCTGAATAACTCATCATGGATCTGACCATTTCTAAGAGTGTTCTGTTTCTTCGTTCTGCAACCCCATTTTGTTGAGGGGTTTCGGGTGCAGTCAACTGGGAAACAATGCCCTCGTCTGACAGGTAGTTCAAAAACTCATCATTTGAGGTATTCGCCTCCAAGATCGGATCGTAGAAACTTGATACTTTTTTCCTATGATTCTCCGCCCGGCTTTGAACTCTTTGAATTTATCAAAGGTTTCCGATTTGTGTTTCATGAGGAAAATGTACCCGAACCTTGAGTAATCATCCGTGAAAGTCACGAAATACTCATAACCACCTCTAGCTTTGGTTGACATTGGACCACACACGTCAGTATGAACGATTTGCAACACTTTTGTGCCTCTATTCCCCTTGGCTCCAAATGCCCTATTGGTCATCTTACCCTCCAAACATGATTCGCAGGTTGGAAGTGGTTCTAACTGTAGGTCCGACAGCGAACCATCTTTCACCAACCTTTGAATTCTATTTAGATTAATATGATTCAATCTTAGATGCCATAGAAGTGTCTCGTTCACGTTTTCTGAACGTTTTCTCTTATTGCATGAAACAGTCGATGTGTTATAAGATACATTTTGTGAGTGGTGTGCACAGTTAATAGTATAGAGATTGTTCTGTAAAGTTCCATGACAGATAAACACATCGTTATGGTAAGCAGTAACTTGCTTAGAAAAACGAACAGAGTATCCATCATTAATTAGTTTAGAAACTGAAATTAGGTTTTTGCGAAAAACTGGAACGTAAAGAACATCTCTCAAAACTAAAATCTTGTCTTCAAAAGACAGGTGCACATCTCCCACTGCTTTAGCTGCTACTCTTCGTAGCATCGCCCAGTGTGATGAGGACCTCACTTCCACTAAGTTGTCGGGTCAGTTTGAACCCCTGAAGCAAACATGATTAGTGGATCCCGTATGAACTACCCATGAATGAGAAGTATACGCCGCTAAACAAGCTTCAACAATTAGTGCGTGAGAATTACCTTTCTTTCCGGCCTTTTTGGGGTTGGAACAAGCAAACTTCCATTGTCCTCTTTCACCGCAGTTTAAGCACTTCCCCTTTGGATTTTCCTTGAGATCACCAGCATTCCTCATCTTACCATTGCCCTTGGCAACGGTTGAGTTTGATTGCTTATGGCCTTTGTTCATCTTTTTCTTCTTGTCTTCCATTGGCCTAGAAGATGAAGACGGACCACTTACCGCCAAAGCTTGTGTTTGGTGCCCCATCAATGTCTCTGCCGTGACCAAAGCTTGCAACAAATCAGCTAGCGAGGCCAAAATGCTCAAAACTTTTGGGCAGAGAGTGGAGTACCAAATCGATCTAGGTCTCCGGATCATAATCTGCACCTGAGAACCTCAAGTTTGTTCGGATGGGCCATCTATTTTGAGGGCGTAATCCCTTACGGGGTTGCCCTCCACCATTTTCAACGACAATATCTCGCGAAGGTGATCCGACGAGTCCGCATTTTTTACTCGTCAGTTGGCTCATCTAATTTTGGTGTGTCAAGAATCCACTTGTGCTTTTGCGCAGTTAGGACAATCAT
This sequence comes from Stenogyne calaminthoides, assembly GCA_037126765.1. Taxonomy (NCBI): domain Eukaryota; kingdom Viridiplantae; phylum Streptophyta; class Magnoliopsida; order Lamiales; family Lamiaceae; genus Stenogyne; species Stenogyne calaminthoides. Next base: position 9,461,048 of record JBBCBC010000038.1, read on the forward strand.
AACTTTTCGTTTCTAATCAACATAGTTTCCAATACAATTCTATTGACTTTAAGTATACTAACAGTGGATTAAAAGGTTGCGACATGCAGAACTGAAATAAATAACAATTTGTGTAAGCACAAAATTATCACTCAATTCGATCACATAGTTCATATCAAAATCTCAAAACAATATGAACATGCATCAGCCGACATCTCAAAATAGTTTAAATAGGTCACGTTGGGTGAACTGTCTATTTAAACACATTCAAGCAGGTTACAAACAAGAACAGTTACAAACCTTTAATTCAAAAATTAATAGTCGGCTCCCACTTAACCAATATAAAATTGACAGGAACTTCGGAGAAGTATATGCATATCAATTTTATACCTAAGTAATAACCATGATTAAATCTGTAATTATTACTTCGCTTTATGCGAGCCTCGTTGGGAGGGTCATAAATCGCCACTAATAATAATTCACAATCATCCTTTTGGGAATTTATTCATGTAAAATCCATCTTTTGGCCGTTCCGTTGGGGAAATTTCTCCAAAAGAATTCACAAATAAATAAATCATGGAGGTCAATTTGACGTAATTTTATTATCCGGAATAAAATTTGTCAACAATACATACTTAGTAATTTTCGAAAGTGAGATTTTCTTTTAGACAATTCTAAATCATGCAAACACATTTAACAAATGAAATTGCGAATTTAAAACAAGCATCAAGATTAAATAAATCACGTTGGGCACGTATATCAGTATCATGGTTTAAATTCAAATATTGATCTTGAGAAATCGTCCCATCTTTTGCTTTCATCGTTCATCTCGAAAAAGCTCCCCTTGAATGCAACAATTCTTTAAAACATCGCCGTTTACCGGGTTGGGGCGGCGTCCGAAAGCAGTAGCTCGCGACCGCGGAACTCGAGTCACATACACTGGCGCCGCGCCCCGGTCGGATCGGCCATCCGCCCCATCGCCCATAGCCTTGCGCTAGCTTATCGCCCAGACGCGCCCCGTCCGGTCCCGTGCCTCATCGCCCAGCTTCGGCCATGCCGCCTGCATACGTGCCCATACATCTTTGCGTGCAGCCCGTACCGTCCGTAGCGTGCCATACCACGTCAGTCGTGCCATACACCGTCGGTGCGCGCCATGCGCACGACAGCCCCGTCCACATCCCGCCTAGCGGTGCGCGCGGTCGCTAGACGTTCCGCCTTGGCTCGCGTACATCCGGGCACATGGACGTCCGTCTTTAATTCTCCGTCTCTATTTTCGTTCACTGTCCGGTTATAATTTATTTACGAAAAATAAATAAACCTAGATCTAGACTAGTCTATTACATTGATAAAATCAAACAAATCCTAATCTACTCGTGGATTTTCTCACGAGGCAAAATGAATCCGAACGAATCGAATTAAAACCCAACAATTTATTTGCATGTAAATAAGCACATTAAAATACCATGACAATTGGATACCTACAAAACAGATCAAACAGTTCTACTATCCAATTTCAATTTTAATGAATAATAATTTAAATTACAGTTTGAAAGATCAGAGCCCGAACCGGGGCTCTGATACCAGTTGTTGGGATAACATATGTCAGGATATATCGGGATGACCTCATAAACACAAATTTAAATTAACAATTATTACTAGCATGAATTTACCTAAGTGAATTCAAATAATAATTAACCAACAACAACATGCAAATAAAATTTCACGTAAAAGATCCTAGCATGCGGAATTTCTAGGAGTTTACGTAAACGTACCCGTTGGAGAGGCGATCCGAGACATAGCGAGGATCAAGTATCACGGATACCCACCAAAAGTCCTTCTCAAGTATTCCCAAGTCCTCGTCCAATAACCCCGGTGGAAGGTCCTCAAATGAACGGTTTATAAAACAAGGAAAATAAAATTATTGTTGCACCACCTTTGTGAATTTCTAATATTTCCAACACATGGAACATTAGTTGGGAATGGAAAATTCATCCCCTATTTATAAGTAGAGGGGTTTCGAAAATTTCATGCATAATTTGGGCTAGGAAAGATCTTTTCTTGATCTCCAAGAAATCTTGAATATATCCAATATAATCTTCTTTCCATGTGTATTTTTCCACAAAAATCTCAAACCCTTTATTTGCCTAATTTTTCGAAAATTTAAGAAAAGAATTTCAAGATTGGATCTTTCTTGAATTTATGAGATATTCTTGTATTCAAGAATACATATCTTCCATAAAATCTTTCCAAGAAAATCTTTCTTTCCTTTTCTTACTTAAGATTTTCGAAAATTTTACTATTAAAGAAGCCAAGTGGGAGTTTTCTTGAATTTATGGGATAATCTTGTATTCCAAGAATACATTATCTCCTTTCCATAAAATCTTTTCAAGAAAATCATTCTCCCTCTTTTCTTTAATATTTTCGAAAATAATAGGAAATATTGCAACAATAAATTTATTTTATTTTAAACACCTTTTATTTATTGGACTATAATTGGGCTACTTGAGGGGCCTTTATGAGAATTAAGATGGACCTTCCAATGGACTTCTGAATTCCATTATTGAGCCACAATATAATTCAGCCAATTAATATTAATTAATACCACTATATAATTAATATTGCAATATATCCAATCTTAACCCATATTACGGTAATATGGCTCCCGGTTATTATTTCCCGTGTTTAAGATTATTTAGTCCATTAATTATTAAGCCACTGAAAAGTTTTTTATTAATTAATATATTTATCCTTGGAGTAAGGGCGGCAAAAACTTTATTATCCATCTTAGGAAAATTAATTTCACTTGCAAGATTTGGTATGATAAAGGTTTGGACCCACCAAAGGGACCAATCAAAGCAAGACTTTTGCAAGCACCACGATTCTCAGATTAATTTAGCAAATCGTCGTGCAATTAATATTATTACCCAAGATATAGGGTATCGAAATCGCAATGATTCTCTTCCCATTTATAAGTCAAAGCAATAACTACTAATCACACTGATCCTTATTAAGTGACAGTAGATTAAGAAATCAACAACCCGAGGTCTAACTCTTCATCCCTTAAGTCGGTGCGAATGAGTTTATCCTCCAGAGGTCCGCTTCGGTAGCATCGAATGCATTAGTGTAATCTCTTGGTCAAGACAAGTCAATCCGAGCCTTACACATCAACTTCTACCAATAGATTGTTGGATCTATCTAAGTTGTGAAACACTTTTCATTATACAAGGAATTGTTAACGTGATCTTACGTGATCTGGTATCACCACGTTAACTACAATGTAACGCCACTTTACAAAGCGGTTTGCAATAAATATATATAACATTCAATCATATTTAAAGCAACAGTGATAAACAATTTATTTCAGTAAATAAATGTTTAATACATAGGTTATACAAAGTAAAATCATACTTTCACGTATAACCCCAACAGATTATCCCATAAAATTCAAGAAGTTAAATCTTGTATCTTGATCCTCAAGGTTTGAAAAAAAATAATGAGTTGTGGGGAAAGAAAATATATTTTGTGATTATTATGGAAATAAAATATATGAGATATATTCAAGATTGTATCTTGGGAAGATACAAAAAAAAATTCAATAACCCTAAATACACACAAAATTTCGCCCCCATCATCTCTATATATAGGGGGTGATTTTTTCATCCGCAACACAATTCCAGTCTTAGAAAAATTAGAAATCCACAAAGGTGGTGCAACAATTTTTTCTTTTCCTTTTTGTTAATTGTTTGAAGGAGAATTCTACCACCGGGTTATCAAACAAGGACTTTGGGGATACTAGAGAAGGTTGTTGGGTTTGTGTTCATATTATATATGATTTAATCCGCCAAAAGTGCGTTTCAAGTAACTCATAGAATTCGCATGTGTAGGATTTACGTGGAATTAATATGTATGATTTGTTGTTGGATATTTAATTGTTATTTGATTTAATACAGGATTAATTAATGCTAGTAATAATTAAATAATTTAAATTTGTATTTAAATTGCACCCCGAATAGATCCGGGCAAAACGTTCCCCAACATATACATTGGTTTTTACTGAAAAAGTACTCCCTCCGTCCCAATCTTGACTACTTAGTTACTGTGTGCTCGGAGTTTACGATAAAATTGTTTATTAGTATTTTATATGATAAAGTGATAATGTGTTGGTGGTAGAAATAATTATTTATTGGTATTTTATGTGATAAAGTGATAAAAGTGTTGGTGGTAAAAAAAGTTATTTATTAGTATTTTATGTGATAAAGTGATAAAGTGAGTATTTCCATTTAAGGAAATGTGTAGTTAAGATTGAGACGTTCAAAACGAAAATAGTGTAGTTAAAATTGGGACGGAGAGAGTATCACATTTCACTTGAAAAAATACACTCGTCAAAAATTGATAAATGGTAATGTATTCTATTAGAAAAAGGGGTATCATTTTTACTTAAAACATCATCATTTTTCACATAAAACATTATCATTTTCAATTAAAAATTAATTGACGAGATTTTTTTTAGTAATGGTGGGGAATTTCTCTACTTATTTGGATCATGACAAAAACTTATATGCAATATTGCATACAAGTGATATGTGCAATTATAGTTCAATTGAGCGTTTTTTTGTTTTTTCGCGGGTTAGGCAGCGGGTCGGGTTAGGGCAGACTGCTGGCGAGTTTATTGGGCTTTCTTCTTCTCGCGTCGTGCAACAACAGACGATTAGATTTTTTCTTCTTCCTCTTCCTCGCGTCGCAACAAACACGACCATATCTCGTTACTCGTTAGATTTGATAGTGGTGAGTCTCTAGTGATAACACATCAAGTTGATGTGCAAAGCTGGTGTTTGGGATTTATGTCGTGATGGCTTATAATTATGGCGTTGATTGAAATTCTGAGAATCGCGTTTGATTATTTCAATTTTGGTGGCATTTTCGTTAATTTCCAGTTCCTATTTGTTGGAAACATGCAATGTTTTCTAATTTTTTGTTGGTAGAATGCATCAAGTTGATGGCGTAGAACCCATCGAGTTGAGGAATTTTTTTCGCGCTTATAATGATTTTGTTCATATGGTAATATTTTTTTTTATAGGTAACATTTTTTTGTTTATGTAGTAACATATATTTTTTTTTTAATAATCGTAATAATCGCATAATGCGTATCGTAATACTAAATGAATACCCATGTGTTACCATATGAACAACAATGTGTTACCTTATGAACATTTATTATGTTACGTTATGTTTTAATCGTGTTACGTAAGATATGAAGTATTTTTCAATATAACAATGTAGTAACACTTATTTATCCATTCAGTAACACATGGAGAATGATAATGTATTTTTTCTAAAAAATAATAATATAATTTTTATTTCATGTAGTAACATATTTCGTTTCTATAAGTATCACATTTATTTCATGTAGTAACACATAGATGTAGTAACACAAAAAAACTTGACAATTTTTTTTTAAAATTATGCATTCAATAAGGATTACACCTACAACCAAATACATTAACAGCAGGCCTGAACCATTAGACTACAACACATATTCAATAAAAATATCTTTGTATAAGTGAGTGGGTCTCATGTGCACCCGGTGCACCGTTCACTCATAGTGCATTTTAGAAGCGTGCAACTATACAAAATAGAAATGTGCAACTATTCCAAACAGAAGCATGCAACTATGTTCACATATTAACAGTTGCACTTTTCTGTGTAAATAAGTCGCACTTTTCAACATAACAAGTTGCACGCTTCTAAAATGCACACGGTGCACCCAGGTGCATACAATACCTAGCCTCTATAAATATATATCCATCCTCCCTAAAGACCACACTCCACAGCCCTTGCCCGCCCTGCTCCCGACCCCCGCCGACCCGACCCGCGTCCCAACTCGCAAGTTTTTGATTCATTGTCTTAATTATGATGTATTGCATATATCAATAAGGTGCAATATTTCACAAGAGTCCTACTCATGGATCAAATATTGATTAAATATAATTGGGATTAAGTTTTTTTTAGTCCAATAATTTTGCATCGTTTTGAAATTGGTCCCGATTGTTTTGACTTTTTTATTTTGGTCATGTAAGTTTTCAATTTTTTTTAAATTGACCCTTTAACCTGTTGCAGCAGGTAACCGACACATTTGTAATTATTTTATTTTTTTCGTTATATTTGAAGCGCTACTTGAACTTTTTTAATCCTAATAATTTTGGTCGGGTTTTGAGTCGAGTCTAAAAATAATTTGTATATTAAAAGACAAAGCAAATCGGGTTGGTTTACTAAATCTAGACTGACTGAGAAGTCCAAAAATAAATCAAAATACGCAGAAAATCACTATTTCTCCCTAAAAAAATAAGCAGAAAAATTCCGACCCAAAATTAGTAAGATTAAAAAGGTCTAGGTGACATTTCTAATTTAAAGAAAAAAATAAAATAATTACATGGGTTCTGGTTCTTGTTTGGTGACATGCTACAACAACTAAAAAGACCAATTTCAAATTTTTTTATAACTTACGGGACCAAAATAAAAAAAAGTCAAAATAATCGGGATCAATTTCAAAACGAACTAAAGTTACTGGACTACTAAAAACTTAATCCCAATATTAATTCTATCTCACACAAATTTTTGGCTTATCCGATCTCGTATAAATTTTTGGCTATATACATAGTATATTACTTCTAAAATTTATTAACGTATTGTTTTCATATTTATATTTAATTTTAATATTATTACACATTTAGTCGGATTTTCAAATTTTTTAATTAATTATTATTAGTCCTATTTAATTTTAAATAATAGTTATTATATTAGTATATGGTTAAGATACATTTCACTTTCATTGTGTTAATTCAACCAGCACAATTGGTTGAACTATCAATTAATCTACTCACCAATTTCATTTAAAAAAATACGTGTACATATGTACCAGCTGGTAAACCTTACAATTTACAACCTGCCAAATTGACTCAAATCCTATAAATAGTGCTACTTGATCAAGTTTGTAAATATGACTTCCAAGTTGCATATGTAACCATATATAACATATATACACACATATATATATTAGCCAAAGTTAAGATATTATAAGTTTGTATCAGTTTTCATGTTAGGTATTGAAATTTTCATGGCTTTGGGGTGATCCAACTCTTCCACAAAAATTGAACCTTTCAATTAGATACGTATATTTTCACGCATTAATTAAATTACACGCACTTATCAATGTTTAAATTGGACAATATATATGTTTTAAAATCTATAAATATAGAATAATACGGAGTATGTTTTTAAATTTATAAATATAGAAAATCAAGCTCGAATAATCTCAAATCGGGCTGAAATTTTGTAAGATTGTCCTGAATTTACAGATTTTAAAAACATAGTGCTCTATATTTACAAGTCCGTAAATCTGTAAATGTAGGACAATCATGCAACTCGCGTGACATTTCAGTCCGATTTGGACTTGTTCGGTCTCGATTGTTCTACATTTATAGATTTTAAAACATATTCTTCAATATTTATAAATATTAATACATTTACATTACCAGAATTGTAAAATAATTGTCCTTAAAACACAAACCCCTTATATTACTAACTTAAAAAAAAAAACATTTTTCCCCGGATCCTTAGCCAACAATATTGATAATCCATGTAGATATATATATATGGTAGTAGGTTATAATTGTCTTAAAAAAACAAGGTAGGTTTTCATTCTGATAAATAAATAAAAATTCCGTCAATGGTTGTTGGGGTGTTAAAGACCAAGTTTTGAATACAAAAGTTTTCAAAAAAAAAAAGAAAAGAAGAAGTATAGAATACAAAAACTATACTAATAAAATAAAATTGGACTCCTTTAAAAACTCCCTACCTTCACAAAGGAAAACAAACGAAGAAGAAAATCCATTAAACAAAATACGATGGCGAACTATGCACTTCTTCGTCTCCTCATCGCTGCCGTGTTTGCGGCGGCGCTCCTTGTCGGAACCACCAACGCCGGCGGCGACTTCAGCTGGGTTCCAATGAATAACATGGGCGATGAATAAGATGGTGAGTTTAACATGGACTCGGAAATCAACCGGCGCATATTAGCAACCACCGATTACATCAGCTACGGTGCGCTGGAGGCGAACAGTGTTCCCTGCTCCAGGCGCGGCGCGTCGTACTACAACTGCCGGCCGGGCGCCGAAGCTAATCCCTACACCCGATCGTGCCGCCGCTACGCAGTGCCGCAGTTAAAAAATTAAAAATTTCCCTTTTTTTTGTCTTGTTTTAATATATACGTACAACGTACTGCGATTTCGTAATTTCTATAATTTAATAAGAGTAGGTCTCATATACACCCGGGTGCACCGTACACTCATAGTACATTTTAGAAGCGTGTAACTATACAAAACAAAAACGTGCAACTGTTGCAAACAGAAGCATGCAACTATGTTCCCGTATTAAAAATTGCACTTTTCTGTGTAAATGAGTTGCACTTTTCAGCATAACAAGTTGCACGCTTTTAAAATACACTATAAGTGAACGGTGCATGTGCATACAAAACCTAGCCATTTAATAAATGAACAAATTGTACTATGAGTACGTGTATATTTAATGTAATATTTAACAATTACTTGTTCGATGGCTCATTTTGACAAAATTGATTGGTTGAACAAGTAGAGCTATTATTCGAGGCGAGCCTAGTATTTGATGTTCGAGCTATTATCGAGCCGAGCTTGAGCGGACTCGATTATGTTATCGAGATTGAAATAAAGTTCGACTCGATTAATATCAACCTTAACAAGTTGAGCTCGAATAGGCTCGTTAATAAAGTGAGTATTTCAAGAGTTCGAGGTTGACTCACTTATTATCAATATAGCTAGTCGAGTTTGAGTCATAACGAGTTGAACTCGAGTATACTCATTACTAATTTGAGGCTTGAGCATATCACTAGCTCTGCCTATTAGTATAAACAAAGCCTTAACTGTAACATGTAAAAACTAACAAAAAATCTAATCATTTTCATTACTTTTTATAAATTCTTTTAAAATTATCAACTTAGAGATAAATATATGTCAATGGTGAAAGGTTGACCATTTTTAAGAGATGTGTACAAACTTATGTGGTGTATATATATATTAGTACGTAACCCCTTGAATTTCGCGGGATAGAAAAAATGTTTTATATTTTAAATTAAATTTTTTAAACATAAATAATTTAATTATAGAACATAATTTTAATTTTAAATATTGTATGTATATAGTATATTCCCTTCATCCAAAAAAAGAAAAGGAAAAAGATAGACTTATATAGAATCATATCAATCTTTTATAAATATAATTAATTTAATTATAGAACATAATTTTAATTTTAAATATTATATGTGTATAATATATTCCCTTCATTAAAAAAGAAAGAAAAAGATAGACTTATATAGAATCATATCATATCTTTTATAAATAAATATGATAAAAATAAAATTATTTAATTTAATTAGATTGCAATAAACATTTAAAACCAATAAAATTTTAATTTAATTAGATAAATTAACAATTTAACTTAAATAACTTTTAATGAGAGAACACAATTTTGAAACAAAATAATCTGGTTGAATTGGGCTTAATGCAGATTAACGTGGTTCCGCCACATAAACTGAATCAGATTTACCAATATATAGTATATTAAGATATATTTATATTTCCTGTCAAAAAAAAGAAAGATATATTATATTGAATTTATAATTTCAGCAATTAAATTGCAAAATTATGTCATACGACACCATATATACCCAATGAAGTGAATAAATTATTTCAACTAGAATTGTTATTTTAGTCGAGTCGTTTTAATACTTGTAGTTCGAACTCGACTCAATCTCTTGTCAATCTGAACTCGATCTGGCTCAGTTGCGGTACAAAGGGTGCATGACAATGGGGGATAGCAACACCCCAAACTTTTTTTTATGTGTATACCTATATATGTTGTATGTGTATAATTATATTAATATATGTATTTATCATTTTTATTTAGCTATATATGTATGTATTTGTATAATTTTATCACCATGTAAGTGTTGATATTTATTAATTAGGCACGTGTTTTTTTATACTCTCGCCCCCTCAAAATTTATATCTCGGATCCACTATTGATCTTACTCGATTACATTATCTAGCTTGAAATAAAAGTTCGTCTCGACTAAAAAAGCCAGTCTAATGAGCCAACTAATGAAATTACAAAAAAAAAAACTTAATTATCGAACCTAAAAAAGTCGAGTTGAATAGGCTCATTAGTTCGTTGAGTATTTTACAAGCTCGACTCGTTTATCACTATAAACAAGCCGAGTTCAAGCCTTAACGAGTCAAGTCGAGCCAAACCGAGCTCAGTAAATTCGAATTTTCTCCGGTATCAATATGTGCCCCTTTAAAATAATTTTTTTTTAATTTGTTGACCAATTCGCACACGTGAAGTACCACCCAATTTAAAAAGGGGCAAATCTGATAATTTGGAACATGTCCGTTAGTGGTGCCATAGAGCCCTTTTTTGGTTGGGTGACACTCTAGGTGTGAGAATTACCTATAAATTAAAATTTTCAAAAGTTTAGAAGGGTCATGTGCGTCTAATTGCTGATTCTGGTGCAAATTCATTTTTTTTTAGTATAAATGACTAAAATTAATACCTTTTAAATTGATATTAAAAAAGTGAAAAGACACTGAACTAAAAATAAAAATGTGAAATTACCCTCAATTACATGACTAGTTATGAAAATTTCCCCAAAAACTACTATAGATGATATGAGTAGTTTGATGGATGTAGTACATGATTCATGGACAAAACTTGTATTAGACCGTATAATTCTTAAATTATGAGGGATTATTTCTTGCTAATACCCCCAAGGTAGGCGTGGGATGAGTACCAACATGTAGGTTGTTTTGGTAGAAATAAATCGTGTAGCTTGTAAACTTGTTGGAGGAAGTGGTAGTTACTAGTTAATATCAATATATTTTGCTTCTTTAGTGCACCCGATTCTAAGAGCACCCACGATTGTCATCGATAGAGTTATTTAAACATCAAATGAATGAATATTGATATTTAAAATTATTGTGGATTGCTTTTAAATTAGAGAGGGGGAGTCATCCATCCAAATATATGGATGAGGGAGAGAAAATACTTTTGCAGAAAAATAGTAAAAATGAGGTAATGATGAGACCGAGAAAAGGTGTATGGATAAATAAATTATTGATGAACTATTGTGAAAGATTCTCCTATTCCACTTTTCGCATTCATTTGGTGTTTCACCCTACTAAATCTTCAACATATGACCCAGAATATGGTGGTTTGTTAGATATTTTTTATTATTTCACGTGTCATCTATTAATATCATGAAATACATAGTGAAATATCAATTATAAAATAAGTGATCTTATTCATTCCTGTGAAAAATATATTTAAATAATTAAATATATATTTAAAAATAAATGATGTGAAAATGATGTGTATAAATATGAGAGAGTGAATGAATGGATGGAAATTCATCAATCCATTATGAATGCTCTAATTGAGGAACGTAAGTTGGATTTTGAAACATACATCACACACTAGGGGAATCCGAAAAAAACATAACCAAACTATCTAGAATTTGGGTTTACAAATCTAAGGGGGGTGTATTCAATTGAGATTTTATTAGATTTTTTTTTACTTTAAAAAGTCCGTGGATTTAAAAAGTTCATAGACTCCATGCAGAGTTTGACTGACTTTTTTTATTGATTTACATAAATTTTTATAGACTTGGCAGGATTGTGGAATACACTTTTTTTATTGATTTACATGGATTTACATAGACCCCGGCGCTGAAAATGACTCGAAATTAAAAAAAAAAAAAAACTCACTAAACAGGTCCCCACGGCCAAAACTTCAATTCAAAATTAAATTCAATTCCAGAAATTAATAACCCCTCATTATTAAAAAATAAATGTACAGATCATATCCTGTCTATGAGAAAAAGATATGAAAAATAGAAAGATCACATACGCTTTATCGCTGCCCTTTGCTTCTTCTATTATTAACTGCATATGCTCCTGTTCACTTGCGACGTACTCCAGCAACCCCTAGCCGGCTTTCTCAGCTGAAGATTTCGCCGATGGCGGAGAAATCCGATCGAATATGACGATAGTGGGCAGCGGCGATGGCAGGAGAACAACGAAGTTTTTTTTTCTTCTGACCTTTCGTCTTTAGAGTTCTCTAAGAGAATACGTAGAAATCTCTGATTTTTAGAAGAGATTTTGGAGAGTGAAATCTATTTATATTTTTGGAAGAGAATCAAAGAAAATCCATAGAGTATTAAAATCCATAGACTGTTGAATACCTAAAGATTTTTTAAGACTTTTTAAAATCTGTATTGAATACCTCAGAATTTTTAAAGACTTTTGAAAATCCGAATTGAATACCCCCAGACTTTGAAAGTCTAAAAAAATCCTAGAGACTCCACAACCAATACACCCCCCTAAGTTTGTTTCTACTTTTGTATGAAATTCAATTTTACAAAATCACTACTACAATCATAATTTACATCATTCACTCATTCTATTAAAAAACACAATATAATTTATTATTATACATTAATTTAACATAAACCTAAATCACTTCCCACTCAAAATCTCAAGAGAAACACACACTTTAACATATATCAAAATTTCAAAACCCGCTACAGTTTAAAAACCATTTAAAACTCTAAACAAATCACCTTAAACTTTGAATTTGAAAAAAAAATTAAAAAATTGTGGGAGAAACAAAATATGACAACAATTTGAAATATTTCAAAACTAAAACTTAATTCATAATTAGAAGTTTTACATTTAATCATTTTGGGTGTCCCAAAGTAAATTTTACATTGTTCTATTACTAATAATTCCCGGGCCCAAGCCCATTAGTACTTTGTCCTAAAGTAAGGTTGAAAAGTTAGAAGGCCTTTAGACTCATTTTGACGGTCCTATTTGTTCTCCAATTGTGAGCTCACCCACCTCGGCTCATCTCTTTGAGATGGACCCCAGCTCATCATGCAAGGGTCGAGCTCGCCCACTTCATGCAAGGATGGGAAGAACCCAAACTCACTCAGTTGTTGGAAAATCCAATGAAAACAACTACGAGTCGTGAATTCACTCAAAAGCTCATTCTCGCTCAATGAGCTCCCAAATTGGCTCATTATGAGCTCGCTCGATGAGCTCTTATTTACCTCGCTCAACTAGCTCATTAGAAGGTCTCTTATCCAAGGTCATCCAGGAAGTGCAACGCCCGCTAGGAACTCGATTGTACGCTCGCTGGTACGAAAGGGAGTTAATGACGCATAGTGGTACGCGGTCAGGAAAATACTCTCTAGATGGTTAGTCAACTCCGCAAAGTTGGGGACGACAACATTGGTTGCCCTATTTGGGGAAAACTAAGACAAAGATGAGGAGTTGGCCAAGTGTCAAGCGGCGAGCTAAGGCGACCTTCGATTGACCTCTCAGAGGAAGTCAGGAAATTTGTAATGTAATGTTGTACATATAGTGTAAGATAAAGTACCGGCATTAAATGAAAGTATCACCATTTAGTGTCCGGACTATGTAGATGGAGAGTGAAATCCACTCTCCGAAACAGTATAAATATGGGCACCTAAGACCCCAAAGAGGAGGTGAATTCAATACAAGAGGCAGTTATTCTGCCCAAATCTCTCTCGCACTTTACTTACTGCTTTCAATATTTGAGTTCATCAGTGTTCAATCGTTTGAACATTTATTGTTTGATTAGCTAGTTCATAAAAGTCATATTCCACACTTAATTCGATTTTACTAGCTATCAACATACATTTCTTTTCTTATTAAGTTGTGTGTTCTCACTTTTTCTTAACAATTATTCCTATTTTTACTTAAAATTACATCAATCGCCATTCAATTAATATTAAATACACTTTCTCTTTATTTCTTTATTTTTTTTATTTTTCTTACACATTTCACAAGCCAATAACACATTTAATACTGTATTTCTTAAAATTTGTGTAATTTCAAATGTAAAGCTTACCTTAGAATTGAGGTATTATTACTTAGAGCATCCACAATGGATGGATGAAACCATCCTCTCTCTCCTCCACGTCATCTCCATATCACTAATTTATAAAAAATCAATTATTTAAACACACTTCCACAATGGTTTATCAATCATCCATCCATCCATACATCTTTTGTGGGCCCCATATTCACCGAATTTTTATCAACTTTTCTCAAAAAATGTATTTTCTCTCTCCATCCATTTCATTGGATGGATGACACTTTCTCTTCAATCTAATGAACACCCATAATAGTTTTAAACACCAACTTTCATCCATCCAATGGTTAAACACTCATTGAATGGACAATCGTGGATACTCTTATGAAAATGATACAACAGATTTTGCCAGGACGGGCACTGTGGCAGTGTCTTCTGGTAATATTTAGGCCGTAAATATCAATAAAAATGGGTGCGTGGTATGGTTAGTGGGCCATAATAGTAGAGGCCCATAATTGTTCTAGAAGTTAAGCCCAATTGATATGACATTCTTGATGCGTGTGCCACCTTCACGTGATCTTTACATCCAAATAAAAATTAATACTCCCTCCATCACAGGATGACTTGAACAGTTGCTGTTTCGCTCGTATTTTAGCGAACGAATTTTTTATTAGTATACAAAATGATAAAGTAATTTTAAGAAATGCGTATGATAGAGAAGAGATAAGACTATCATACCCCACCTTAAAAGTCACTTTATTATTTCAAATACTAATAAATAATTCGTTCGCTAAAACACGAACAAAAAGATAAGTGTTCAAGTAATCTTGGGACTAAGTGAGTATAAACATAACTAGATAAGTATATAGAAATATATCAAAGTTGATTACATCCAAAAGTAGATTATTTTAAATTGGTAATCTACGTCTACTAATTTACGTTATGTATATATATACTAATGTAATTTCCTTATTTCTATGTTTGTTTAGTACCAGTCCAGTTATATATGTATTGTGCATTAATTGTAGAATAGGTGTAGTGAAAATTATCATGCATGAAAATCTATAAAATTATTTTAAATCAATCATCTACACCTTAAATATTAAATAATTAACCTTAAATTATGATTTATTCGGATCGGGTGAACAATGAACCACTTGGTCCGAGTGAACCATGAACTATTCAATTTTGTCTTACCTTCATCAATTACAGAATTTGGTAGTAAATTAAAGTTTTTTCATGTATGAAAATTTTCATACTAGACTTTGTCTTAATTGTATTATGTTACGTGTATATAATATATAATTGAAATATTGACTTAAATACGTCGGTAAAACATTATGTTTTTCTTGTGAGTGAGTCTCATGTGCATCCGGTGCACCTTGCACTTATAATGCATTTTAGAAGTATGCAATTATACAAAATAGAAATGTGCAACTATTCCAAACAGAAACATGCAATTATGTTCACATATTAACAGGTGCATTTTTTTGTGTAAATAAGTCGCACTTTTCAATATAACAAGTTGCACGCATCTAAAATGCACTATGAGTGCACGATGCACCAGGGTGCATACAATGTCCAGCCTTTTCTTGTAGGTTAAGAAAAAGGATAGAAAGAAACTTTCAATGATATGCATCTCACTAACTAATAACTATTACAGTTAGTTGTGCAATAAAAATCACATTAATATTTAATAAAGATGGTGCCGATTTGACATTAAAAAGGCCATACCCGAATTGACATTTTTACCCGCACAACGAGCAAAACCTCCCTTATATATCGCGAAAAAACCGCTCCCTCATATTGTCTTCCTCACTCTGCCATCCCCTGAATCACCCATCTTTAAATTTCTAAATCTCAATTTGAATTTCCACATACATAAATGGCGGAATCACAAGCCACACCACTCTCCGATCAACTGGTAAATATCAATTTAATTATTTTTATTGCCATTTTTAATTTCGAGAACAACACCGATTCATGGGCGCGTCAGATTTATTGAGTTATTTTTATTTAATTTTGTTTTAAGGATGTGGAAATCGAGGAGAAAAAGCTGAAATATCTGGATTTCGTTCAAGTGGCTGCAGTTTACCTCGTCGTTTGCTGCTCCACGCTCTACGATTACGTGAAGCAAAACTCCGGCCCGCTTAGACCGGGCGTTCAGACCGTTGAAGGAACCGTGAAAACCGTTCTCGGTCCGGTTTATGAAAAATTCCACGACGTGCCCTCCGACCTCCTCGAATTCGTAGATCGCAAGGTTCGATGATGATTTTCAAGATTTGCTGGAATTTATTTTAGAAATGCATTTTAGATTCATGGACTTATACTAAAAAAAATGCAATTTATTTACATCTAAAAAACGCCACTATTTTTTTCATATTAATAGTTTTGTTAATTGCATTATTTTTTCCATATTAATAATTCTACGATTCGGTGTAAACAAATTGCATCTTTCGATATAATAAATTATATGATTTTAAAATGCATTTTGAACTAAAATTTTTACACGAACTTTATTCAAAGTTTGTTTGATAGGTAATCAAGTGGAATGAACTTTAGTGTAGCTATGATTGTTTTGTTTTTTATATTTGTTAATTTTATAAATTTTACTTATGGAGCTTGAACTTAATTTTAGATGTTACTGAACATGTGAAGATTGTTCTAACTTCTAACTTGTTTGTTATCTACGTCGAATGAAGCTCAAAACTTTAATCAGACTGTCTAAAATTGAGTACCAAATATTTTGGTTTGATTTTCTCTCAGTACTCAACATTTTATGTTCAATTTTATCACCATAGATCATATAGAATCTCTATCATTGGTTTGTGTATACAATATAGTTGAAGCAAGTCTTTTGTACATTTTACATCTTGAAAATCACTCTTATGTAGAAAAATTATAAGAACCCGCTTGGTTGTGGGTAATAGAAATCACTTCTATTGATGTTGCTTAGTAGTTTTGAGACACAAGTAATGGGGATAGAAATAAGTAATTGATTACCCTCACTCAACTCACCTCACATGACACTCATTGTTGATGTTCTAACCAAACAATAACAATGCAATTAATAACTCTTAGTGATTGACCCTTCAATGATACCAATTACCATTGCCATTTCCATGTCATACCAAGCGGATTCTAAATTTCTAAATTTGCAGGGCAACTTGTTCCTAATTGGATCTGAATAGAATGAGTTAATTAGTTGAGTTTGGATTGATTTATATGAATTTATATTGAAAAAAAAGTGTTTGTGATATTTTTATGCTTTGACTTTCCTCCCAAATCTTGCCAAGACACATCATACTAGAGTGTGTTTTAGTGTGGTTATGAATAGTGGGTATTATTGTGTGGCACAGTCTCATAAATAAGATTGTGTTTCTACTTGCTTATTTAAGTCATACTCTTCTTTAAAACATATTTGACTTGAAGTTTCATAAGCTCATAGATCATGCAGATGCTTGGACGTATCTCATGTATGAGATTGTTGCACACAAATTTTGTCTATTCTTGATGTATTTGACTTGTGATGCAAGTACTCTGAATAAATTATGTGGACTAAAGTTAAACTGGTGGGTCATGTGACATGCAGGTGGACACCTCAATAGCCGAGTTGGATCATCACGTGCCGGGTCTTCTCAAACATTTCTCACGCCAAGCTTGGGCCGCAGCTCAAAGGGCTCCAGTAGTGGCTCGCGAGCTGGCTTCTGAGTTGCAACAAATCGGCTTGGTGGATACGGCTTCAAACATTGCTAAAAGTGCTTATGAAGAGTACGAGCCGACTGCTAAGGAACTTTACACCAAGTACGAGCCGATAGCCGAGCAATATGCTATCACATCATGGCGCACGCTCAACGGGCTCCCTTTGTTTTCACAAGCGGCCCATATTATGGTCCCTACGGCTGCGTATTGGGCTGAGAAATATAACCAAGTCGTGGCTTACGCAACTGAGAGAGGCTATGCAGCTTCGCACTACTTGCCTTTGGTGCCCATTGAGAGAATCGCTAAAACATTTGGAGCCGAAAATGAGTTGACTGTGTCAGCTAATTGTGTTTCTGTGAGTCTTTCGTAATGTAATATTATTTGGGTGTTGATTTTGATTGAGTTTGTTGGATATGATTTTGTTACAAATAGTGTGGTTAACGATTTATTTTGATGTTATCCAATTTTTCGTTGTATCGTTCTAAAATTCGATTTTAACTTTAAAGGCAACCTCATTGAGCTTGTTTTACTGAATTGCTGTTGTTAGTGTACGAATTTGATAAATAAATCTTAACTTTGTCAATGTATAATTTATTAAAAAATATATAAAAATAATTGAGATTAATTCTTAAACATTTTAAAAGTTAAAATTTTCATTTAAGCTAGTTTTTTCTTTCTAATTTTTAATCTTGAAAGTGGTACAAGACAATCAAATTGTTGTTTATCTATTAATTTCGAAAGTAAAATGGCCCATCCATTTTTTATATTAAACTCAACCAGTTTAATAAATTAAAGTAATCAAATTACTCAGTATATTTGTTACATTGAGCTCAAATCCGAACCAAATTCCATTTTTTATATTAAACTCAACTAGTTTAATAAATTAAAATAATCAAATACTCAGTATTTTGGTTATATTGAGCTCAAATTTGAACCCAGTTTTTTTGGGAGAGTGATTTTTTCATAGGGTCTGATTATATACATTTAAAGCGAAGAATAAATAATAGTATAATTAAGTTGAATAAATAAAATATAAAGTAATAAATATTAATTAATGACATAACAATTACACATTTTATAACATTTAAATATCTAAATAGTTAGAAACTAATTATATAGGGACACATCATCATTACATATAAATCAAATTCTTTATTTGCTTGTCACATAATCCTTACTTCTTAATCCCTCTAAAAAAAATTAATTCTTAATTAGATGACACATCATCAAAATACACAACAATTCGACATCTAAGTAGTAGAAACTATTTATCAGTAATATATGATGATTATTTACTTGTCACATAATCCTTACTTCTTAATTAGACGACACATCATCAAGATGCACAAAAACTAGACTCGTAAAAACATCCACAATGGATGGATGAATTTTCATCCATCCATCCACTTTCTCTCCTCCACATTATCTCCACATCACTTATTTTCAAATACTCAATTGTTTAAACACATTCTCACAATGATTCATCAGTCGTTCATCCATTCATATAGTTTTTATGATCTCACCATCACCTTATTTTTATCGACTTTTTTGCCAAAATTATTTTTACCCTCCCAATCAATATATTTGGACGAATGTCACTCTCTCTCTAATTTAAAAGTGACTCGCAATGATTTTAAACATTAACATTTATCTATCCAATATTTAAACACCTCTATAGATGACCATTGTGGATGCTTAGAAATATAGAGGGATTTACTCATATTTTATTTATATTTTCCAAGAAATTATATTCCCAAGTCAAAATTGTTCATATTTCATAGTTAAAATACAATTATGTTTTCCAACTAACACATACTTATTCAATAAGAGTAAGTTTTTTATGAAACCGAATTCATGAGAACTCTTTTTTTCGAGTGTCACTGTTATGCATACATCATATTACAAGTTATGTCTATGCACTATCACTGTTAAAAAAAATACTTGATGTTTTAAACAGTGATAGTGCGTACAGTGCACATGCATAACAATGATAATATGCATTCGTAACAGTGATACCTTTTAAAAAAGTTTATCTGAATTCGGGTTCATAAAAGTTTTTATCATTTAATAAATGCTCATTTTGAATGTTGTTGGTGGGCGTTGATGCATAATAAATATTTTTTCAGATAATTTCTAAAGCAAATTTGGATTCTCGTGAGTTTTCAAAATCTTTGTGGTAATTTATGTTAGCGTTGACGTTCGACTGACAACTTTTACAATATTACTAGCACTTTGTAATTTTAGCAAAGACGAATCTTTTTTGGAAAGTGCTTTCCGTGATTATTCAAAAGCTGAAAAATGCAATAAATTATAAAATAAAATGGTAAATTGAACGATTTAAGATGGTAAATAACAAAATCTCGAATAAATCAATAATCAAAATGCAATTATCAAATGCTTTTTTCATATTTATTACAAAAAATTATAAAAGTTTGCGTCTTATATGTGAGATGATCTACTCTAAGTTCTCGTGTGAATCAGGATTAGTCATATTCTCCTATCGTAATTTTTTGACAAAATCTCGTATGAGACCTCCTCACCGTAATATCATTATGAGATTATTATAATTTTCAATACAAATATTATCACTTTTAATGTAAGGTGCATCACTTTTAAAATTTTATTTTTAAAAAATAATACATTTTACAGTTTTTTAAGGAATAATATACATATTTTAAAGTGTATCAATTTTCAAAAATTTGCCTTAAAATAATATACTCTTTCATTTGTCAGAATTTCCAACTTTTATCATAAAATACATTTTTTTAAAGGAGGAAAAATGGTGTGCATATTCCTTTTCAGCACAACATAAAATAAAACAAATGGTTATAAATATAATCGATTTTGGCACAATCATTCACCTTTTCTTCACTCTTCTATTTCTCTCTCCAGCTGCATATTTTATTACTATATCTCTGTTTCGGCGGAGCACCTCCATTTTCAATTGGAAATCGAAATTTTTGAGTTGTCTAATTTCGATTATTTAGATCAGAAACCATGGTTGAAACACGCCGAAGTTCGTCTTCGTCTTCTCCTAAGCGCCCCTTAGCTTCCCCTCTATCTTCTTTACCGTGCGCAAAGCGATCTAAGGTTAGAAATACTTTTCCATTTTTCAACGATTCCGTTTTTGAATGATTTCCGCCACTGTTACTTTAGTTTTTTTGTTATTTACCCCTGGTTATGAATTTTGGGGTTTTGGTGTGCATGCAGGAAGCGGAGGCGACGGCGCCGGAGAAAGTGGTGGCTGTTGCGGCGGCGGCCAAATTGGAGGCGGAATCAACTGATTTGGCTGACGTCACGCAGTCGGATGATGTGGCGGCTGAGAAAGCGGTGGAAGGTGAGGGGCTTTTGGTTTTCCGGCCATTTTGGGATTTTTTTTTTTGCATGTCCTTATGCTTGAAATAATCGTTTATCTAGTGGTTTTCTAAGGCTTTTTCATGCTTTATTTGTTTGTTTCTTTATTGGCATTCTTTGTAGGTGATTCGATTGTAGATGGTGAGAAAGGGAGTTCAGTTGAGCAATCGAAAAAATTGGGTAAGAAGCGGCAACTGAAATCTAATGATGGGGGAGCATGGGGGAAACTGCTTTCTCAGTGCACAAAGGTGGATTTACACTTTGTGCTCAAATGTGTTATTTGGTCTTGTTTATGAACTGATTTTTTTAGAACAAAAGCTGGAAAAAGAAATTGTATTCGGTCTGCAACTCAAATGTGATTCATGATATAACCATGGGTTTAAATTTTACATATTTAGTCCTTTCAAACAATCCATTAAAATGATGAATACATCAGTGTGTGCATATTTGCTTGTTGAGTTCCATTGCTCTTTGATTTCTCTTTTGAACTCAATCTTGACTTCTATGTTGCAATGTTACCTCCCAGAATTCACATGTTGTTATGCATAGTCCTACTTTCACTGTTGGTCAAGGCCACAAGTGTGACTTGTGTGTTGGAGATCCCGCAGTTAGTAAATTGTTGTGTAGTCTCAAGCACATGGAGTCTGAGGTATGCTATGTTTTTTTGGTTGTAGATTTTGGGTTTTGAATTTCCTAGCATGTTTTGTGATTGGTATCATTTCTTGACAATTCTTAGGGAGGGGAATCAGTTACATTGCTTGAAATCAATGGAGAAAAGGGAGCTGTCCAAGTTAATGGAAGAATTCTCTCCAAAGATTCTACCATTCCTCTGAATGGAGGTGATGAAGTGGTCTTTAGTTCGTCTAGTAGACATGCTTATGTATCCTCTTCCTATTACAACATAATTTAATTCTATTTGTGCAAAATATTCTCGATATATTAGTTTCCTCTTCATGGTATTTAGGGTGATTGGTATATTCTGATTTTTTACATGGTATAAACTGGACTAAGTATACATCCTTCCGTCCATTTCCTTAAAATGGTATTAGATTTTCCAACAACTCACCAACAGTGGTGAAGTGCCAACTGGTGACTTGCCTTCAGTCAGCATATTAGAAGCTTGTGAGGGACCGACAGAAGGATTAAGTATCGAAGCAAGATCAGGGGATGCTTCTGCTTTTAGTGATGAATTGTCTCTTATTCCTCTATCACTTCAGAATGGTGAAGGCGTGCAACAAAGTTCTGTAATACCATCAGTACCCTCTGCCCACCAATTGTCAGAAAATTGTGAAGTTGACACCGAAATGAAGGAAGCCTCTGCCCATATAAATGGTGCTCAATCTCCTGATTTTGTCAATGAAAACTTGAAAGCTGATACTGAGGTTGGGAAGATTATAGGTGATAGAAATGACTTGAGACCTGTTCTGCACCATTTAACTGGTACAACAGCTTGTAGATCGGATATAGATGTGTCAAGAATTCTTGATGAGAATAACAAAGTCGGAATTCAGTGTAAGGATTTCAGTCCTCCCGTTTCACTCTCATCAAGACGTCAAAAGTTCAAAGAAGGTTTACGAAAACGACTAGTAGATTGCGGAAATATCGACGTATCCTTCGAAAAATTTCCATATTATCTGAGGTAAATTTTAAGTAATTACAGCCACCATCTTATCTTCAATGTTATTACACCACCATTATCCTACATGTTTTATCTTGCTTGTAGCTGTAGAGCCTGTCTGGCTAAGCTAATTTTAAAGATCTTATAAGCTCTAACATCAGTTGTTTCAAGAGCTTATAAGATGTAAGTTTCAAGTAACTTACAAGTTGTTAAAGTGTGTCGCTAATAAAACTTATAAGTTCTTTTTAAGTTGTTCAAGAACTTTTAAGATGTAATTTTCAAGTAGCTTATAAGTTGTTAAAGTGTGGCTAATAAAATTGTAGAAATTATAAGTTTCTAATAATTTGAGATAATATTTTTATAATTTTAATATAAAATAAATATACTTTTATTTTTATATTAAGGTGGGGGTGGGTTGGGTGATATTAAAGTGAGAGGCAGGCTTGTGTGAGACGGAGCATAATTTGAGCATGACGTTTTAACATTTCGGAAGAGGTTGGGGTTTGTGCTATTTTATATATTGTCTCATGTATGAGATCGGTCCACCTGAGTTTTTGTCTTTAACTTGGTGTGATTTTTTTTTTTAAAATAATTTTTTAAAAATCTATTGTTTGACTATAAGCTTAAAAGATTTTAGAAAAATAACTTGGGATATTTGTAGCTAACTTTTTTTTGGAGCTTATCAGCTGTAAAAAGCTTATTTTAAGATCTTATAAACTGTTAAACATCATTTTAACCAAACACTTTTAGAGAGCTTAGTTTATAAGCTGCATCTCTTGCTTATTGTGTAACAAGATGTCTTTCATAAATTCTTGATTATTAAAAGAGACTTGCTACATTTTTTTACTACTTTCTTGAACTGTTGTATGGGTTACCCGTTCGTGAATATACCTCATTTGCTTACTTCAATTGTATATATCTCGACAGTGAGACTACAAAGAATGTCCTTATTGCTTCAGCATACATACATTTGAAATGTAATGAATTTGCAAAGTTCACTTCAGATCTCCCTACAGTGTTCCCAAGAATATTGCTGTCGGGTCCTGGAGGTAATACATAAATCTCTATGTGTCCATTTTTCTATAATAGTATGTTTTCCTACTTCGTCATCCTGGTCTTGACCATGGTATTATGACTTCTCTTCATAGGTTCGGAGATATACCAAGAAACCTTGACCAAGGCACTTGCTAAATATTTTGGTGCAAGGCTTCTTATTGTTGATTCTGTTCTATTACCTGATGTAGGTTTCTATTGGATATCTCTATCTGGTTTCAATTCCTAATAATGTCTGTATTCTTGTCTAAAGATTTAATGCTTTCTCACTTATGACTGAATTTGTTTAGGGACCAAGAACAAAGGAAGTTGATACTTACAAGGAAAGGTCAAAGGCTGAGAAAGCTTGTGCTTATGCCAAGCGAGTTGTTGCAATGCAACATGGTAAGATACCAGCCTCAAGTGTGAAGACCGGTATTGCTACATCATCTATTGCTACATCGAAAAACTTCACTTTCAAAAAAGGTATTATTCTTAAAGTTTTTTTCATTTGTATCTCTAATTTTAGTTACACGACTCTTCTATGTTGAGAATTGATTTATTGTATTGGCAGGTGATAGAGTTAAGTATGTGGGTAATTTACAATCGGGAATGCTCCCTGGTCAAACTCCAAATAGGTAATTTTTAGCCGAACTTTATGGTCAAATTCGTCAATAATGTCGTTTTTCAGATTTAAAGTGTTTCTGTTTTGTTCTTTACATTCATAACAGCCATTGGTTGCATGGAAGTGCAGCAGTTCTCTAGTCACTAAATGGCATGATAAATTGCATTCCATTGACTCTGTAATGTTAATTACAATGTTTGGGCTCTCTTGTTATTGCTAATTAAGTGCTCTATATTGGAAGATTTCTTGTAAAAGATGGTAGAACCCAGATTTTTCTTTTGGTTTCGCCTCTTTTATTCTCTTGTTGATTGTTGATGTTTTTCTTGGTGTTCACCTCATGTAGTCTTCTGGTGTATTTGAGATTTGGTTATACAAATAATTATGAGAATGCAAGTTGAAGAGTTGTGCACTAATTGCTTGGCATGATTATATGTCTTAGATGTGATCCTCCAATTTGTACGAAGGATAACATTAAATTTTGTGCAGGGGTCCACCCTTTGGTTCCCAGGGTAGGGTGGTGCTTGCTTTCGAGGAAAATGGATCCTCTAAAATCGGGGTTAGGTTTGATAGACCAATACTTGATGGTAATGATCTTGGGGGCCTCTGTGAAAAAGATCATGGTTTCTTTTGTGCTGGTAATTCTTGCTTGATTTGTTTCTGCCCTTTTGGGTTATATACCTTAATTGAGTTAAACACTTGGTTGTTATGGTGATTGTTAATTTTCTGTGCAGTTGGCTCTCTACTACTTGATGGCCCCATTTCTGATGATATAGACGAGCTTGGCATTAATGAAATATTTGAGGTGAACATATTCTGTGCGTTATAACTTTTTTTGTCCAAAGCACATAGTATACTTTCTCTTGTGTTACAATCTATTTGCTTGTAAATAATACTTAAAAATGCGGTAATTTTGTAGGTTGCTTCTATGGAAAGCAAAAGTAGCCCGTTAATAGTGTTCATCAAAGACATTGAAAAATCGATATTTGGAAATTTGGAGCAGTATACAGCTTTTAAAATGAAGCTGGAAGCTTTGCCAAAAAAAATGGTTGTAATAGCTTCACATACTCACATAGACATCGAAAAGGAAAAAGTATTGTCTTTTGTTGTGTTATTTTCAGTCTTCCTACCTATAAAAACATGTCTGTTTATTCCATTTATATATTGACTTCAGACTCATCATGGTGGATTACTTTTCACAAAATTGGTCAACCCATCGACATTCTTGGACATTTCTTTCCCGGTATGTTTTTTGATGAACTTAGACATTCCATGTCCTGATTCTTGTTATCATTTGTTCTAATTTGATTGAAATGCTGCATTTAAATGTAGATCATCGTATTTTATGTGTAGGGATATTATATTAAAAAGATCTTACAATTCTGAGTAAATTGTAAATTTGGCCCGTATCTATTATATGTTGACGATTTAAGTCCAACACAAATTAATTTTATCATTTTAGTCCTACAACTTTTAAAACTATGCAATTTTTGTCTTATATTGACAATGTTGTAGGATTTTTGCACGTGCTGCTTGCATGAGCTGCCGAAATTCCATATAGTAACCGGACTAATGAATTGGCGTTGCTTACGTGGCATAATGAGACCCCAACATCTTAATTTCAATTTTATAAAATCACAAATTTATCATTATCCTTAAAAAATTGTCAATATAGGACTAGGATTGCATCATTTTAAAAGTCATGAGACTTAATTGACAAAAAATAATTTTTATAGGACTAAAATAGTCAACACCCTATAGATATGGCACTAATTTTGCAATTTGCTCTACATTTCTAGACCCTTTCTCTTTTGCATATAATAAGTCTCCTTGACCTGTGTTTCTCATTAAATGGGTGACGGTTTGTATTTTTGATAGGATAATCTTGGTAGATTGAATGATAAAACTAAAGACAATGGAAAAGCAATGAAACAGCTAAGCCGTCTTTTCCCAAATAAAGTGACTGTACAGATTCCCCAGGTAATTAGTATTTTTGCTTCTGTTCGACTCTGATTCTTTTATTTTAAAATGAATGTTGAATGTTTTTATTCATATGCTACAGGATGAAGCAGTACTAGTGGACTGGAAACTACAGTTAGATCGAGATACAGAGACAATGAAATCACAGTCCAATATTGGCAGCATTCGCTCGGTGAGTTCGTTTTCCACCATGCATTCCTAATCAGTTTCTCTTCCACATGGATTAGTGAAAGTAAAATGTTCTTTTGCTTGTCTATCTTTACATGATTCTTTAAGGTTCTAAGACGAATTGGCTTTGATTGCCCTGATCTGGAAAAGTTATGCCTAAAAGATCAAGCTTTGTCCAGTGAAAGTAAGTCAAAAGTTCTCAAATATTCTTAAAAAACGTGTCATATTATTTAGTTGGATATTTTCTTGATGCCTGTTCTAATGGTGGTAGGTGTTGAAAAAATTATTGGATGGGCTATAAGTCATCACTTTATGCAGTATTCCGAGACTTCAGCCAAATATTCCAAATCTGTTATATTGGAGGAAAGGTAAATACACGGTTAAACTATTTTCGTTGCTACTAAGTAAGCATGAAGATTATCCAACTATTTTTAGAGCCTGGTTGCTAGACTTATTTTAAACATCTTATAAGCTCTAACACCTTCTAAGTTGTTTCAAGAGCTTATAAAATTTATGCTGAGGTGGGGGCTGCAGGGTTTAGAGTGGGTGGGAATGGGGTAATTTTACTCAAATCGGGAGATCCGTGCGTCTATCGAAAATACAATGGGAAGAATATTGTCTTCATAGTTGTGTATGTCGATGACATACTAATTATGGGAAACAATATCCCACTCATTCAGTCCGTGAAAGAATGGTTGTCAAAGACCTTCATGATGAAGGATCTTGGTGAAACCTGTTACATCTTAGGGATCAAAATCCATAGGGATAGATGTTGGGGTTATACGTGAAAATATGTTTTTACTTTGTATAACCTATGTATTAAACACTTATTTACTGAAATAAATTATTCATTGTTGCTTTAAATATGATTGAATGTTACATATATTTATTGCAAACCGTTCATAGCACGCGTTACATTGTAGTTAACGTGGTGATACCAGATCACAGAAGATCACGTTAACAGTGCCTTGTAAACGAGTGCGTGTTTCACAACTTAGATAGATCCGAACAATCTATTGGTAGAAGTTGATGTGTAAGGCTCAGATTGACTTGTCTTGACCAAGAGATTACACTAGTGCATTCGATGTGCTGAAGTGGACCTGCAGAGAGGATAAACTCATTTGCACTGACTTAAGGGATGATGAGTTAGACCTCAGTGGTTGTTGATTTCTTATTTTACAAAAAAATATTTAAAAAAATCTATAAGCTTAAGAGATTTAGAAAATAAGTTGGGGGTATTGGTACTTACTTTTTGGAGCTTATTGCTGTAAAGAGCTTTTTAAAAAATCTTTTAAGTTGTTGAACCTCTTTTTTTTTAACCAAACACTTTTAGAGAGCTTATAAGCTCAGCCAAACATGCTCTTTTTTAGATTCTAAGCACTATTCTTTCTGTTTCTGCATTACAGTATCAGATACGGGTTCAACATTCTACAAAGCATTCAAAATGAAAACAAGTGTTTGACTAAAGGTCTCAAGGTGAAGTTTGAAGTCTCTATCTTAATTCTTTTGGTTCCACTTTTTTTTTTTTTGCATAAACTAATACAGGAAAATAATTGCTTGGATTTTAGGATGTCGTTCCTGAAAATGAATTTGAAAAGAAGCTCCTCGGTGAGGTCATTCCCCCTACTGACATTGGGGTTACTTTTGATGATATCGGGGCGTTGGAAAATGTGAAAGAAACTTTAAAGGAATTAGTGATGCTACCGCTTCAAAGGCCAGAATTGTTTAGCAAAGGACAGCTTACGAAAGTAAATGAGTTTGCTTTAAGCATATTTGAAAATCAAGCAAATCTTTGTTCACTCTTTATGTTTGTTAACTGATATCTTTGGCAGCCTTGTAAGGGAATATTGCTCTTTGGGCCTCCTGGTACTGGTAAAACAATGCTTGCAAAAGCTGTCGCAACAGAAGCCGGTGCAAATTTTATAAACATATCGATGGCTAGCATCACATCAAAAGTACGATTGAATTTGATACTCTTTCTTATCTTTTTTTACCTTTGTTATCAATGACTGAATGTAATGATTCTCCATCCAGTGGTTTGGTGAAGGAGAAAAATATGTGAAAGCAGTCTTCACTTTAGCTAGCAAAATAGCACCCAGTGTTATTTTCGTTGATGAGGTTGGTATACTAGTCCAGTGATGTTCCACTTTTTCTCTTTTAAATTATTATATATGTATATAATTCTCTTCAAATATGTTAATTTTATTGCCACAGGTTGATAGCATGTTAGGGAGACGGGAAAACCCAGGAGAACATGAAGCTATGCGTAAAATGAAGAATGAATTTATGGTGAACTGGGATGGTTTGCGTACGAAGGCTAAGGAACGAGTACTAGTACTTGCAGCAACAAACAGACCTTTTGATCTTGACGAAGCTGTAATCAGGAGGCTGCCCAGGAGGTTTGCCATTACTCTCGCTAATAACCTTTTGTTGCATCTAATTGAGAAGCATTCCTTTTGATGCGTGTATGTTTTGTTCAGGCTTATGGTCAAGCTGCCCGATGCTCAAAACAGGGAGAAAATTTTAAAGGTGATATTGGCCAAGGAAGAATTAGATCCAAGTGTTGACCTTGAAGCAGTTGCTAAGATGACAGAGGGGTATTCAGGAAGTGATCTAAAGGTTTGATATTTATATCTCACCATCTTCATTCAGGTTTGAACCGTTATTTTGCTTTATTTTAATCTGGGGATTCATTTCCCAGAATCTCTGTGTGACTGCTGCTCATTGCCCTATAAGAGAAATTTTGGAGAAGGAGAAGAAGGTATGTATACTTGAATAATTTTTTTTTTCATTGAACTCTCCAATTAGACCCGGTATATATGCAGTTGTTGGGATAATTACATTATTACACAAAGTACCCTGAGATTTGATGTATTGAAACAAGAATCCAGTAAACATTGTAAATTCCCCCCTGACGTGTTTATATTACACAAATTGCCCTCAAGGGGGTATTTGTTATTTGTTATGCTTCTCGAGGGTAGAATACAAGTCTCGAGGGGGTATTTGTTATTTCGAGTTGGGTGACAAATGCTTCTATGCACCAGTTGCACCGGGCAACATATTTTTAAGTGTATTAGTTGTTTTCGTTGAACAATATTAGTTGTGCACCAGTTACGTGGGCAACTGGTGCACCCAAGTGTTACTCGGTTGGGGAGTTTTTGCAACGTAGCCTACTTCTTGTACACCATATATTTAATTATATCTTCTTAAGTATTGTAATTTATTCAATTTTTAAAAATGTAGGATAAAACCTTGGCGCTGGCAGAGAATAAACCATTGCCCGCGCTGCATAGCAGCACTGATGTTCGCACCCTGAGGGTAGATGACTTCAAATATGCACACGAACAGGTACCTATACTTTTTTTCTTAAAAAAATTATTTTTTAAAAACAATTGTACGATTCCAATTCTTGTGAAAATGCAGGTATGTGCAAGCGTTGCATCGGAATCACAGAACATGAACGAGCTTAACCAGTGGAATGAACTATATGGGGAAGGTGGATCAAGAAAGAAGAAATCACTTAGCTACTTCATGTAGAGGAGAGATATCAGAATTGTACGTGTTTTGACATTTGGGGGCACTCCTGGTTTTGAAATCAAGATTCAGGTTCCTCTGACCTATAAAACCTCGGCTCTTGTGTATCATTTTGTACTTCATCGGTAAATTCTTACAAAAACTACATTTCTATCGAACTTATCTTAGAGATTTTTTTAATCATGCCTCTGTTGTCTGTATCCTAGTTTAATTTAATAATCATCTTCCCAAACATTATTTCTTGTCCAATCTCTCTGTTAGGCAAGTGTAGATGAAATATTGGAATTGATAAAGATTAAGTAGATATATTAAATATAGAATCTTTTTCCTTTTCTTTTTCTTTTCGTTTTCTTATTTCCCCTTTCCGTCGGATTTTAAGGGCGTGATGTGTTCAGGTGAATTGGGTGTCCGTTTTCTGTGTATCTTACTCATCATAGCTAAGGTTAATTGTAATTTTAGAAACATTGATTGACATTCATGTGTATATATATACAGAGAAAGATTAATTGAGTTACATTTGGCATATTAAATTCATACCGTGTTTATCTTCCTATTCAAGTCTATCTTCTTGTGTGCGAGTGTGTGTTCTTCTATTGCAAATTGTGTATCATTACGATAATTTTTTTATGTCTTGGATATATGGTGTGTTAGGAAATCTGGATTTTGAAATCGTATGGATATAAAAATCGCGATGAGTAGTAAACAATGTGTTTGTTTTGGAATTTTAGTACGATGAGATTTTGTTTTATGTCAGATTAGAGATTGATTTTGTATTATTAGAGTGTATAAAGTGTGTTTTATTGGGAAGATTAATGATAGATTTATTAAATTCTTTACATGTGGGTTGTAGTGTGATTTTGAAATTCAAATTTTAAAAACTCAAAACAGAACGTGATGTGGATCGCAAAGTTCTAAATCATTTTCGATCAATTCCAAAACAAAGTCATTAATAAAGAAAAATAAACATGTTATTTCATATTCTATTTGAGATGAGATGTTACGAACTTCTTTTTGGAAGGTTTCTAGCTGGGTTTGCTGACTACAACAAATAGGGGTCGATATGTTTTGATAATATCTAAAATCTGATTTTAACTTCTGAAGGCAGAAGTCGGTACTTTTTAGCTTGACTTGGAGAGCAATTTGAGTAGCTGATTTTGTAGTTGATTTTGACTTGTGACACCTCGATCTTGGTCTTATTTAATTTAGAAAACTGATAGATATATTTTAAGATTAACTTATTAATAAATATAAAATAATTATATATATATATATATATATATAGAAAGATACACTTACACTTTCAAATGC
This sequence comes from Stenogyne calaminthoides, assembly GCA_037126765.1. NCBI lineage: Eukaryota > Viridiplantae > Streptophyta > Magnoliopsida > Lamiales > Lamiaceae > Stenogyne > Stenogyne calaminthoides. Next base: position 9,492,328 of record JBBCBC010000038.1, read on the forward strand.
AATTTTAATTATACTATTACATTACATGTGTTAAATATTTTCTTCAATTCTTGTTAAACTTTCGGATTACTATTTGCATGTGTTTTAGATTATAAGACTCACTTTTTATTATTAAAAGAGAGAAAATTGTTATTTGATGAGGGTCACAATAAAATAATGAAATTTATGTAAATTAAATAAGATAAAATTAATTTTAATGTGGAAAAATAATAACATAGTAACATTAAGATGTTTAAGAATATATAAAAGGAAAAAAAAATAGCTTTACTATCATAGAAATGTTCAATTAAATTTGAGATAACATTTTTTGCAAATATTCAAATAAAAGTGAGTCGAAAGGATTATAAAACATGGATTGAGCTCAATCTTTGATCAAAATAAGCATTTGGTCTCGTGTTCAAACTATATACTCGTTTGTTTTAGAATTTTTTGAAGACAACTTCATTTCCATCATCAACACCAACATGCATCCCTATATATTTGCAGTTGATGATCATAAAGATAATGTTGAAAGAGACGATAAAACACCATTTCACGGAGGAGAAGAATCGAATACTTCTAAGTCACAAACCCATTAAACTTCAATAGAATTACACACGCCACATATCAGATGGAAAAATCATTCTACCCAGAAAAAACACAATAACAATGGTTCATCATCAGTACAAAAATTCATGCTTACGAGTTAGGTTACAAATCACCAAAGTTAAAAACTCTGGTAGATAGTATACGCCACCTGAATCTGTCGCTCACTGTATTCATGAACTCGTCAAAGTTTCTGCTTTGTCCTTGGGAGCTTCTCCCTCGGCCTTGCCGACACTCGCCTCCTCAGGTTTCTTCACCTCTGCAACAATTGAAGGGGTAAATTATAAAGTATCACCTTTTAGCATATGAAGTAATAGTATACTATTTAAAAAATACTTGATTTTTAATGTCTTGTTCTTTTCAAAATCACAAAACAGATACCGAGTACACCGTAAAACTTCTGTGACCCTATTTCATAGAAGTCTTTGTCTTTATAATTATGACAAAAACTCGTATGAGACAGGGTATAATTTAGCCCAAATCAACACCCACCCCCCTTAAAGTGCTAAAGCTTCAATGCCCAAATAATACTCCGTCTCAAGGTGAGACGGTCTCATGCAAGTGTGCCTCATATTATTGCACTTCAAATCCCTCAACCCACACACAAAACACCATAAATTGTCAAAAGAAATGTGGCAGGAGGATGAAGGAAATCTTAGTGTAGGTATTGATACTCAGCCTATGAGGGTGAACAGACGATTGCACGTCTGTTTTCTACACCGGAAGTTACTTCTGTCTATAATATAATTTATTTATTTTAAAACTGAGAATAAGGTTTATAATGGTCAAACACATCGTCAATCCACCATGCACATCAACACTTCAGATCGACCACTACACGATACTTGACGACAAAAGATGATCGTGAAGCTTCTTGATGTCCATACTAAAGAGGGGGGTGGGTGGGGGTGAGGATAAAACAGACCATATATGCTGAAAACGAAGAAACTCACACCTATCCCCAGCTAGCAAATAAATGAAATATACAAGCAAAATTGTTGAGAAAAAAGATAAAAGACCAACCAATTAAACAAAATGAACAAACTTGTAAGACAAAATGAAATCGAATCAGTACCTTCATCATCACTATCCTCAAAGTCATCTCCCATACCATCATCTCCAAGTCCACCCATGCCGCCCATTCCGCCCATGCCACCCATACCACCCATCATTCCCTCAAGGCCGCCCATGCCGCCCATTCCACCCATGCCACCCATCATTCCTTCGAGGCCACCCATTCCACCCATTCCGCCCATGCCACCCATTCCGCCCATGCCTCCCATTCCGCCCATGCCACCCATATCACCAAATTTCTGTATGACAAGTCAAATTAGAGACATTAAAAAAAGCGAGAAAACAGAAAAATAAGATACCGAAGCAAAAGACAGATAAAACTTACCGAGAAATCCATACCACCTAAATCAAGATCACTTGGTCCTCCTGATCCAATGAAAACATAGAGATCACTTATATTCAGTCAAAGTAATTAAATTCTTGGAAGGTAGTCCAAAAATTTGAGAACATACCAGTACCAGCATCATCATCTTCGTCCACCCATTTATCCCAATCCACTTTCACATAGTGAGGTGTCTTTTCATTTCCACGCAATAACTTTTCCCACCATTTCTTCTCGGCTTTCTCCAACACGCAGAATATGTTTCGAACACCTATATTTATTTTGCACTCCTACACAACGGGCACGACAACAAAAACTCATAGTCAGATAAAAATACAAGTTTTGACCAAAGTACCACTCATTTGAGGTAATTACGATAAACACTAATGGGAAAGATTAATTGCAAAGAGAATTCCGTTTTCTCCATATCAAATGACCAACAATGCTGGAAGAGGGGTATCACAAATATTTAAAATAATTGGACCATATAGCATATAGGGCTCGTTCAAAGATCTGTAACCATTCAATCTGTTTGCATATAAAATAAAAGCAATGCCTAGAATCTAACCTCCACATTAACTTTATCAAGAAGATCCAATTTAAGTTCATAAAGATTGTTGTCCGTCCCAGCAGTGGCAGAAAATGTAAACGTTCCTTCAGGGTCAACATTGACCTTAGGATTTATTGCATCGGCCAGTAGCACAGTAAGAAAAACCTTATCCTCCCTTTCGGCCCACTTCACTTCAGGGTGTCGGCTGCACCATGGAAGAAGATTTTACAAGTGGCTCAATATCACAAAAAAAATATTATATTGAAAGCTAAAATCCCAGCCATGAAAATTTTATAAACAATCCTGCTAATTCAGTAGCCTAATACTTTTAGCAAGTACCCCAAGAGCATATTTCAAATTATCACTCAATAAACTTGCACCATGATCTAATCACAAATTCTTGCATACAATTTAGGGTGAACATAGAAACTAGGAAAACAAAATTGAAAAAACACAATCTGGAAATATAAAAGGAAAAAACCATTTTTCTCATATAATTGACAATAACCTACAGAAATAAAAAAAAAAACACTACTAAATTGCAGAAACTTATATCTATTACCAAAAAATTTAACACCAAAATATTACCCAATCGCATTACAAGTTCATTTTCTCCAAAGAGTCAACCTCATCACATTTGTGCATCAATATATCGAGACAAAATGCAAATTTTCAAGTAATTAACCATTCATCTTATCTCAACATGAACCAAAATCCGATTAATTATGACCTAAACAGCTTGGACTAAGATCACCGCAAACAGAAAAAAAATAAAAATTGCAAACAAATACGAACGCTGTACTCTTCCAACCACAAAAATCATTATCAGAACGGAAATCAAAACTTCAAAGCTTTAAGAGCAGAATATTACCTCATTTTCGCAGTGTTATTTGAGAAGAGATGAGAGAGAAAGGTAGTTGAAACCCTAGAAGAAGAGCAGAGAGTGAAAAAGCAAAGAAGGTGTATTCCTTTTTAAACCCTCAAAGGGAATATATGCGCGAGTAAACCCTCACACGTGTAGCGATATCGAACTAAAGCGTGTTTATTATCTATTGAAGATAACGCTGGCCCGGTTTTGCGGCCCAATTTGGTGGCCTTTATATTTTATTAATGGTCCGGTTATTAGCACCCCCAACATTAGGAAATACACCCATAAAAATTATGAACTACCCAATATACCCCTAAAAAATCCTAATTCTATCTTCCCTTTTTATATTTCAGCAACCACCGGACGTATAGCAGAACCACCACCCACCACCGGCTGAATAGCAGAACCGTCACCCACCACCGGCTGAATACCAGCACCGCCACACACCACCATCCATCATCCTCTCATATAAAAAAATCAGTCTCTCTCTCACAAAGTACAACAAAAATTATCGATGACCAGATCGTTGCTGTTCGGCGGCGGTGGTGGAAATCATATTCAAATTTGGTGGTGGTGAGTGGTGGGCGGAGGACGGCGGCGGTGTTCAATCTCCACAGCGAGTATGACAACGGAACTGATGGAGGCAAGAATCTGAGAGAAACCCACTGTTTCTAATCGCACCCATGAGCATAGTGGTGGTTTCTGCTTCAATGTTCCCAAACAAAAGGGTTAATCCCTCTGAAATCATTGAAACTGAAGAAAAAAAATAATGGTAAGAAAAGGGGAAATAAGAGTTTAGGGTTTTTTAAATGAAGGATAAAATAGACGGTTCATAATTTCTAGGGGTGTATTTCCTAATGTTGGGGGTGCTAATAACCGGATCCTTTTATTAAATATAAATGGGCCTAATATTTTACAGACTGGGCTTTATAGTTCATTCTCTTGTGGGCCTTTTGATGCAGAAAAGTAACATAGGCACATGATTTTTTTTTATTTTTTTTTAAAATAAACTTGTTTTAGTAAAAATCATCTTTCTTTCTTATAAACTAATATTTAATATTATGGGGCGTAATGGTATCACTTAATAATTGTAATGATATTAATTTATGCGTAGGCAGGAATAAATTTTTAAAATCCACAATTGAATTTTAAATACCCCAAAATATAAGGTACATTTGTTTTGGAAATCTATCGACTGGATGTGGGATGTTATGTCGTCCGTCCTATTCTGTTTTGAAATTTTACATTAGGATTTTGAAACTCAACCTACGCACGCATCTAAAAATACATACTCAATCCTTGTTAATAAAATAAAATAAATAAATGTATACAGTATACTCACTATTAAACACTTTATTTGGCATAAAGTTTTTCAATAATAATAATAATAATAATAATAATAATAATATAATAATAATAATATCATTTCATACACATAATTTGACATAAAGTTTCTAAAAAAAAATATGATAATACTTCATCACATACTGTTAATTTGACGTAAAATTATATGAGTGGATCTCATATGCACCAGGTGAACCGTGTACTCTTAGTGTGTTTTAAAATTATATAATTTATTACATTGAAATATGCAATTTATTTACATTGAACCGTGCAACTTATTTTTCATATTAATAGTTGCACGCGCGATTCAGTGTAAACTAATTACATATTTCAATATAATAAATTATATGATTTTAAAATATATTATAAAATACACGGTGCACTTGATGTATAGAAGACTTAAATTATTAAATAGTTCATCATATATAATATGTCTTAGTATTTTATATAAGGAATTTTTATTGAAGAAATTCATTTCCGTCGATTTGTGACCTTATTTATCCTCGAATCTCACATGGGCTCTAATGTTATCTAAATAAATATTTTTATACTTTATATTTCAACTATTAGCTAAATGTATCAAGTATAAAGGGGGGTGTAGCTCATATGGTAGAGCGCTCGCTTCGCATGCGAGAGGCACGGGGTTCGATTCCCTGCACCTCCAAAAATTTAAAACTTTGAAGTTTTTTTTAGCCAAAAAAAAAAAACCCTCAAATGTTGTTTTATTATGATTTGATTTAATTTCATTAGGTTGTGCAACTAGTATATCACCCGTGCGTTGCACGGTCATTAGAAATAATTATTTTTCTTATATTCTTTTTTTTTATTTTATATATTTCGAGATTATATTTTTTTTTCATTTCGATGTGATGTTGATCTGTAAAAAAAATATTACTTTTGCCATGAGACGTGAGAAATGAGTGACGTTTTAACTGTTTTAAAAGTTTACATTATTAAATAATGCAAGTTTAAAAGGTATTGTTTCTTTTGAAAATTTTGAATTATTTTTTTATAAACCTCGTTGATCGTCACATATTGTCGTCATCTCATATAAAAAATTTCAAAACATCCCGCCTAGTTCGGACATGGCAAACTCAAAATTAATAAGAAAGTTTAAGGTTCTATAGTTGTCTTAACTCTTAATTATTAAAATAATAAGATATCATTAGTCAAAATTATATTCTCTAAAACTTCAAAAGAATCTTTATTTAAGGCATATTAAAATTAACTCTTTGTCTTGTGTTGGTCTCAATTAATATTTTTTTTTCTTATGTGGTTAATAGTTTTATAACAATAATTTAATGTTATTTTTAATCTTTTATTCAACTAATAATTCAAGTCTAATGTTAATAGTGCTTGCAATTAATTTATAATAATTTGACTAATCAATTTAAATCTCAGATCATATAAAAAAAATAAGTATATATGTTGGGAGAAATCCTTCATCTCCGCCTTTAAAGGTCGATTTGGCTCAAGACCCCTCATTAATTCGATTAAAAGGCATAGTTATGCGTTGGATCTTTGCTAGGTATGGGTTAAGGGAATTAAAGTAGCACCTCACTACAAGTCAGGACATTTAGTCTAGTGGCAAGCGCTTGATCCTTCAATTGGTATCGAGAGCACACAGTCACGGGTTCGAGTTTAAAAGTGGTATGTTTTAAGTCGCCATGGGGGGATTGTTGGGAGAAATCCTTGATCTCCTTTTTTAACTGCTCAAGACCATCGATTAAAAGGCATACGTCGCCTGCTTAGGTTTTAAGGGAATTAAAAATAGCACCTAACAAGTCCGGTCATTTAGTCTAGTGGCAAGCGCTTGATCCTTCAATATAAATCAGCTTTATCACAATCACCTAGTCATGTCTTTTTACAATTAAACTAATAATTTAATTTTAAATTGTTATTATTTAATAATTTAAGTTTAATGTCAATAGTATGCAATTAATTTATAGTAATTGGACTAATCATGATCTCATATCATACAAATAAGTATATAAATTATACATTTTCATATATATAATACTCCCGTCGCCTTTTCTTTTATTGCTCATATTTCAGAGACAAAAACGTGTGCAACCTCGAGTTCATTGTGAACTCTATTTTTTTAATATGAAGTATAAAAATTCATTTACGTAAAAATTATGTGATTATACATAAAAATTATCACTGTTATGCATAATAATTAAAATATATGTGTTGTTGAAATTGAGAATTGAACCATGAATATCTTAAAGAAGATAAAACAAATTTAACTATACCATTTGAGCTACATTTCATTAGATAATTTTTTTAAAATTTCATGAGAAAATTTGTAACAATTGTTTTGACCTAATTTTGGCCCAACATTTTGTTATTAGACATGTATAGATTTCTCCCATATCTATGTTCATGCACATTAATTATTTGTGAATCAGGGGGTGTAGTTCATCTAGTACAGGGTAGATTTTTAGAAAATATTTTTGTAGCCTCAAATGTTGTTTTATTATGATTTTATCTAATTTCGTTAGGTTGTGCAATTTCTCCCATGTGTATGTTCATGCACATTAATTATTTGTGAATCATATAGTAAAACTGGAGGTTTTAAAGGTTCAATTTTTTTCATAAAAAAATAAAAATCAAAAACTGTATATTTTTTGGAAAATAGATTTTTTAGCCTCAAATGTTGCAATATTATGCCTTTTTAGAAAATATTTTTTTTAGCCACTAATGTTGCGCTATTATGCTTTTTGTCCCGTGTGTCTTTACAATGTCTCACGTTTTTATAGTCATTCATGCACAACTTATTTGTGAAACAAAGGGGCATGCGAGAGGCATGTGGTTCAATTCCGCGCACTTCCATAATAATTAAATTGATCAATTACCATTTTTGAATAGATTTTTTCAGCCTCAAATGTTTCACTATTAGGGCTGCATGATTAGTATGACTGAATGGAATAAATTCATAAATGAAATGTAGATTTGAATGGAATGAAATTGGTATGCTCCAAGAATGAAATATGAGTATGAGTAATTTTTTTTTTTAATTATTATTAATAATTATAGAAATTATACCTTAATATTATTATTGATTATTTAAAATATTCTATATATATATATTATGGCAAAGTATATTATGAACAAGTTTCACGGTGAAACTGGTTAAGGAGTGTGACTTATATTACTAAAGAGTGTGACTTTTTTACTGTAAAGGGTGTGACGTTTTACTATAAAGAGTATTACTCATAAAAGTGAAGGGTGTGACTTATATTATAGCAAATAGTGTTGTAGTGATAACTGAAGGGTGTGACTTATATTACTAAAGAGTGTGACTTATATTACTAAAGTTTATGTCTATTAAAAAAAAACCAGTTTTACGGTGAACAAGTTTCACAGCATACCAACTCTATTATTATTATTAATTTTTTTTATTTATTATTATATATTTTAATTTTTTTTTATTATAATAAACATGTAATTTTAGTAATATATATTTATAATAATAATATGTTTTAAATTATTGTGGAAAGTTTAAGTTAATAATGCTTTATATTATTATTTAATATTTTTTATTAAGTAATATTTTTTATTATTAATAATATAGAGTTGGTTATTATTTTTATTAATATATTTTTTAATAAAATAATATTATTAACTTATTATTATTTTTATTGGTAGAAGATAATATTATGAACATAAAAAATAAAGAATAATTTTATTTATGGAAAAAAAATCATTCCTCAAGATGTGGAATACATAAACACACGGGGTATGTAAGGAATCACAATTCCTTTATTTTTGGGAATGATCATTCCCAATGGAATGATGATTCCTTCCAAAAAAAATATATCAATCATTTTATTTGGAATAGATTAAGGAATGATCATACCAATCATACCCTTAGAGCATCCACAATGGATGGATGAAATTCATCCACTCTGTATTCTACATCATCTTTCTTTAAACACTTAACATTTTAAATTCATTTTCATAATGGTTCATCTATCTATATATACTCTTGTGGGCCTTTGTACATTATAAAAAAAAAAATTAAGAATGATATTTAAAATTAAAAAGAAGAAAAAACAATTCCCTCCTGTCCAAACTTTTAAAAAATACATTTTGTGTATGCTCTTATGCTTTTGTCACCAGGTGAGCTCTTTTGTGGATGCTCTTATGCTTTTGTTCAATTGGAGTTCAATTGTGGATTTCTCTCTGTCATCTAAAATCAAATAAAATGCCAACAATTTAAATTGCAGACTTCATTCATCCAATTATTGAACAACTCATTAGGTGCACCATTGTGGATGCTCTTATGCTTTTGTCACTAGGTGAGCTCTTTCAGCACCAATTGTCAGGACAAGAGACCTGAAATTTAGTCCTGCAAATGTATTGCCAAAAATCCATCACGATTAAAAGATGTGACCCACTTGAAATTCCAGCTACAAGTACTATCGATACAAACAAAAAACTCACACGACACTGTTTTTTAGCAGAAATTTCATACAATTTTTTGAATTTGACACAAAGCCTAACTCTATTTTCTAACCACGGATCTTCCCAAAAATAAATCGACTCCCCATTGCTCAAAGAGAACACAAGATTATTAAAGCATAAAGACCCTTCGATTCCTCTAAAAAGCTCGCACAAATCCCTCCACCACTAAGATTGTTTTGATAAATGACAACGGTTCGACTTTGCTCGACTCAAGAATCCATATCTAGACCTAAATATAGAGATCCACAAAGATTTATCACAAGATAACCATCTCCAAAACCACTTAAAAATAGACATTGTAGTCGAAGACAAACAACCCCGAATCTATTGTCTCCATTAATATTCTCTATACAAGTAACTTCTCCCGAAATCTATTGCATGCCCCTAATGTATATCATATGTAAAATAAATAACCATGAAAATGTATATAGTACCCGAGTTTAGATTTTATTTTCATTCTATTTTCAAAATTGAAAATCAGAAGAAATTAAACATGTTTAATTAATATAAAAACATATGAAGCCATTGATAGTTTTGACTTTAAATAATGGGCTCAACAATAACAGACTTGACTCGATCTCTTGACACATGAGTTGGGGCAGTATGAGCATCTCCGTATTGGTATTGGCAAGTGGCAATGCGAGCAAGATTGCAAGATATCTCAATAAAAGATTCGTCGAAAATCGAGTTATAAGTTATTTCATGGTTCATCATTTTCCAGTTATCATCAATTAATTCTTGAATATATGCACAAGCAACTTCGTGAGATGCACCAGTTTCATGCATGTAGCACGACACTGCCTTTGCAACTCCGTTTTCTATGTCTTCCTGCACATCAAATTTAAGTACGACTATTGCACTATAATGTAACAGGAGATCTCAGTTCGTATTTTTTTTTTTTTAAAAAAAAAATTACATAGGAAAGAAGACAAGATATAACAATAGTAAAAAAATAACATTTTTCCTTATATATTTGAGGTTTACATATGGCGTGCTAATTGCTAAGCCATATCAATATATTAGTAAGCAGCTTTGATATGGAGCACAATGGTATATCTTTTTATATGGAGTCAAACTTAAATAATGGAGATTAAGTTCAAAATTGTCCCATAATTTTTTATCTTTGTTGGAAAGGTTCAATATCTTTTGGATCGATGTGATATATTAGTCCCACAACTATTAGGATTGCCCGATTTCAATCTCAGGACGCTGAAAATTGTAAAAAATCGACATCATTTGGACGTCTTAGGAATTTATTACAATGGTTTTCTTCAGCAATTTGGGGTTATTTTGTTCTTGTGTCCAGTTTGGGATTTTTTGTTTGTTTAAATCAGTTTTTTTTATTTGTTATGCATTTTTAAATTCAACATTTTGCATTTTTTATTTTTCTTTAATAAAATTGTGTAAATAATTTTTAGCCATCTGGAGACAATTTTTACCACGTAGATCGAGAAAACCCCAAAATTCGAGTCACGTGATTGACACGAAGAAACGTTGCTGTTTTTTATAATTTATCGCGATCGACCTAATACTGAAATCGAGCAATTCAATAGTTATTTGAACGATATTGTAATAGATTGAACAAATAGCTAGTGTTTTTGAAAATTTAACTTATAAGAAAACCAACAATTAACTGGCTCCATATGGTTATTGTATAATTAATTAGTTAATCTTCATATACCTTTGAGGAAGACAGATCATTTGCGAGACGGAAAATTGTAGATGGGAAACGCAGCAAACCGTTGGTATCACTCAAGCTGTTTATGGCTTCATCAGTGATAGTTGGTGTGGTTAAAAAGTAGGCATGAGTTAGCAATACAACCCCAGAAGATGAAGTCCATCCATTATTAAGGTATTCATCAAACTTAGGAATATGTTTCTTGTAACTCCACTTTGCTTCTCTTAAAAATGTTTTGCATAAATCCCACCACTGCAATTCAAAAAAAAAAAAAATTGATATTAAAAGTTGAATAACATAGCTACGGAATTTCTAACAAAAAATAATTTTCTCCTTAAATAGTGAGGATTGCGTACGATTTTGCCTACATATTTTTTCGGGATTTAAATAAAAAAGGTCCCGTATCTTTGCACCTTTATTGAAAATGTCCCGTATATATCACATGTTTCAATTTAGTCTCGTATGTTTTCAATTTGTGCCGATTTAGTCTCAAATCGCCGGAGACCAGTCAAACTACCCCAAAACGACGTCGTTTTTGGGGCGTGTGATACACACACCCCTAATTTTGATCGGGACTCAACATTTTCCGGCGAAAATTAGGGGAGTGTGGCTGCCACACATCTAAAACGATGTCGTTTTGGATGATATTGGTCGACTTTCGGCAGTACGGGACTAAATCGACGCAAATTGAATACATACGGAACTAAATTGAAACAAATGATATATATAGGACATTTTCAATAAAGGTAAAAAATTATGGGATCCTTTTTATTTAAATCCCGTTGAAGTGGGATTCGGTAAGGGAAATTCTGCATTCAGTGGCGACCCTGAGGGCGTGCAGAATTTGCCGTACAGGGCCCACTTCGACGAGTAGCTCCGATTTATATATGTTTAGATTCCTTATTATGAAATTAATTTCAATGCAAATTAATTACTAGTAATTTGTAGAGTGGGTCAATAAGTAATTTTTTCTATGCTGAAACACCGCAATTAATTGATGACTCACCGCTTGTGCAAGGTGAGAAATAATGACTCGATCTTTTTCCTTTAAAGTAGCATAAGCCAAGTCGTTGACAGTGTTGTAAAGAGCAAAGAAGCATAACTTCATGTAATCAGGAAGATTATCCACAGAATTGACATCCCATCTAAAATTCACTCAACATAATGGTTAACTTTTTAAGATAGAGAAAGACATCAAGAATTTTATATATAAATATATATATAAATAAATCCTATAATTGTAGCATATAAGTAGCACGTTATTAATTTGCTGTAAAAATCAACATATACAAGTACGTAATACTCCCAAGTCCCATAAAAATAGATTTGTTTTTTTTTTTTTTCAATATCTATTTTACAAAGATATCCAATACTATATTTAAGATGTCATTAAATTCTTATTTTCATCTTTTGCCCTCGCTTAATGTTTTCTGTACTAGTAACTGTATGGGGATGGGGAAACTAGTAGACATAAGGATAAAATGGAAAAACAAAGAAAAAAATTTAATGTTTTAATTATAACTATTTTAATTTTTAATTTGTGTGAAAATCTATTTTTATGGGACCGAGGAAGTAGTAATAATAATTATTATATGATTGTTCAAACATACTTGTCAACAGCATCTGTGAACTGCTGAAGCTCTTGTGGAGAACCATAAACATCATAAATATCATCTATAATCGTAATTAGGTTAACCACTTTGGTTAGCGCTATGCGGCATTCATCATACTGAGGTTGGGGAACCATTCCAACGGCCCAGAAGAAGCTCTCCATTAGTCGATCTCTTGCAAAGCTCAACTTATTTGCTAAGCCCATACGTGTCCACCACCTCAAATGTGTCCACAAAATTAGATTAATGTTTATAGAGTACTTATGACAAACTTAATTTAGGGTAATGTCTTTTTTGTCCCTTAACTTGCATCAATTTTGATTTTAATCAACCAACTTTTTCAATTTTGAAATTCGTCCTTTAAGTTTGAAATTTACTACTCTTTCATCCTTTTAGCCGGTTAAAGGACGAAAAAGTTGAATTCGATAAATTTAAGGGTCTCTTTTCAAAGTGAAAAGTTAGCAGACTAAAATCAAAACTAGTGTAAGTTAGTGGGATTTAAATCAAAATGGTCCCGTAACTTTGCACCTTTATTGAAAAGATCCCGTATATATCACATGTTTCAATTTAGTCCCGTATGTTTTCAATTTGTGCCGATTAGTCCCAAATCGTCGGAGATCGGTCAAACTACTCCAAAACGACGTCGTTTTTGGGGCGTGTGATACACGCTCCCCTAATTTTGATCGGGAAACAATGTATCACGCTCCAATTTAGTCCCAAATTAGGGGCGCATGTATCACACACGCCAAAAATGACTTCGTTTTTGGCTGGTTTGACTGGTCTCCGGCGATTTGGGACTAAATCGGCACAAATTGAATACATACGGGACTAAATTGAAACAAGTAATATATACGGGACCTTTTCAATAAAGATGCAAAGTTACGAGATATTTTTTATTTAAATCCCGTAATTTAGTGGACAAAAAATCAACCTTACCCTTTAATTTAGGATTAATTAAAAAGTGTGCAAATTAAATGTACATACCTCGAGACTTCTCGGAGATTATGTTGGTGTTGCAATTGCACCATATTGAAATCTAGGATTGCCAATTTGTGCAATAATTGATTTGCCTTATTCTGATTATGATCATACATCTCAATATTCCACCTTGCTTCCAGTCTTGCCATTCTCTTGTGCAGTGGAAGTTCTAAAGCATGGCTCACTCGAAACACACTTTTCGCGTCCATTTCTCTCATTACGTTCGTGAGGTGGAACCTTGTAAATTCTTTAGCCTCGTCTAACGTGCTCTCCCCATCAAATCCAAGAAACGAGGCTTCGTACAAACTTAACATTCCACGATCATCCGTGGCTAAGTTTGCACTAAAATTTCCATTCGAGTCTTTGAACCTCTCAAATATGTCTTTTTTCATCAAAAAGTTAGTTAAGGGTATCATGTTAATTATAGGAAAAAATGTATTTTTTCCGATAACTTTACTACTTTTTTTTCTTTTGGTCCCATTATCTTTTAAAATTTTATTTTCGTCCTATAACTTATAGATTTTACTATTTTTTTATGGTTTTGATTCATGTATATAAGTTACAAGACGAAATTCAAAATTAAAAAGTCAATAGGACTTAAAAATTCGAAAGTGTGTAAATTACTGATCAAAGAAAATCAAAATTTAAAAGTCAATAGGACCAAATAAAAAAAGTGGTAAAATTACCGGACAATTTTTTTCCCTTTATTATATGTGAAATTGTAAATAGTACCTGTGGAGATGTGGTGGCCATGCAATCTAAGAAGCCTGAAATAGAGAGCACAAAAATGCAAATTGTTGTGTATACTTTGCTCGACTTGTGAAGATTGATGTAAAGTCATTCTGCAAATGGCTTTTCTAGAAGATTCTAGAAACCTATAACTCAATCCTAGACGATGAATATCATCAATTAGTTCAAACAATGTCAATGGCTCCAAATCTTCATTATCAAGCATGCATCTAACTTCCTCTTCCATTTTCATTATGCTCTTTCCATCATCTTCCACCTATTTAAAGGCATCAAACATAAATAGTGATGTTGAGGGAAATTAAATAAACGAATTAATTTCACACCTCTTTATAAGTTCGGACTTTTTGATGAGACATAATTATTTCATGGTATCAAAGCCTCAGGCTCAGCCCAGATTCTGGCAATTCCCGTGGAAAACACTCCACCTATTTAAATTGTTCACTCGTTGGGCCTCCTCCACAGAGGGCAGAGGCAATGATTCGGTCCACGAGTGAGGAGTGTTGGGATTATACTGAAAAGTATGCTTTTACTTTGTATAATCAAAACTGAATTTCGGACTTATTTACTGAAATAAATTGTTTATCACTGATGCTTTAAATATCATTGAATGTTACATATATTTACTGCATAACTGTTCAATAAATAGTACGTGTTACATTATAGTTAATTTAGTGATACCAGATCACAGAAGATTAAATTAACATTCCCTTGTAACTAAAAGTACACCATTCACGACCTAGATGGACATGAACAATAAGGCTCAGATTGGCTTGTTTTGACCAAGAGATTACACTAGTGCATGACTGATGCACTGAATAGGACCTACAGGAGGACAAATTCTTCAGAACTGAACAAGGAAGAATTAGACCTCAGTGGTTCGTTATTTCTTAATCTTCGTTCCTTAAATAGGATCACGTGTGGTTGGTAACTATTGCTTTGACTTATCATGGGTAGAGAATCAACGAGATTCAATACTTTTATCTTGGGCAATATTATTGGTCACATGTGATTGCTAAGATTTAATACGGAGAATGGTGTGCAAGTACGCTTGTTCGATTTGCCCCCTTGGGAGGTTAATAAGTTTTATCATACCAAATCTTGCAAGTGGAACTAGTTTCCGTGTATGAGTAATAATGTTGAACCGTTCCTTAACCAAGGACAAAAGATATTAATTAATGGAAAGCTATTTCAGTGGCTTGAATTAATTAATGGACTTGATAATCTTAAACACGGAAAATAATAACCGAGAGCCATATTGACTGTAATATTGGTTAAGATGGATAGTGCAATATTAATTATGTAGTGGGATTAATTAATATTTATGGACTTGAATAATATTGTGGCTCAATATTGATAATTCAAGATCCATTAGAGGTACAATCTTAATTCTCCTAAAGGCCCCCTAAGTAGCCCAACATATAGTCCAATAACTGAAAAAAGTGTTTAAAATAAAATAAATATAGTTGCTTATTTTTTTTTCTAATTTTCGAAAATCATGGATAAAAGGGGAGAAAGATTTTCTTTGAATTTTGTTATGGAATGAGGATATGTATTCTTGGAATACAAGATTATCTCATTAAATTCAAGAAATCTCCCACTTAGTTATTCATGAAGCAATTTTGAAAATATTGAAATATAAAGGGCAAGAAAGATTTTCTTGATTTTCTTGAAAAGATATTATGAAAGATATGTATTTCTTGAAATACAAGAATATCTCATAAATTCAAAAAGATCCAAATCTTGGAATCTTGACCTATATTTTTCGAAAATATCCATAACAAAGAGTAGGTGGGATTTTGTGGAATATTATAATTATGGGAAAAAGAATATAGGAGATATATTCAAGATTTCTTGGAGATCAAGAAAAGATTTTCCCACATTGTTTTTGCCCCAAAATTTTCGACCACCTCTACTCTATAAATAGGGGATGATTCTTTCATTCCCATGTACAATTCCATGTGCTGGAAAAATTAGTAAATCCACAAAGGTGGTGCAACAAAGTTTATTTTCCTTTTATTAATTGTTCGCAAGTGTCCTACCACCGGATAGTCGAGCAAGGATTAAGGGAATACTTGGGAAGTTCTTTTGGTGAGTCTAATCAACAAGACCATTGCCGTCCAAGAGGTATGTTCACGTAAACTCGTAGAATTTTCGCATGCGTAGGTTTTACGTGAATTGATTATATGCATGATTTGTTGTTGGATTATTATTTGAATTAATATAGGATTAATTCATGCTAGTAATAATTATAAGAATTAAATTTGTATTTAAATATTCATCCCGAATAGATCCGTGCAACTTATTCCCCAACAAGGAGGAGTGTTGAGGAAAACTAAATAAATGAATTAATTCCGCACCTCTCTATAAGTTTGGATTTTTAGATGAGACATAATTCTTTCAAGTCAAAGCAAATCCGAATTGTGAACATACTTATAATATTTAATATATTTTTATTAGAATTAAAATTTTATAATTTTTTGACAAACTCTAGGTTGAATAAGTTTCAACCTATGAAATTTATTTTTAATTCATGGATATATGAACCTGTTCAGGGTATGATACGATGACCTAAAAGGACAATATTCGACGAAGAGTGCCTACACCTGTTTATGAAATCAACATTCGAACCATCTTAATATATAATACTGATTTGGTGGAGGGGTTTAGGGTTATTTGGAACAAGCTCACTCGGATAAAGTTCATAGCGCATGCATGGCGAGTGTTATGGGACAGGCTACCAACGAGAACCAATTTGCAAAGAAGGAACATCATTTCACAAGATGGCGACTCAAGGTGCCCTCTATGCAAGACAACAGACGAAACAGAGGACACATCTTATTCGAATGTGAACCGGCTTACAGGATTTGAATGCAGTGTTTCAAGTGGCTTGGAATTTTGACTGTCCTACATCGAAAACCCATCCAAAATCTGCTTGCTCTCATTGTCGTGTTGTACGGGGAAAGAAAGGTAAACAAACTGCTACCGCTATTTGACTTTGTGTAATCTGGACAATATGGAAAGGGAGAAATGATCTTATTCATAAGAATTGTTGAGGATATTAAAGCTATGCTTTGAAGTTTGTTTGATGTTAAAAGACTAAGTTGTTCTAATTTTTTGTATCAAGACTAGTTCGCTAATCTTACAATGATCTTAGAATGTTGAGTTGTAAATATCTTTAACTGTTGTAGGCTTTCCTATCTATTCCATAAAATTACCTTTTGTTGTTAAAAAAAAAATCCAGAGTATGATACGAGTCAAGTTTAGTGGGTTAGAAAAATGTTTTAGATTGGATGAAATGATTCAAATGATACAAGTTCATAGTATGAAACTTGTTCATGAGAGACCAACTCTGATATTTTTTGTCAAAATTAATATTTAATATTTATTTTTATAGAAAATATAATATTTAATTATCATTTTAAGATATATTTGATTTCATAATTTTATTTGCTAGTATTTGACGTTTAAATAATTTTTAATGTTATTTAAAAATTTGTTTTTTGAATTGGTCATAATTAAGCAAGTCAGATATCATAATTTCTCTCTATGAGTGACAATAGACAAAAAAAAATGCAAAGAAATCATGTCACATCAAGAAAAAATGAAAAAAAAAAAATACTCACTTTACTCTTAGTTAACTAGTTGAGTTAACGTGCATGTCGTTAAAAGTGCAAAACTAATGAACTTTTTTCAATTTACCTGGGGTTCAATAACCCTATACAATAGGAATAGCCCGAATGGGGGAGTATAAGACAAACATATGATAGGATAAGATATACTAATGTACAAATTCAGCTACACATATATTGATTAAAAAAAAAGTAAGGTAATATTTAATATATTTTTTCACCTCGGCCTGGTTATTTTGGTTGTAAATGGATTCAATTGACTCGTAACTCCAAGAAGTTGGCTGGAAATTACTTGTTGGGCGCTGGTGATGTATTTGCCATTTTTGTGGGAGGTTTTTGGGAAGAATCATCTTTTGTGAATGGTGGTTGAAAGAGCCACAGAATGGTTGGAGTTGAATAATAAGCGCCATTATTTTCTTCTATTTTTATAAGCTAGCTCTATGGATATTATAGTATTAAGTTTTTCTTATTCTTTACCGACATATTGTCACAGACATTAATCTCACACCACCAGATGATGTTGCAACGAAGGAGGAAGTAGTGGTGTTAGGGTTTTCTGAAGATACAAAAAAAGGGAAAGTACGATTTGTTGGTATTTGAAGAGTTTTTGTCTGAAGCTGAAGAGGGGATAAAGGGAATTGTGCCTGAAGGGTTTTCGTTTGAGCCTGAGGAGTTTTCATCTGAGCCTCAGGTGGGGATAAAGGGAATTGGGCTTGGAAGGGTTTTCGTCTGAGCCTGAGGAGTTTTCGTCTGAGCCTCAGGTGGGGATAAAGAGAAATGGGCCTGAAGAGTTTTCGTCTGAGCCTGAGGAGTTTTCGTCTGAGCCTTGTTGGGATTATACTGGAAAGTATGCTTTTATTTTGTATAATCAAAACTGAATTTCGGACTTATTTACTGAAATAAATTATTTATCACTGATGCTTTAAATATCATCGAATGTTACATATATTTACTGCATAATTGTTCAATAAATAGTACGTGTTACATTGTAGTTAATTTAGTGATACCAGATCACAGAAGATTAAATTAACAGTCTCTTCTAACCAAAAGTACACCATTCACGACCTAGATGAAAATGAACAATCCATCGTGAAAGGTTGAAGTGTAAGGCTCAGATTGACTTATCTTGACCAAGAGATTACACTAGTGCATGACTGATGCACTGAATAGGACCTACAGGAGGACAAATTCTTCAGAACTGAACAAGGAACAATTAGACCTTAGTGGTTCGTTATTTCTTAATCTTCGTCCCTTAAATAGGATCACGTGTGGTTGGTAACTATTGCTTTGACTTATCACGGGTAGATAATCGACGAGATTCAATACTTTATATCTTGGGCAATATTATTGGTCACATGCGATTGCTAAGATTTAATACGGAGAATCGTGGTGCAAGCACGCTTTGTTCGACGGTTTGGGGGAGGTTCATAAGATTTATCATACCAAATCTTGCAAGTGGAACTAGTTTCCGGTATGGATAATAATGTTGAACCGTTCCTTTACTAAGGACAAAAGATATTAATTAATGGAAAGCTATTTCAGTGGCTTGAATTAATTAATGGGCTAGATAATCTTAAACACGGGAAATAATAACCGGGAGCCATATTGACTGTAATATGGGTTAAGATGGATAGTGCAATATTAATTATGTAGTGGGATTAATTAATATTTATGGGCTTGAATAATATTGTGGCTCAATATTGATAATTCAAGATCCATTGGAAGGTCTAATCTTAATTCTCCTAAAGGCCCCTAAGTAGCCCAACATAAAGTCCAATAACTGAAAAAGGTGTTTAAAAATAAAATAAATCTTGTTGCCTATTTTTCCTTATTTTTCAAAAATTATGGATAAAAGGGGAGAAAATTTTTCTTTGAATTTTGTTATGGAATGAAGATATGTATTCTTGGAATACAAGATTATCTCATTAAATTCAAGAAATCTCCCACTTGGTTATTCATATTTGATATTTTTGAAATTTTTGATAATTAAGGGAAAGAAATATTTTCTTGATTTTCTTGAAAAGATATTATGGAAGATATGTATTTCTTGAAGTACAAGTATATCTCATAAATTCAAGAAGATCCAAATCTTGGAATCTTGTCCCTAAATTTCAAAAAATTTCCATAACATGATGAGGTGGGATTTTTGTGAAATATTTTAATTATGGGGAAAATAATATAGGAGATATATTCAAGATTTCTTGGAGATCAAGAAAAGATTTTCCCACATTATTTTTCTTCCCTAAAAATCGTCCACCACCCCATCTATAAATAGGGGATGATTCTTTCATTCCCAAGTACAATTCCATGTGCTGGAAAAATTAGTAAATCCACAAAGGTGGTGCAACAAAGTTTATTTTTCCTTTTGTTAATTGTTCGCGAGCATCCTTCCACCGGATTGTCGAGCAAGGACTAGGGAATACTTGGGAAGGCTTTTCGGTGTGTTTAATCGACAAGACCATTGCCACTCCAAGAGGTACGTTAACGTAAACTCGTAGTAATTCCGCATGCGTAGGATTTACGTGGACTGTTTATATGCATGATTTGTTGTTGAATTATTATTTGAATTAATATAGGATTAATTCATGCTAGTAATAATTGTTAGAATTAAATTTGTATTTAAATATTCATCCCGAATAGACCCGTGCAATTAATTCCCCAACAACTGGTATCAGAGCCTCGGTTTCGGGCTCTGAATTTTAAATTGTAATTTAATTCATTTTCATTAAATTTGAAATTGGATAGTAGAATTGCTAGATCTTTTTTGCAGGTATCCAATTGTCATGGAATTTAATGTGTTTATTTATGCATGCATATAAATTGTGGTTTTTAATTCGATTAGTTCGAATTTGTTTTTCCTCGTGAGAAAATCCACGAGTAGATTAAGATTTGTTTGATTTGATCAAATGTAATAGACTAGTCTAGATCTAGGTTTATTTATTTTTTGTAAATAAATTGTAACCGGATCGGAAATGGAGACGAAGAATTAAAGGATAGATCCAGAACTGTACGCGGACGACGTGCATCGCGCGAAATGTGCCAAGGGAGGCAGACGCACGACGCGGACGTCGCCATGCGGACGGGCAAGACGCTAGGCATCGGGCGGGATCACTGACACTTCATGGCCGCAGACGGCGACGCGCGACAGCGCGTATGACCATACGTATATGCGCCGCCGGCGAGGGACGGGCGGGCGATGGCGAAGGCGGGGACGATAAGCGCCGCCGAGATCCACGGGCGAGGCGAGGCGAGGCGCGGCGAAGGCAGATCTTGCGCTGATACGTCTAAATGCTTTCGCCGAGGCGTCCGAAGGTCGCCGAGGCCGACGACCATGGGGGCCGGCCGGATGCGGGCGTGCATCCCGACTGCGAGCTATTTGGCGTGGCATTTCGAGACGGAGTTCTTTTCGGGACGATCGAGTGGGAGAAATTCAAGACGACGTTTCTTCAAAATCAAGCCAAGAAAAATCAAACCATGACAATTGGATAATTTGTGCCCAATATGTTTATTTTTCCGCTTTGCTTGATTTATTGTTGTGATTTCTTGTGCTTTATTTAATTTGTTTAAATATGTTTGCATGAGAATTGCCCAATGACAAATCTCACCCTTCAAAAATTACTAAGTATGTTTAAATAATTAATTGACAATTTTATTCCGGATAATAAAATTGAATTAATTTTGACCTCCATGATTTATTTATTTGTGAATTCTTTTGGAGAAATTCCCCCCACGGGATGGTCAAAAGATAACTTTCACAATGATTATGGATTATTACTAGTGGCGACGATGATCCTCCCCACGAGGCTCGTTCAAAGCGAAATAATAATTATGTATTTAATCATGGTTATTACTTAGGTATAAAATCGATATGCATATACTTCCCGAAATCCTGTCAATTTTATATTGGTCAAGTGGGAGCCAACTATTAATTTGGATATTAAAAGTTTGTAACTGTTCTTGTTTATAACTTTCTTGAATGTGTTTAAATAATGACCCACCCCACGTGGCTTATTTAAACTTTTTTTGAGATGTTGGGTGATGCATGTTCATATTTTTTTTGAGATTTTAATATGAAACATGTGATCGAATTTTGTGATATATTTGTGCTTATGCATATTATTATTTATTTTAGTTCATCATGTCGCAACCTTTTAATCCTTTATTCAATATACTTAAAGACAATTTGCTTCTTGGTGAAAACTTCATTGATTGGAATTGTAAACTTACTATTGTCCTCATCGCACAAAGCCATAACTGGGTTCTCACTACACCTAAACCAGAAAAGCCAAAAGATGAGTTAACTAAAACGGTTAAGAAAGAGTATGCTGACTGGGAGCGTTCCAACGAAATGGCAAAGTGTACCATCTTGGCTTCCATGTCGGATGTGTTGCAACACCAACACCAACACGAACGTTGAGACATTGCGGACATCATGACTAGTCTTAAAGTGGTGTTTCAACATCGTAACCATGTGGCTCGTCGGATCACCATAAGAGACTTGCTCTCTATGAAAATGGTGGAGGAACGCCGTAAAGGGAGCACGTTCTCGGATGATGGCTCACCTTAACAAACTTGAGGTACTTTTGACGAATCGACATTGAGACCCAAATCGATTTAGTGCTCCACTTTTCGCGAAAAGTTTGAGCAGTTCATTTGAACTACCGGATGAATAATCGAAGTTCTAGATGCCGATCTATTGCAAGCTTTGGTCTCGGCAGAGGCGATATTGGGGCAAAAGAGTCAAGCCTTGGTGGCAAATGGACCTTCTTCTTCTTCTAGGCCAAGGGGTGGTAAGAACAAGAAAAATGACAAAAGCCACAAGCAAGTGAACTCAAGTGTTGCCAATGGCAAAGAAAAGGTGAAGGGTGGTAGAGGAGTGAGCAAGCCCACTAAGGGAAGTGCTTCAATCTGCGGTGAAAAAAGGACATTGGAGGTCAGCCTGTTCCAAACCCAAAAGGAATGGAAAGAAAGGTAATTCTCACGCACTAGTTGTTGAAACTTGCTTAGCGGCGTATGCCTCCCATTTATGGGTAGTGGATACGGGATCCACTGATCATGTTTGTTTCACTTTACAGGGGTTCAAGCGGACCCGACAACTTAGTGAGAGTGAGATCCTCATCACATTGGGCAATCTTCTGAGAGTGGTACCAAGCGATGGGAGAAGTGCACCTGTCTTTTGAAGACAGAGTTTTAATTTTAAGAGATGTTCTTTACGTTCGAATTTTAGAAAGAATTTAATTTCAGTTTCTAAACTTTATCTTGATGGATATTCGGTTACTTTTAATAAAGTTGTTACCATTTCTCTTTATGATAAATTTATCTGTCATGGAACGTTGTCGAATAATCTCTATATAATTAAATGTGCACACCACTCACTTAAATGCATCCTATAACACATCAATCAAGTTTTCCGAGAAAAGAAAACGTTCATCAGACGTGAACGAGACACTTCTATGGCATCTAAGATTGGGACATATTAATTCAAAGAGGATCCAAAGGTTGGTGAAAGATGGTTCTTTGGAGTTTCTCCAAGTTGAATCAATTCCAACCTATGAATCATGTTTGGAGGGTAAAAAACCAAGAGGGCATTCGGAGCCAAGAGGAATAGAGCCAAAGAAGTGTTAGAAATCGCTCACACGCAGCGTATGTGGTCCAATGTCAACCAAAGCAAGAGGAGGTTATGAGTATTTCATCACTTTTATTGATGACAACTCAAGGTACGTGCGGTTATATTTTCCTTATGAAGCATAAATCGAGACCTTTGAGAAATTCAAAGAATTTAAGGCTCAAACAGAGAATCATAGGGAAAAAATGTATCAAGTCTCTACGATCCGATCGTGGAGGCGAGTACCTCGGCAATGAGTTTTTGAACTACTTGTGCGATAAAGGGATTGCATCAAATTAATCGCACTTTAACCCTCAACAAAATGGGGTTGCAGAGAAAAAACCGAACTCTTTTGGAAATGGTTAGATCTATGATGAGTTATGCGGATCTTCCCAAGTCGATTCGGGGTCATGCCTTGGAAAGAACAACCTACATTCGAACTTGGTGCCATCCAAATCGGTTCCCAAAACTTCCAAAGAATTGTGGACGGGCGCCAAGTCGATTTGAGAGACACATGAAGATTTGGGGGTGTCCGGCCTACGTGTTGGACAAGGAAGCCGGAAAATTGGATCCTCGATCAGAATTAAGGTTGTTTGTGGGATACCCCGAGAGAACAAAAGGGTGTATGTTCTATGGTCCCGAAGATCAAAAGGTGGTAATAAGCACCCACTTTAGATTTTTGGAAGAAGACTATATGAACAAAAGAAGACCCAGAAGTGAGATTACCTTAAATGAGCTAAGGGGGCTAACCTCAGTGCCAACTGTACAAGATGACATACCAAACGACACATTTGCACAACCAAAACCTCATCGTAGTGGGAGGGTTGTGAGATAGCCCGAGAGATTCATGGGGATAGGAGAGTCCTCGGATTTGATTCCCGACAAAGATTTAATCGGACCCATGGACATATGACTAGGCAATCCAAGACAAGGATGCGGTTTCTTGGCAAACAACAATGAAAGCGAAATGGGTTCTATGGATCATAACTAGGGGTGGGGAAATCAAAAAAATCTTGGGGAAAAAAAATATCGATTTTATCAAAATTTTTGATGCGGTACCATACCGGACTCGAAAAACGATAATGGTATGAAAATATAGAAAATTTTGGTATATCGAAATATTTGGATTAAATATTTTCAGATATCTTGAAAAATTTGGATATCTTAGGAAAAATATACCGGTATATCGAAAGATTATAGAAAATATTTCGAGATTCCGTATATATTGAAATTTCAATCGGTATCGGTATGTAATATCGGCATACCAAAAATTTTGGTAACCGCAATTTTTCGATGACGACAACGGTATGAAAAGATCGAAAATTTTGGTACGGTAAATGGTATCGAGAAAATTTTCGATATGCCGCATGGCCCACCCCTAATCATAACAGAGTGTGGGAGCTAGTCGAACCATTTAATGGGGTCAAACCCATTAGTTGCAAGTGGGTATACAAGAGAAAAAAGAGGACCGGACGGGGAAGGTGGAAACCTTCAAGGCAAGGCTTGTGGTGAAAGGTTATACTCGTAAAAAAGAAGGGATCGACTATGAGGAAACTTTTTTGCCCGAAGCAATGCTCAAGTCCATCCGAATTCTCTTGTCGATTCTTCAAGATCTCGACTTTGAAATCGGCAAATGGATGTCAAGATGCTTTTCCTTAACGGAAGTCTTGATGAAGAAATCTATATGCAACAACCCCAAGGCTTCATTGAAAAAGGCCAAGAACACCTAGTTTGTAAGCTCATGAAGTCCATTTACGGACTCAAACAGCATCCGTCGAGCTTGGAACCAATGTTTTGATCATGTTATAAAGTCTTATGGGTTTAATCAAAACGAGTTTTGAAAGTTGTGTGTACAAAAAGC
Organism: Stenogyne calaminthoides; assembly: GCA_037126765.1. Taxonomy (NCBI): domain Eukaryota; kingdom Viridiplantae; phylum Streptophyta; class Magnoliopsida; order Lamiales; family Lamiaceae; genus Stenogyne; species Stenogyne calaminthoides. The sequence continues at coordinate 9,517,652 of JBBCBC010000038.1, forward strand.
ATGTCGGAACTGCATTGGTATTCTTAGTATTATATGTAGGCGACATTCGATCATCGGGAATGATGTAAAGGTGTTATTAGGCGTAAGGGCATGGCTTTCAAAAACAGTTTGATATGAAGGACTTAGGGAAGCAAGCGTCCTTGGGATCAAGATCACTTTCGAGATCGCAAGAAAAGAATGATAGTTTGTCGCAAGCTTCATACATAGACATTGTCTTGAAACGATTCAACATGCAAGATTCAATAAAGGCTTCGCACCTTTCGGACATGGAATCCATCTATCAAGGAAATGTGCCCTAAGACACAAAAAAGGAGATAGATGACATGAAAGGCATTCCATATGCCGGATGTCGGAAGCCTTATGTATGTAATCTTGTGTACGAGATCGGATATCTTTTTTATTGGCATGTGTTGGGGAAGATATCAAAGTAGATGGGGGAAAGAACATTGAACACGACGATTAAAAACATTTCAAGTATCTGAAAAGAACTCGAGATAGAATGTCAATTTATCGATCGAGATAGTCTAATCCCCATCGGCCACACCGGACTTGAATTTCCAATCGGACTTAGATTCCAGAAAACTACCTCCGGTAGTGTATTTTGCATGGGGAGAGGAGCCATAACATGGAGAAGCGTTAAGCAGAAATGCGTCGCAGATTCTACCATGGAAGCCGAATATGTAGCTGCTTGCGAGGCAGCGAAAGAAGCGGTTTGGCTCAAGAACTTCCTAGTGGACTTGGATGTAGTTCAATTTGCTTAGCGTAATCATCATTTATTGTGACAATGCCGAAGGCGATTGCAAATTCAATGGAACCAAGAGCCCACAAGGCCAGCAAACACATTGAAAGGAAATACCATATACGAGATATCATTAAGAGAGAAGATATAGAGGTGGCAAAGATCGCGTCAGAAGACAACCTAGCAGATCCATTCACAAAGGGTCTACCTCAGAATACATTCGAGAGACATGTGGAAGGAATGGGTGTCAAGATCGTTGTCAATCTGCTTTGAGTATAAGTGGGAGAAATTATTAGGTTCGTGTAGGTGACATTAGATGTCACGTATTAGGAACTACATGAGACATGCTGTAGTATACTTAAAAGCAGATTTTGAGTATAAGTGGGAGATTGTTGGGATTATACTGGAAAGTATGTTTTTACTTTGTATAATCAAAACTGAATTTCGGACTTATTTACTGAAATAAATTGTTTATCATCGATGCTTTTAAATATCATTGAATGTTACATATATTTCTTGCATAACTGTTCAATAAATAAGACGTGTTACATTGTAGTTAATTTAGTGATACGGATCACAGAAGATTAAATTAACAGTCCCTTGTAACCAAAAGTACACCATTCACGACTTAGATGGAAATGAACAATCCATCGTGAAAGGTTGAAGTGTAAGGCTCAGATTGACTTGTCTTGACCAAGAGATTACACTAGTGCATGACTAATGTAATTGAATAGGACCCTCTGAGGAGGACAAATTCTTGAGAATCGAACAAGGAAGAATTAGACCTCAGTGGTTCGTTATTTCTTAATCTTCGTCCCTTAAATAGGATCACGTGTTGTTGGTAACTATTGATTTGACTTATCACGGGTAGAGAATCAACGAGATTCAATACTTTATATCTTGGGCAATATTATTGGTCACATGCGATTGCTAAGATTTAATACGGAGAATCGTGTGCAAGCACGCTTTGTTCGATTTGCCCCCCTTGGGAGGTTCATAAGATTTATCATACCAAATCTTGCAAGTGGAACTAGTTTCCCAGATGGATAATAATGTTGAACCGTTCCTTAACCAAGGACAAAAGATATTAATTAATGGAAAGTTATTTCAGTGGCTTGAATTATTTAATGGGCTAGATAATCTTAAACACGAGAAATAATAATCGGGAGCCATATTGACTGTAATATGGGTTAAGATGGATAGTGCAATATTAATTATGTAGTGGGATTAATTAATATTTATGGGCTTGAATAATATTGTGGCTCAATATTGATAATTCAAGATCCATTGGAAGGTCCAATCTTAATTCTCCTAAAGGCCCCCTAAGTAGCCCAACATAAAGTCCAATAACTGAAAAAGGTGTTTAAATAAAATAAATCTTGTTACCTATTTTTCCTTGTTTTTCGAAAATTATGGATAAAAGGGGAGAAAGATTTTCTTTGAATTTTGTTATGGAATGAAGATATGTATTCTTGGAATACAAGATTATCTCATTAAATTCAAGAAATCTCCCACTTGGTTATTCATATTTGATATTTTTGAAAATTTTGATAATTAAGGGAAAGAAAGATTTTCTTGATTTTCTTGAAAAGATATTATGGAAGATATGTATTTCTTGAAGTACAAGTATATCTCATAAATTCAAGAGGATCCAAATCTTGGAATCTTGTCCCTAAATTTTCAAAAAAATTCCATAACATGATGAGGTGAGATTTTTGTGGAATATTTAATTATGGGGAAAAGAATATAGGAGATATATTCAAGATTTCTTGGAGATCAAGAAAAGATTTTCCCACATTGTTTTTCTTCCCTAAAAATCGTCCACCACCCCATCTATAAATAGGGGATGATTCTTTCATTACCAAGTACAATTCCATGTGCTGCAAAAATTAGTAAATCCACAAAGGTGGTGCAACAGAGTTTATTTTTCCTTTTCTTAATTGTTCGCGAGCATCCTTTCACCGGATTGTCGAGCAAGGACTAAGGAATACTTGGGAAGGATTTTCGGTGTGTTTAATCGACAAGACCATTGCCACTCCAAGAGGTACGTTCATGTAAACTCGTAGTAATTCCGCATGCGTAGGATTTACGTGGACTGTTTATATGCATGATTTGTTGTTGAATTATTATTTGAATTAATATAGGATCAATTCATGCTAGTAATAATTGTTAGAATTAAATTTGTATTTAAATATTCATCCCGAATAGATCCGTGCAATTAATTCCCCAACAAGCCTCAGGTGGGGATAAAGGGAAATTGGGCCAGAAACTTTGCCAACAAATTGGCCTGGAAATAATTAAAGTTCATGAGGCTGCAGCCCAGTATTTCATTTAATTGTTTTTCAGTATCTTTATTTTCCTAAAATTGTGATAGCCCCTGTGGTCCCCACTCCTCTGATTTAGGGGACGGTTTGTTACAGAATTTGTTATGCAGAAAATATTCTAACCTCTCACCTGTTTTCTCTCTCTTCTCTCATCTTTCTCTCATTATTCTTATCTTATTCATATTGTCCTTGTTCTTCATACTTTTACCAGAAAATCGTACAAAAGTATTACAATTTACATTCCTTATATATTAGTACACTACATTTGGTATCCAGAGACAGGTTTCTTCTCATCACCATGGCTGAAAACACTCGTTTGAAAGCCCTGCAGGAGACACAAACGAAATTAGAGCAACTTCTTACTGCTGAATCCCTGAAATGGAAAGCTACTGATGATAAAATGCAGGATGCTATAAATACTCTTTCTACAGAGGTTGATAACAAGTTTGCTGGTATGCGTGGAGAACTATCCATGTTGGGAGATAAGTTTGACAATGTTACTGCAGTTTTGGCTGGCCTACAGCTTCAGTTTCAGAATTTTGATAGAGGAAAAGGTCTTAGCAGTGGCCCTTCTATTCTGGGAAGCCCTAGTTTTGGTTTTTCAGGGGCTCCCTCAGTCTTTCGTGGTTCTGACTCTTCAAATGGAAGGTTAATTCCTAATCCTACTCCTATTTCCATTCACAGCCCTATTCCTAAAGTTGAGTTTCCTAAATTTGATGTATCTAACCCTAGGGGTTGGATTTTGAAATGCAACAATTATTTTCAATTAATCCCTAATGTTCCTGATCCTAAGAAGATTAACCTTGCTTCTATTCACTTTGAGGGTAGAGCTGCCTCATGGTTTCAGAATTTTGCTTTGAAACCTACTGATGTTATTTGGGATCAGTTTGTGGAGATAATTTCTGTGAGATTTGAAGAGATAATGGATATTTCTATTATTGCTGAGTTTAATAAGCTCAAGCAAACTGGGGCTTATATGGATTATGTGGAAAAGTTTTGAGGAACTCAAAGCTAGTTTGATTCTTAAATTGGGTGATCATTTTTCTGAATACTATTTTGTGGAGAGCTTCATTAGTGGGCTGATACCTGAGTTGCAATCTGCTCTAAATATGTTTGCACCCACTTCTTTACAGCAAGCTATTGTTCTGGGCAAGAAACAGGAATACATCATGGATACTCTAACTAGAAAGTTCAAGCCTCCTTATAGGGGCTCTAACCCTAACCCTAACCTTAACTTTGTTCCTTGGAAGAAATCTGATTTCTCAATCCCACATCAACAGAAACCACCTTTAAACTCTCTCAAACCTCCCATTAAACTCCTTACTCCTACTGAAATGGCTGCTAGAAGGGAGAAAGGGTTGTGTTATAATTGTGATGAGCAATTTACAAGGGGCCATAAGTGTAAACAAAAGATTACTTACATGATTTTGGCTGAGGACATTTCATATGAATCTTCTGACTATGTTCCTACTGAGATCACACAGGAGGCTGATCCTGAACCAGTGCCTATGGAAGAGGTTCAGATGACCTACAATGCTATGTCAGGCACTTCTGATGTCACTACAATGAGGATTATTGGGGATTATGAGGGTCATACACTTCATATATTGATTGATACAGGCAGCACAATCAGCTTTATTAAGGCAGCTACTGCAAAAAAGTTGAACTGCCCCCTTTCTCCTACCACACCTATTCTGGTTAAGGTGGCAAATGGGCAAAAGATGGTCAGCTCACAACTGGTGGATTCTTTTTGTTGGTCTATGCAATTCACTGATTTTCAATATCCTTTGAGATTATTGGATACTGAAAGTTGTGATTTGATTTTGGGAGGTGATTGGCTGAAATCTTGCACTCCAATTGAATTGGACTACAAGCAGATGACAATCACAGTGTCATTACTTGGCAAAAGGGTTAAACTACAGGCACTTACTTCCACTGAGAATTGCCAACTCATTTCTGAGTTCTCTCTTTTCCAAATGTTACATTTGGACAACCCTACTGCTGTCAAAGATTTCTATGTGGTCTACTTGGCTACTCCTACTGGGGAGAGTGATTCCAGATTATCTGCAATCTTAGATGATTATGCTGACATTTTTGAAGAGCCTACAGGATTACCTCCATCAAGAGGTGTTGAACATCAAATCATCTTGAAACCAGATAGTGTTCCTAAACAACAGTTTCCCTACAGGACTTCCCACTGTTGGGGAATAAGTTGCACGGATCTATTTGGGATGAATATTTAAATACAAATTTAATTCTTATAATTATTACTAGCATGAATTAATCCTATATTAATTCAAATAATAATCCAACAACAAATCATGCATATAATCAATTCACGTAAAACCTACGCATGCGGAATTTCTACGAGTTTACGTGAACATACCTCTCGGGATGGCAATGGTCTTGTTGATTAGACTCACCAAAAGAACTTCCCAAGTATTCCCTTAATCCTTCCTCGACAATCTGGTGGAAGGATACTCGCGAACAATTAACAAAAGGAAAAAATAAACTTTGTTGCACCACTTTCGTGGATTTGCTAATTTTTCCAGCACATGGAATTGTACTTGGGAATGAAAGAATCATCCCCTATTTATAGAGTAGAGGTGGTTGAAAATTTTGGGGCAAAAACAATGTGGGAAAATCTTTTCTTGATCTCCAAGAAATCTTGAATATATCTCCTATATTCTTTTTTTCATAATTATAATATTCCACAAAATTTCACCTACTCTTTGTTATGGATATTTTCGAAAAATATAGGTCAAGATTCCAAGATTTGGATCTTCTTGAATTTATGAGATATTCTTGTATTTCAAGAAATACATATCTTCCATAATATCTTTTCAAGAAAATTAAGAAAATCTTTCTTGCCCTTTATATTTACAAATTTCAAAAATTGCTTCATGAATAACCAAGTGGGAGATTTCTTGAATTTAATGAGATAATCTTGTATTCCAAGAATACATATCTTCATTCCATAACAAAATTCAAAGAAAATCTTTATCCCCTTTTATCCATAAATTTCGAAAATTATGAGGAATAAATAAGCAACAATATTTATTTTATTTTAAACACCTTTTTCAGTTATTGGACTATATGTTGGGCTACTTAGGGGGCCTTTAGGAGAATTAAGATTGAACCTTCCAATGGATCTTGAATATTGAGCCACAATATTATTCAAGCCCATAAATATTAATTAATCCCACTACATAATTAATAATGCACTATCCATCTTAACCCATATTACAGTCAATATGGCTCCCGATTATTATTTCCCGTGTTTAAGATTATCAAGCCCATTAATTAATTCAAGCCACTGAAATAGCTTTCCATCAATTAATATCTTTTGTCATTGGTTAAGGAACAGTTCAACATTATTACTCATACCGGAAACTAGTTCCACTTGCAAGATTTGGTATGATAAAACTTATGAACCACCCAAGGGGGCAAATCGAACAAGCGTACTTGCACACGATTCTTCGTATTAAATCTTAGCAATCACATGTGACCAATAATATTGCCCATGATAAAAAGTATTGAATCTCGTTGATTCTCTACCCATGATAAGTCAAAGCAATAGTTACCAACCACACGTGATCCTATTTAAGGAACAAAGATTAAGAAATAACGAACCACTGAGGTATAATTCTTTCTTGTTCAGTTCTGAAGAATTTGTCCTCCTGTAGGTCCTATTCAGTGCATCAGTCATGCACTAGTGTAATCTCTTGGTCAAGACAAGCCAATCTGAGCCTTACACCTCAACCTTTCACGATGGATTGTTCATGTCCATCTAGGTCGTGAATGATGTACTTTTAGCTACAAGGTAATGTTAATTTAATCTTCTGTGATCTGGTATCACTAAATTAACTACAATGTAACACGTACTATTTATTGAACAGTTATGCAGTAAATATATGTAACATTCAATGATATTTAAAGCATCAGTGATAAACAATTTATTTCATAGAATAAGTCGAAATTCAGCTTTTGATTATACAAAGTAAAAGCATACTTTCCAAAGATAATCCCAACAATCTCCCCACTTATACTCAAAGTTTGCTTTTAAGTATACTACAACATGTCTCGTGTAGTTCCTAATACGTGACATCTAATGTCACCTACACGAACCTAATAATTTCTCCCACTTATACTCAAAACAGATTGGCAACGGTCTTGACACCCATTCCTTCCACATGTCTCTCAAATGTATTCAGAGGCTGACCCTTTGTGAATGGTTCGCTAGGTTATCTTGAGACGCTTATCTTTGCCACATATATCTCTCTCTTAACGATATCTCGTATAAGATGGTATTTTTTCAATGTGTTTGTTGACCTTGTGGGCTCTTGGTTCCCTTGAATTTGCAATCGCTCCGGCATTGTCACAATAAAAAAGTGATTCTATTTGGGCAAATTCGAACTACATTCAAGTCCACTAGGAAGTTCTTGAGCCAAACCGCTTTTTCACCGCCATAAGCGACTACATATTCGGCTTCCATGGTAGAATATGTGACGCATTTCTGCTTGACGCTTCTCCATGTCACGGCTCCTTCCCCCATGCAAAACACACTATCGGAGGTAGATTTTCTGGAGTCTATATCTGATTGGAAATCCGAGTCCGTGTAGTCGATGGGGATTAGACTATCCGACTGATAAATTAACATTCTATCCCGAGTTATTTTTAGATACTTCAGAATGTTTTTAACTGCCGTCCAATGTTCTTTCCCCGGGTTACTTTGATATCTTGCCACTATGCCAAAGGCAAAGCAGATATCCGGTCTCGTACACAACATTGCATACATAAGGCTTCCGACAGCCGAAGCATAAGGAATGCCTCTCATGTCATCTATCTCCTTTTGCGTCTTAGGGAACATTTTCTTGGATAGATGGATTCCATGTCTGAAAGGTATGAAGCCTTTCTTGGAATCTTGCATGCTGAATCGTTTCAAGACAGTGTCTATGTAAGTTGCTTGCGACAAGCCTAACATCATTTTCTTGCGATCTCGAGTGATCTTGATCCCAAGGATGTGTGCGGCTTCCCCTAAGTCCTTCATATCAAACTGTTTTGAAAGTCATGCCCTTACGTCTGATAACACCTTTACATCATTCCCGATGATCAGAATGTCGTCTACGTATAGTACTAAGAATACCAATGCAGTTCCGACACGCTTTTTGTACACACAACTTTCGAACTCGTTTTGATCAAACCCATAAGACTTTATAACATGATCAAAACATTGGTTCCAAGCTCTGGATGCCTGTTTGAGTCCGTATATGGACTTCATGAGCTTACAAACTAGGTGTTCTTGGCCTTTTTCAATGAAGCCTTGGGGTTGTTGCATATAGATCTCTTCATCAAGACTTCCGTTAAGGAAAGCTGTCTTGACATCCATTTGCCAGATTTCAAAGTCGAGATGCGCAGCAATCGATAAGAGAATACGGATGGACTTGAGCATGGCTACGGGCGAAAAAAATTCCTCATAATCGATCCCTTCTTTCTGAGTATAACCTTTCGCCATGAGTCTTGTCTTGAAGGTTTCCACCTTCCCGTCCGGTCCTCTTTTTCTCTTATTCAACCACTTGCAACCAATGGGTTTGACCCCATTAAGTGGTTCGACTAGCTCCCACACTCTGTTATGATTCATAGAACCCATTTTGACTTTCATTGTTGTTTGCCAAGAATCTGCATCCTTGTCTTGGATTGCCTCGTCATATGTCCATGGGTCTGATTTGTCTTGTCCGGGAATCAAGTTCGAGGACTCTCCTATTCCCATGAATCTCTCGGGATGTTTTACAACCCTCCCACTACGACGAGGTTCCGGTTGTGTAAGTGTGTCGTTTGGTATGTCATCTTGTACAGTTGGCATTGAGGTTAGCCCCCTTAGCTCATTTAAGGTAATCTCACTTCTGGGTCTTCTTTCGTTCATATAGTCTTCTTTCAAAAATCTAAAGTGGGTCGCTTATAACCACCTTTTTGATCTTGGGACCATAGAACATACACCTTTTTTGTTCGGGGGGTATCCCACAAACAACCTTAATTTCGATCGAGGATCCAATTTACAACCTTCCTTGTCCAACACGTAGGTGGACACCCCCAAATCCTCATGTGTCTCAAACTAAAGCGCCTGGGTTCACAATTCTTTGGGAGTTTTGGGAACCGATTTGGATGGCACCAAGTTCGGAATGTAGGTCTTTGTTTCAAGGCATGACCCCAGAAACGACTTGGGAAGATCCGCATAACTCATCATAGATCTAACTATTTCCAAAAGAGTTCTGTTTCTTCGCTCTGCAACCCCGTTTTGTGAGGGGTTCCGGGTGCAGTTAGCTGGGATGCAATCCCTGTTGGGAAATTTATAGTTTTGATGAAAGTTCCAAAAACATGTAATAGGACGGTCGGACTGTTAGTCGATCGATGTTTATATTACCGCTTATAGGAACCCGTTTGATAATGATTGTATAGAACAACTGATGTAATAGATAGGTCACATATTGAGGGGGAACTCAATATGTATAGGTCGATCTGAAGAATCAAGAAGACGGTGATATCCCGACAGGCCAGAATGCAAAACCAGAAAGGAAGATCGATCGATCTGATCTAGTCAGATAACTCAGCTGAAGTCATGAAGCTCAAACTTAGAATACTCAAAGATCAGATGACTTCCGAAGATCGGACCGGTAAGACCCATCATCGGAGTCCGCCGGTTGAAGCTAAGTCAACAGCGCCAGAAGACTTATCGTATATCGATTCGGCCAGATCGACAGTCACTCACTAATGAAAATCGATGTCTCACTTAATCATACGTCTGCGATCTGAACAGAAAGAATATCAACCTTAGTTGGAAGAACAACACTGCAAAGTAAGTCTTCCATCCAATAAGGAAGAGACACGTATGAACGGAGCTGATACTCGCGGGATTCGATGATGCTCTCTCCAACGGCCACAAAATACATATTCACGCTTTGCCATGCCGCCGTTCTCAAGACGCCACATCAAGCCCCAAGTTACCAAAAATAGCCCTAAATTCAAATTGCTCTCCAACGGCTCTTTGATTTCAAGGTCTATAAATATGGGATCACACTTCAGAGTGAAGACACGGAAATTATAAACGGAAAAGCTTGACAAAACGAAAATACTCAGATTTCCGCACGAAGAACACAAACCAGAAGCTTATTTTTATATTGTGTTCATCCCATAAGTTCTTAGCATAGAAATCTTTTCATCTACCATTAAAGGGTCGCTTATACGCTAAAGAAAAGATTTCATAGTTGGAACTAAAACAATCTTACCCAAACCCCAAGTTAGGATAAGTTGTTTAGCAAGATTTCGATCTAGGGTTTCTAATCTTCGATTTTCGGGATCGGTTGAGTGAGAACTCTTAAAATATCATTGTTGGTGTATTGTGTTGGACTAACACACAAAAACTAAGTCCATCGGTTAAGTCGGTTAAGTTGGTTAAGTTGGTGCCCTTGTTATAGGGAAGAGTGGACGGGGACCTGGTTTGTCCGAACCACTATAAATCTTTGTGCCTTTCTACGCTTTGATTAAGCTGTTCTCACATCGCACAACTTTAAAGCGCATACATATTCTAAGTTAAGATCAGATAGCACCAAGCTTCTGATCTGATCGGACTTGATATTTCTGTCAACTGATTAAAAGATAAAACTTGGAATCTGATTTATCAAAACCGGTTTTTCACACGGGTAAAACTTAAGCTTCCGTGACACATCAGTTAAAGCGATAGTTACCGGTGATCTGCTTTCAAGCGTCGATAAGTTGGATTATCGATCGAATCGATTCACTTCAAGACTTCTGATCGGGCTAAGCGCCCTCACTTCGATCAAGACGAAAAGTTTTTAGAAGTCTATTCACCCCTCCCCTAGACTTACGCCCTCACAAAACCCGGATTCGGGACCTACAAGTGGTATCGAGCGGTTGGTTCTTCGGACGACGACTGTCTATCATCGATTCTTGAAGAAGAATCTTTGTGGTCAATCGAATCGATCTTGAAAAACCGTTTTTAAAACTCATTCATTTTCCAAAATCACTCAAAGATGGATAACACTTGGTATGTATCATGATCCGCCAAGTTCTCAATCGATGAGTATGCAGATTGGGCCATATATATGTCCAACCATCTAGGCTCGATCGAAGGCGGAATGATGGAAGTCATCGAAAGAGGACCCATCATCATCTATTACGACAATCCTCGCAATCGGAGGAGATCCGGATTTTCCCTGAAGTCTTGCGAAAAAAAGCCCTACCGATGGATGCAGAGGAAAGGAAATCGCATACTCAAGACACTATCGCAAGGCACATTATCATGAAAACAATGGATAAGGTCACCAAGGAAAAGATTAAGTATCTCAAATCTGCGAAAAGCAATGTGGGATACTCGCTGAGATTTGCGAGAAACGGAGAGAGATAAAAATACCGTCTACATGTTTAACCGGTGAAGTTCGAGAAACCAAGATGTCGCTTTCAACTAAAACCATCAACAAACTCGATGGAAGAATTACAATGTCTATAAACAAGCTTCGAGAACTTGGTAGAGAGATGTCTGATAAAGATATCAACTATAAAATCCTAAGGTCTCTCACCAAGAAGTGGGATATGAAGGTCACGGTAATCAAAGATTGCCAGGACATTTCAAAGATGAAACCAAGTAGCTTGTTCTTGAGTCTCAAAGCTCACGAGTTCGACTCCGAGTGAAAAAGAGGTCAAGTCGATGAAGATGAGGTGCTCTTTGAAGCCTCAACTTCAAAATCAGTTGCTTTTAAGGCAACCAGCAGCAGAACGAAGGCCAACGAACCTATTGGGAATATAATGAGTCAGGCAGAACAGATCGCTCTGCTTACCAGGAAGCTTGAGAAGTCAGACATTCAACTTGGTAAGTATCGAAGATTTTATAAGGACTATCAACATAGCCGAGAAAGAAGTAGGAGATCAGCCAACAGATCTCCAGAAAGAACAAGATCTGATGATCGGAGGGATCCAGAGATGAAAGGAAGAGAGATAGTCCTAATGAGGAAAGAAGAGAAAACCAATCGCATGTAAGAAGCTCCAGACTACTATCGAAAGGCAAGTCACCCGATAGGTCGATGTATGATGAGTGATTCACCGAAAGAAAGATTCGTGGATCGAGGAGCATGCTTCAATCCTGGTAGAAGCAAGGTCACTATAGGCAGATCGCCCAGAGCCGACGCCGAGAGAGGGAAGAAAAGAGGAACAGAAGAGAGCAACGTTATAGGGATTGTGGCGGCTATGGTTGCCGATACGTCAGAATTGACGATTCCTATCCGCCTCCGGGACTCTCGATACTCCTCTCAGAGAAGACTTCGCCCGATCAAGAGTGCCGCCGACTTCTATGAAAATGAAGATCTAATATTCTTCAGACGATGATGAAATCACTCGATGGCTGTGGAGGACCAACTCAGGTAACCTCCAAACCGCTTGCTCGCTTTACACACAAGTATCATTAAGACACCCGCCGGGAGATTGACCCAGTTCTCTACTCGTGAGCAATTGCTTGAGGATCTCTCCAATGCAAAGAGACACTTATGCTATTGTGGAAGCCGAGAATGATAAGTCGAGGACCGTAAATAATCACCTTGCTAAAGAAAATGATCTCGTAAAAGCCTCACGAACTTAGATCAATTTGAAATCTTTCGGGAAGGCAACCGAGGAATTTAAAATTCTCGAAGTTAAAGCTTCGACGGAAAAGCAGATCAAAGATCACCGGCAATTAACAAACAACAAGTTGATGACTTCAAAATCCCGCAAGCAAAATTCGATGAGCTATTAGAATGCATGAAAGTCTGAAATCCTCGAGGATAATCTGCGTAAGAAAATAGAGGTTTTTTCAAAATCATCTAAAACCGTTCAAGACATGAACGCCTATTTTTGAACAACGATTAATAAGAAGGACTTGGCTATGAGAAACCTTCCACATCCTCAAAAGCCCCGATTCGATTCATCTCGTAAAGGTGTAATCGACGAGTTTAAAAAGGATACACCAAAAAGCTAAACATGTATCTAATAGGGGAAAAAAGACCGGTTGAAGCGGTAAAGGCAGTGCCAACCGGGGAACAGAAATGGACCCTAATCGATAAAAGCATCACCGAGGAATCAACGAAGAAACCGGTTCTTCCGAAGAGACCTCAACCCGATCAACATATCGAGAATCGGAAAAAGACAACCTATAAAGGGAAGTCTAATCGAGACCCAATCAAGGTCACCGCCTAATAAGCATGCTTCGTAAACCGCAACCAAAAACCATCTATCTAAAAAGGATATGAATCTTTTGATGGTAGCAAATCGTACCTACCCCTATAATCGAAATCTAGGGTCAGCCGAGACCGAACCACATAATGGATAAAAAGAAGACAAACGTAAAAAGTTAAATCCCAAGTCTTCTAAGTCATCCAAGGTTCACACAAATAATCATACAAATCGAAAGCATATAAAGAGACGTATGATTATGTTGACAGCACGGAGACAAATCAGCCTTTCGATCTAACCGATCACAATAGAAGTGCTTCGTTTGTATGGATCCCCAAATCAAACCTAACCCCTCGGGACCCAATCCAAAAAGGGTACCTAAAACCCGATCGATTGCGGGTTCGGCGTGGGTCCGGCCAACAAAGGAGGTGTGCAAGCAACTATCCGGTACATCGATAGTGGATGCTCAAGGCATATTTGGAAGCAAACATCTCTCGGCTCTTACATAGAAACGAAAGGCCAGCGTGTACTCTTCGGTGATGATAACTTTGGTTATACCAAAGGGTTCGGAACCTTAGAGAATGATGATGTACAAATGGGAGTCTCGTATGTCGAAGGTCTCAAGCACAACCTATTATCGGTTTACAATTTCTGGCGACAACGGATTCGTTGAGTTCTCGATCGATCAATGCACTATCAAGAATCGAGCCACTCAACAGATTTTGCTAACCGGTTCAGGAAAGGGACGATCTACACAGCAGATTGGAACCGTTGTCCAAGAAATGCGTGCCTGATTGTTAAGAGTTCCAAAAGTAGTAGTTGGCTCGGCACAAAAGAATGAGCCATCCCGAACTTTAAAACTCTTAATAAGATAGCAAGGATGTCTCTAGTGGAAGGACTTCGAATGAAGCATTCTCAAAGGATCGCACATGTACCGCATGTCGGAAGGAAAAAACAGTCAAAGCTTCATTCAAGGGAATTTCGGGACCAAGCATCCAGAAAGTATCGCAACTCTGCCCATATGGATCTATTTGGACCAGTTACACCAGTCAGTCTCAACGGACGCAAATACACTCTGGTAATCGTGGATGACTATTCCAAGTTTACCTGGGTTATATTCTTACATAAGAAGAATGAGACGACAACCAAGATACCCGATTTGCTAAAAAGATTACAAAATGAGAAGGGTGTCGGTACAGAGTAAAAATCGGATCGGATAAAGGTATGTAATTTCGAACTCTTTTATTCTTGATTTTTGCTCTAAGTTTGGTATCAAAGATGAAACATCACCGCGAGGACGCCACAACAGAATGGAGTAAGTGAGCGGAGAACAGAACTCTCAAAGAAGTTCTCGCCGCACAATGTTAGCTGAACATGCGATACCAAGCCGTTTCTGGGCAGAAGCAATCAACACTGCATGTCACACTCAGAACCAGATGTCTTTGACTAAGGCTCACTACAAAACACCCTATGAACGTGGAAAGGCGAAGAAAACCTCGTGTTTCTTACTTCCATGTTTTTAGCGCAAGTGTTTCATACACAATAATGGGAAGAGTCGGTTGAAGACTTTTGAGGCCAAGTCGGATGAGGGTATATTTCTAGGGTATTCTCATCTAGCAAGGCTTTCAGTGGTCTACAACAAACGAACCCTAGTTGTGGAAGAAACACCCCATGTAGTCTTTGATGAAGCATCTTTCGATCAAGAGAAATCGCCTCGGAACAAGAAGTACCGATCTACCGTAACTCGATGTTGAAAAATGGATCGCCTAACGATCAAGGAAAAGAATCGTAAATCAGAATAATTTACATTCCGGATCTAGCCGATTCACCAGATCAATCAGATCCTAAGGTACGATCAATCGTCGATGAAGAAGTTCGATTCTTACCGAGATAAGAAGAATCGAACCATCCGGTTCGTGGGGAACATCGAAGTTCCCACTTAACGCACATCAAGACATGATGAATCCAACATCACCGAGACTTGTTCTTATCAAGTGGACCATAACTCTCAAGACCACTCCCAATCGCTAGTAATAAAATTTTATCGAAAAACGGACGATGTTCTCCAAACCGACGCAAATCGTAATCGTATGACCTCGATAACCGGCCATCCAATCGACCGATAATCGAGACCCGGCTCGATAAAGTTAAAACTAGACATCGATTGGTGAAAGTGCCATGTATTGTCAAGTTATCCGCCTATGAAGGAACCAACTACAATAGAGGAAGTTTCTACAAGACGAAACCGGATTCTAGCCATGCAGAGGAGCCGGAACAGTTCGAAAAGAAATCAAGTGTGGGGAACCAAGGGACGCACTGTGTCATCAAGGCGTAATTGGCACGAAGTGGGTCTTCAAGAACAAGAGAGATGAGAAAAATGTCATCACCGTAAATAAGGCAAGACTTGTTGCTAAGGGGGTATTCACAATCGGAAGGAATATAGGGCTCTCATTGGATCTCTACTATACCGACCGCCAAACAGACCGATATCACTTTTGCGCAAGAGGTGTATGTGTGCGATTTCGTGCAAATCCAATGATCGACCACCTAGAAGCGCCTAAGCGGATTCTTAAGTATCTGAAAGGACAATAAACCTTGGTTTATTTTACCCATCGATGATAATCTAGACTTAGTGGGTATTCGATTACGATTATGGAGGTTGCAAGATTGGACGTAAAATCAACCTCGTGAACATGTGGAGTTCTTAGGAAGTAAAACCGATCTCGTGGTTTTCAAAAGAAGCGGAGACATCGATTCATGACATCTACGACAAGAGAGTAATATATGGTCATAGAATATGTTGTTCCCTAATCGCTCGCTCGATCAAGAAATTTGAGGGATTACAACATTAGAAGCTAAGAACGCATTCTATATTCTCGTGATAATAAGAATTTATTGCAATCAATTTCGTAATCCTGGTTCTACATACAAGATGCAAGCATGTGGATGTCAGACACCACTTTATAAGAGATCACGTTGAAAAGAAGAATATCCGAATGGAAAAGATTCATACTGATATACAGAAGGCTGATATTTTAACCAAGCCACTAGCTGAGATCAGATTCAGAGAATTATGCAATGAGCTAGGGCTTCTAGATCTTGGAGAAAAGGCACCTAAAATTCATGATGGATTGTTCTCCAGAACTAGCTGGTTAAGAGACTAACCAGATAGAAAGGAATCAGTTGAGTTTGGTATCTCAACTGATCAGAAGATCAGTCAAGGAACTGATGTGAGAAATCGATCAGATTTACAAGTTACCAGATCCAAAGGAACTGATCAGATTTTAAGTTTATCAGTTTTAAGGTCTATCAGTTTAAAGGAACTGATCAGATTTAAGGTTTATCAGATTAAAGGAAATGCTCAGTTTAAAGGATTATCTGATTAAATCAATTTGGTTATAGTACTTCTTTGTGAGTCGATTTAGCTGATATTCAACAAGCAAGATTCAGAGATTAACAGCTAACAATCGCATAAGAAAGCAGAAATTTACACAACAATGAAATAACAGAACTTTTCATTGATAAAAACCCGAAGGTGAGGTTACATTACAAGTTGCAAGTACAAAAAGACCCGGAGGTCAGTACATAAATGTTAACCAAAATCCTAAACCTATAACCCTAAACCTTCATCCAAACCCAATCCCAATCCCAAACTCATTGGTTGAGTGTTAAGAGGAGGAGAGAGAGAGATTTTAAGGAATCTGACGCTCTCATTTTCCCCCACTTAACAGGGTGAGGGAGGCTTGAAAGGTAATCCTATGCCGCAAACTGATGGACTCTCCAAGTGGAGTGAGAGCGGCATTGATAGGATTACTAAGCCAGGAGCCCTAAAAAGGGAGAGTAGAAGGGCTCTCCAGCTGTTAAATGGAACACGTGTGCCAAAGAGTTGGTCATCAGATCTCATGGGCACATGTGTTGCATGTTTTATACCAGATTAAGTCTGATGGTTCTGGTTACGTCATCCAGATAGACACACAAGGTGCATACGGTTTGGAGAAGTGTCTTCTCAGTTGCGACAGCAAATCCGCCGCCCTGGTGGTAGAGAAGCTTAGCAACGATCGTATGTGAAATCGAAGATGATGACAAAAACAGTAATAAGGGACAAACAGGGTTGATTTGAGAAGCTGAAACCATGGAAAAGGGGGTAAAGGTGTTTGCCGGAAGTCTCACCGGAAACAAGGGTTCACCAAGATACATGATTCTTACAAAGAAGATAAGTATGGTGAATGGGTTATGTTGTGTAAAACATTGGTCCAATTTATAGAGGCCAAGCAAGGATGCAAATGCAATTTTCATTTCAAAGAGCCTATCCGAGAAATTTGCATCAAAAGGACAGCGTGTAGGAATCACGCGACTGATAATTGGATAAATTTACGGTTGATTGACATATCGAAAGATTCAGACTATAATTACGCATGTCAAATCACGCCAACTTAGGGAATAGAAGCTACTACTCTAGACTAAGTTTTGGCGGTAACACTTATCCCAAGAATTGGCTTATCTCGAAAATAATCGATTAGGTCAACCAAAATCGACATTTACTTAGACCGATCGGATGAGAAAGATCACCGAGAGCTTGAAACTCCAACAAATCAGATATATCAGTCTATGTCAGGAATATCAGTTGAAGGGGGAACTTCAACTGATCAAGGAGGATCAGAAGGGAAATCAGACGTATCCAAGGAAGATCACTTGAGCTTGAAACTTCAACAAATCAGATGCAAGTGGAGAAGATCAGTTGAAAGGATCAGTTGGGAAATTTTAAGGCTTAGGCAGAATAACTAAGATCAACAAGTGAAATCAACATTGACAAGTGGTATTGACTGATTACAATATCAGTCAACCAGATACGCATTTCTTTTCTCTTGTTCTTTGCTTATTTATCGGATCTTATCTGATATTACTTGCCTTACTGTATCCATTATCCCTGTGACGTATTTCCTGCAAATCATTTAATGCGGACGTGGGGAACATGTATTAACTGCTATTGAACGTGCTTTTAAATCTAAAAGTTTTTTCAGACGTTTCTTCCCGCGACCTACGATCAAAACCGCTTAATCTGGAGCGTTTAATCTTTTCAAACGGTTGATCTTCCAAATCTTGTCTTCTTTTTCCCTCCGCCTCTTTATAAGGTTCATCAAAACCTACCAGAGTTTTTCTGTTTCACAAACTTGCAATCTATTCTCTGAAAAACTTCAAATTGTCTCTGTGCGTTTCAAAACGATTTCTTAGATTTCAAAATTATCTTCGAAAATTTGAATCTGGTAATTTCTTTTACTTGATGAATCTTTCTTTCCGTTAAAAACCGTTGATCTCAAAAGTTTTATTTTAATGGTTTACGGAGCTTTGCTTCATTGCCTCTTGGTTTCCGTTGTATGATATTGATATTGATTATGCACAAATTTAATGAGTCTATCTTAACTGTAGATGGCCACTCATGGACTAGGAAAGATTATGTGCAACTATGCGGAACTGGCAACGAAGATCTTTGAAGACAAGTTCGTTTCGATTTGGAATCACCGAGGATCCTGAATCCACGGAGGTGGAACAAATTTCGAAGAAGGCCGGATCGAAATATATTGCTCGCTTTCATCGCAATCCGGTGATGCAAAGATGAAGCACTACGCTTTTCTGTAATTTGAGTGTGGATTCGAAAATCCAGGAGATTAACCGATATCGCGGTCGACGGAGAAGAAATCAGATCGACAAATGCGACATCACTCGTCTGCTCAAACTTTTGCAAAAGGGCTTAATCTCACCGCACACACAGGAGAATGAGGACGAAAGAGATCGAAGCGAGTTTCTTCGAGAGAGGCCGACAAACATCGTAAAAGCTGGATTTATCGTGCCAATGCTCAAAAGAAAGTAATTAATCGTTGTTTGACATTCTGTCAAGAACAATCATGGGCATTTCATTCAGCCCAGATGCTCTCACATCAGCCAAAATGTACAGCATGGCTGCAATAATTGATGGAGCTCAGAACATCAATTGGCACGGCTTTCTGAAAGCCATTTTACTCCAAGAACACGATAAATTTGGAGTCAATGAATCCAGGCAGGTCTACCTGAAAAAGAGAATCAGCAATCTCAACAAGGTGGCAGTTATCTTGAAGGACAAACTGCCAAATGCCTTGAATGGAATCGGGATGGACTGAAGTCCTACAATGCCTTCCTCTCATCAACTTCAGTTATATTTGGGCCACCAGACGATGACAAGGAGCCCACTCCAACAAAAAATCAAGAAAGGAAAAAGAGCAAAGAAGTTTCGTCCACACCGGGGTTGCTCCCGGAAGAAGAAACGAAAACCGTAAAGGCCTGTGGAGAAGAGGCCAAGAAGGCAAAAATTTCGCCATGACTACATTACTAGAAGATGAGTCGAAGAAGAAAGAGCGGCAGTAATATCAAGGTACAACAAAGAACAGAATCGACAGTAAGCTTCTCAACCCGAGGGCTCGCCAACAACAACTGGGAAGAAGCTCAAGTTTAACGATCTCTTTCTCCTCAACCTCAAGCCGATTCACCACTCAGATCAAGGTCAGCCGAAAGCATGTCTCTCCCCGCTAGTTCACCCGCCCACGAACTCGAACCAGATATTAACCGCCTTCACAAAGCAGTAATCCATTTGCAGTTGAACCAATCGATAACTTCCGCCTACTCAAGCACAACCCGTAATCCTCCACATCTCATCCAACAGATCCGGACAACCAATTCCCCGAGTCCAGATCAACAAAGACCATCACCGAAAAATGGTCGACCGAGAATTGAGCGAGAAATTGATGAGTCAGATCCACAACCGGGTCGCCCATCCCGCCATCGAGAAGAATTCATGGAGATCTCACCGAGAGATCTCAGATTAAAAAAGCTTCAGATCTTATTTTACTTGTTGAGCGGAGATGGGGGCATGCGGATGAGTTTGCGATTTTGACTTCGGATATGAGGAAGTCTCGCCAAAGTGGGATCACCGGTGAGCTAATATCCGAGCAAATCTGCGGAAAGCTCGATCCATTGTGAAGTTGGGATTGCCAGAAGAAGAAGAGCCGAGATCGCCAAGAAGCCCGTAAAACAGAAATGAAAATGAAGGATGCAGGAGCTGCCGATGATAGTGGAACTGGTGCTGCAGTTCACGACCAACCACTGGAGGCACAAACAACTGAACCTGATCAAGTGATGAATCCAATTCCTACATCTCAAATCACCGCTGATCAACTTCAGGAGATCAGATCTTGTCTCAAAGATCTCCTAAAAGAAGAAATTGAGGAGTCTTAAGGCGATCGTATAAGCAAATTGGTCTCAAACAAATCGAAGCAATCAGAGATCAGTTCTCCCAATCCATGACCACCATGTCTGCCGAGCTTACAAAATCAGTTGACGACAAGCTAAAACAGGTGGATCAAAAACAATCTTCTTTTCTGACGCTCACTGAGAAAAGACTAGAGTTATCAGAAGAGAAATTTGACAAAATGATTTGGACACTCTTCGCTATAATGGAATCTCGCCAAGACAGAGTCGACATAACTGCTCGTAATCTAATACTCAAGCTTGGGCTTATCTCGCTCTGAGATCTAAACAAGGCATTATCAGTCAATTTTGGTTCTCTGACTTCCCGCATCATTACTCTTATTGATCAAACCAAAAAGGGGGAAGGATCTGAGAAACCAACTGACACATCAGAAGATCTGATTCATACGGATAAGGCCCATGGACAAGGTTCAATGGCAAGAAAGGTCGCTACTGGTCTTTGGGGCGCCAAAACATGCATCGATTACTCGCACGGAAAAAGTCACTAGAAACCTGACCAGACCAGAATCTGCCGAGCATGAGCTACCGTAAGATTGTCCAAAGAGTAGATGATCAAGAAGAAAGAAGGGCGTAAAAAACCGCACAAGGAAGGGTTGAAACGGAAGTTCAAATCGAGGGCTAAGAAAGGATCGATCGAAAATCTGTGCGAACCTCGGTTGCAAAGCTAAAGAGTCGCACGAGATCATACCAAAAACCGCCGACACGCTAAGAGGTTTGAGGAATGGAATAAGATCAAGTGAATGGCTTATGGATGCCTTTTGTCCTGATCTTGTTCCACAAGAAGAATCTCCGGATGATGAGTTCCTCAACCGGTTCTGAGAATAAATATCCGCATTTTTCAAGTATCCGGAAAATGAGGCCAAGCTTATAAATGTAAAGATATCTCGCCAAGAGTATGATCTGTTAGTATACTCGAAGAAGGCAGATGACTCATTTGACAGACTGGCATTTGAGAGATTCTACTTTGACATCTTGAGCAAAACGCATATAACTGACCAAGAGCAAAGCCATCGATGTCAAATGGAAACTCTATCAGATTTTCAACGTTCCACAAGATCATAGAGAAATGCCAGAAGGATACAAGCCCAAGGAGTGAAGAATCAGAAGACGTCTGAGGATCAGCTGCTTTTCAATTCAAACTTTTCTGATGTAACATGTAATCAACATATCTAATGAAAAGTTTATTTTTCTCGATCCCAAGACAAAATCTCTTTGTTTCTCCGATTATATGCTTCTTTAATCGTTTCTATATTTATCAATGTTTTGGTTTCTCGGTGTTTTGGTTTCATCAAAAAGGGGAAATTGTTGGGAAATTTATAGTTTTGATGAAAGTTCCAAAAACACATAATAGGACCGGTCGGACTGTTAATCGATCGATGTTTATATTACCGCTATAGGAGACCAGTTGATAATGATTGTATAGAACAACTGATGTAATAGATAGGTCACATATTGAGGGGGAACTCAATATGTATAGGTCGATCTCAAGAATCGAAAGGCGGTGATATCCGACAGCCGAATGCAAAACCGTAAATGAAGATCGATCGATCCGATCTAGTCGATAACTCACCAAGTCATGAAGCTCAAACTTAGAATACTCAAAGATCGATGATTTCCGTAAGATCGCACTGTAAGACCTACATCAGTTCGGAGTCCGCCACTTGAAGCTAAGTCAACAGCGCCAGAAGACTTATCAGTAGACCGATCGATTCAGATCGATCAGTCACCACTAAGTGAAAAATCGATGTCTCACTTAATCATACGTCGCGATCCGAGCAGTAAAGAATATCAACCTTAGTTGGAAGAACAACACGCAAAGTAAGTCTTCCATCCAATAAGGGAAGAGACACGATGAACGGAGCCGACATCATGTGGATTCGATGATGCTCTTTCTCCAACGGCTATAAAAATACATATTCACGCTTTTCGCCATGCCGCTCTCAAGACGCCACATCAAGCCGCAAGTTCATTAAAATAGCCTCGAAATTCAAATTGCTCTCCAACCGGCTTTTTGATTTCAAGGTCTATAAATATGGGATCACACTCAGAGTGAAGACACGGAAATTATAAACTAAAAGTTTTGACAAAACGAAAATACTCAGATTTCCGACGAAGAACACAAACCGAAGCTTTTTTTTATATTGTGTTCATCCCATAAGTTCTTAGCATAGAAATCTTTTCATCTAGTTGTTAGGGTCGCTTATACGAAGAAAAGATTTCATAGTTGAACTAAAACAATCTTACCCAAACCCCAAGTTAGGATAAGTTGTTTAAGAAGATTTCGATCTAGGGTTTCTAAAGATCGATTTAAGGATCGGTTGAGTGAGAACTCTTAAAATATCTGTTGGTGTCTTGGTTGGACTAACACACAAAACTAAGTCCAAATCGGTTAAGTCGGTTAAGTTGGTTAAGTTGGTGCCCCTTGTTATAGGGGAAGAGTGGGACGTGGGGACTGGTTTGTCCGAACCACTATAAATCTTGTGTGCCTTCTTTGCTTTGATTAAGCGTTTCTCACATCGCACAACTTTAAAACGCATACATATTCTAAGTTAAGATCAGATAGCACCAAGCTTCTGATCTGATCGGACTTGATATTTCTGTCAACTGATTAAAAGATAAAACTTGGAATCTGATTTATCAAAACCGGTTTTTCACGGGTAAAACTTAAGCTTCGCGACACATCGTTAAACCGATAGTTATCGAATCGACCCGCTTTCAAAGCGATCAAGAATTGGTTATCGATCCGAATCGATTCACTTCAAGACTGATCAAAGCTAATCGCCTCACACTGATCCAGACGAAAAAGTTTTTGAAGTCTATTCACCCCTCCCCTCTAGACTTCTGCCCTCACAAAACCCGTTCGGGACCTACAATCCCTTCATCAGATAAGTAGTTCAAAAACTCATCGCTGAGGTTTTTGCCTCCACGATCAGATCGTAAAGACTTGATACGCTTTTCCCTATGATTCTCTGCTTGAGCCTTAAATTCTTTGAATTTCTCAAAGGTCTCAGATTCATGCTTCATAAGGAAAATATAACCGTACCTTGAGTAGTCATCAATAAGAGTGACGAAATACTCATAAACTCCTCTTGCTGTGGTTGACATTGGACCACATACATCTGTGTGAACGATCTCTAACACTTCTTTGGCTCTATACCCCTTGGCTCTAAATGCCCTCTTGGTCATTTTACCCTCCAAACATGATTCGCAGGTTGGAATTGGTTCAACCTGGAGAAACTCCAGTGAACCTGCTTCTACCAACCTTTGGATCCTCTTTGGATTAATATGTCCCAATCTTAGATGCCATAGAAGTGTCTCATTCACGTTTTATTTTATCGAAAATAGTTGATGTGTTATAGGATGCATTTCGTGAGTGGTGTGCACAGTTAATTGTATAGAGATTATTCGATAACGTTCCATAATAAATACACTCATCATTTCAAGAAATGATGTCATTCTTATTAGAAGAAACTTAGTGTCCTTTAATCAAATTTTAGAAACTGAAAGTGAATTCTTTCCAAAACTGGGAACATAAATATAATCTCAAAAAAAAAACTTCATCTTTACAAGACAGGTGCACTTCTCCCACTGCTTTAACCACTACTCATGTAGCATTGCAATATCTGCTACTTGCGTAGTATTGCAATAATCGTTACTATCGTAGCATTGCAATATCTGCCACTTACGTAGCATTGCAATAATTGCTACTTTCGTAACATCGCCAAGTGTGATGAGGATCTCACTCCCACTAAGTTTTGGGATCGGTTTGAACCCGTGGAAGCAAACATGATTAGTGGATCTCGTATCAACCACCCACGAATGAGAAGTATACGCCGCTAAACAAGTTTCAACAACTAGTGCGTGAGAATTACCTTTCTTTCCATCCCTTTTGGGGTTGGAACAGGCAAACCTCCATTGTCCTCTTTCACCGCAGCTTAAACACTTCCTCTTTGGATTTTCCTTGACACCACAAACATTCCTCATCTTACCATTGCTCTTGGCAACAGTTGAGTTTTATTGCTTATGGTTTTTGGTCCTCTTCTTTTTCTTGCCTTCTCTTGGCCTAGAAAATGAAGACTTACCACTTGCCGTTAAAGCTTGAGTTTGGTGCCCCATCAATATCTCTGTCGAGACCAAAGCTTGCAACAAATCAACTAGCGAGGCCAAAATGCTCAGAAACTTTTGGGCAGAGAGCGAAATACCAAATTTATCTGAGTCTCAGATTATAATGCTTTTCTCGAATCTCAAGTTTGTTCAGATGGGCCATCTATTTTGAGGACGTAATCCCTTACGGGTTTGCCCTCCACCATTTTCAGCGATGACATATCTCGCAAGGTGATCTGACGAGTCCCGCATTTTTGACTCGTCAGTTGGCTCATCTGATTTTGGTGTGTCAAGAATCCACTTGTGCTTTTGTGCAGTTACGACAATTATAATTTTTCGTTTCCAATCAATATAGTTTCCATACATATTGTATTGACTTTAAGTATATTATGTTGGGGATTATACTGAAAAGTATGCTTTTTACTTTGTATAATCGAAACTGAATTTCGAGACTTATTTCTTTGAAATAAATTGTTTATCATCGATGCTTTAAATATGATTGAATGTTATATATATTTATTGCATAACTGTTCAATATTTAAAGACGTTGTTAATCAGTAGTTAATTTAGTGATACCCGATCACGAAGATTAAATTAACAAATCCCCTTGTAACTAAAAAAGTACGCCATTCACGACCTAGATGGAAATGAACAACCATCGCGAAAGGTTGAGGTGTAAAGGCTCGGATTGGTTTGTCTTGACCAAGAGATTACACTAGTGCATGATCGTGATCTTATTTGAATAGGACCTACTGAGGAGGATAAATTCTTTGAATCGAACAAGGAAGAATTAGACCTCGATTGGTTCGTTGTTTCTTAACCTTCGTCCCCTTAAATAGGATCACGTGGGATCAGAACTATTGCTTTTGACTTATCATGGGTAGCGAATCGAGAGAGATTCAATAACGTACTTTATCTTGGGCAATATTATTGGTCACATGTGATTGCTAAGATTTAATCTGAAAGAATCGTGGTGCAAGTACGCTTGCTTGATTTGCCCTGGGGGAGGTTCATAAGTTTTATCATACTAAATCTTGCAAGTGGAATTTGTTTCCCAGATGGATAATAATGTTGAACCGTTCCTTGACCAAGGACAAAAGATATTAATTAATGGAAAGCTATTTGGTGGCTTGAATTAATTAATGGGCTAGATAATCTTAAACACGGAAATAATGACCGGAGCCATATTGATCGTAATATGGGTTAAGATGGATGGTGCAATATTAATTATGTAGTGGGATTAATTAATATTTATGGGCTTGAATTATATTGTGGCTCAATATTAGATATTCAAGATCCATTAGAAGGTCCAATCTTAATTCTCCTAAAGGCCCCCTGAGTAGCCCAACATATAGTCCAATAACTGAAAAGGTGATTAAAATAAAATAAATATTGTTGCTTAATATTTCCTCTTATTTTTTTCGAAAATTATGGATAAAAGAGGGAGAAAGATTTTCTTTGAATTTTGTTATGGAATGAAGATATGTATTCTTGGAATACAAGATTATCTCATTAAATTCAAGAAATCTCCCACTTGGTTATTCATAGAGAGATTTTCGAAATTTTGGAAAATAGAGGGCAAGAAAGATTTTCTTGATTTTCTTGAAAAGATATTATGGAAGATATGTATTTCTTGAAATACAAGAATATCTCATAAATTCAAGAAGATCCAAATCTTGGATTCTTGCAACTCAATTTTTTCGAAAATACCATAAAGAAATAGGAGGTGGATTTTTGTGGAATATTTTATTTATGGGAAAAAGAATATATGGGATATATTCAAGATTTCTTGGTGACCAAGAAAAGTCTTTTCCCACATTGAAAAATTCACAAAATTTCGTGCTCCTCCTATCCTATAAATAGGGGATGATTAGTTCATTCCCAAGTACAATTCCATGTGCTGGAAATATTATCTAATCCACGAAAGTGGTGCAACAAAGTTTATTTTTTTCCTTTTGTTAATTGTTCGCGAGTATCCTTCCACCGGATTGTCGAGCAAGGGCTAAGGGAATACTTGGGAAGTCCTTTTGGTTAGTCCGTCCGACCAAAGCCACCGCCATCCCGAGAGGAACGTTCACGTAAACCCGTAGATTCCGCGATCGTAGGTTTTTACGTGGCTTTTTATATGCATGATTTGTTGTTGCAATTATTATTTGAATTAATATAGGATTAATTCATGCTAGTAATAATTAATTAATTAAATTTGTATTTAAATATTCACCCCGAATAGATCTGTGCAACTCATTCCCCAACATATTAACAGTGGATTAAAAGGTTACGACATGCTAAACTGAAATAAATAACTATATGCATAAGCACAAGTATATCAGAAGATTCGATCACATGCATCATATTAAAATCTCAAAAAAATATGAACATGCATCATCCAACATCTCAAAACAGTTTAAATAAGCCACGTGGGGTCATTATTTAAACACATTTAAGCAGGTTACAAACAAGAACAGTTACAAACCTTTAATATCCAGATTAATAGTTGGCTCCCACTTGACCAATATAAAATTGACAGGGACTTCGGGGAAGTATATGCATATCAATTTTATACATAAGTAATAACCATGATTAAATACAGGATTATTATTTCGCTTTGAACGAGCCTCGTGGGGAGGGTCATCGTCGCCACTAGTAATAATCCACAATCATCCATTTGGAATTCATTCATGTGATAGCTAACTTTTGACCGTCCCGTGGGGGGGAATTTCTCCAAGAGAATTCACAAATAAATAAATCATGGAGGTCAAAATTAATTCAATTTTATTGTCCGGAATAAAATTGTCAATTAATTATTTAAACATACTTAGTAATTTTTTAACGGTGAGATTTTTCATTGGGCAACTCTCATGCAAACACATTTAAACAAATTAAATAAAGCATAAGATAACACAATAATAAATCAAGCAAAGCGGAAAAATAAACATATTGGGCACAAATTATCCAATTGTCATGGTTTGATTTTTCTTGGCTTGATTTTGAAGAAAAGTCGTCTTGAATTTCTCCCACTCGATCTTCTCGAAAAAGAACTCCGTCTCGAAACGCCACGCCAAGTAAACTTGCGGTCGGGATGCACGCCAAGATCCGATCCCCGCCCTTCGAACAACCAACCGTCTTCGGCCTTTGCCTGCGCAAGATCGCCCGCTTCGGCGACCTCTCAAAGTCGTCGCCCGTCGGTCTCTGCGGCCTCGGAGACTTCAAGAGGTTTATGCCTTCGCCGGCCCTCGCGCCGCCCAGCGTAACCGGCGGCATCTTGGCGCGCGCCCGCGTCTTCGTCGCCCGTTCATCCGATCAGCCCGCCTTTGGCGCCCGGCGTATCCTAAACCCGCCCGTCTTACAATGACGCAGATCTCATGGCGACGCTCGGCCTCGGCCTCGCCCGCGCCGTCGTGCTTCTTGTAGCGTGCCTTACCCCTCCGCGTTTGCGTGATTTAGCGCCGCCCCTCGATTGGATTCTGGATTTTATCATTTAATCTTTCGTCTCCGCCTCCGTTTCTGATCCGGTTATAATTTATTTACAAAAAATAAATAAACCTAGATCTAGACTAGTCTATTACATTTATCAAATCAAACAAATCCTAATCTACTCGTGGAGTTTCTCACGAGGCAAAACGAATCCGAATGAATCGAATTAAAAACCACAATTTATATGCATGCATAAATAAACACATTAAATTCCATGAAAATTGGATACCTGCAAAACAGATCTAGCAATTCTACTATCCAATTTCAAATTTAATGACAACGAATTAAATTACAATTTAAAAAATTCAGAGCCCGAAACCGAGGCTCTGATACCAGTTGTTGGGGAATAAGTTGCAAGGATCTATTCGGGATGAATATTTAAATATAAATTTAATTCTTATAATTATTACTAGCATGAATTAATCCTATATTAATTCAAATAATAATTCAACAACAAATCATGCATATAATCAATTCACGTAAAACCTACGCATGCGGAATTTCTACGAGTTTACGTGAACATACCTCTCGGGACAACAATGGTCTGGTTGATTAGACTCACCAAAAGAACTTCCCAAGTATTCCCTTAATCCTTGCTCGACAATCCGGTGGAAGGATACTCGCGAACAATTAACAAAAGGAAAAAATAAACTTTGTTGCACCACTTTCGTGGATTTGCTAATTTTTCCAGCACATGGAATTGTACTTGGGAATGAAAGAAACATCCCCTATTTATAGAGTAGAGGTGGTCGAAAATTTTGGGGCAAAAATAATGTGGGAAAATCTTTTCTTGATCTCCAAGAAATCTTGAATATATCTCCTATATTCTTTTTCCCATAATTATAATATTCCACAAAATCCCACCTACTCTTTGTTATGGATATTTTCGAAAAATATAGGTCAAGATTCCAAGATTTGGATCTTCTTGAATTTATGAGATATTCTTGTATTTCAAAAAATACATATCTTCCATAATATCTTTTCAAGAAAATCAAGAAAATCTTTCTTGCCCTTTATATTTCAAAATTTCGAAAATTGCTTCATGAATAACCAAGTGGGAGATTTCTTTAATTTAATGAGATAATCTTGTATTCCAAGAATACATATCTTCATTCCATAACAAATTCAAAGAAAATCTCTCCCCTTTTATCCATAAATTTCGAAAAATATGAGAAAAAAATAAGCAACAATGTTTATTTTATTTAAACACATTTTTCAGTTATTGGACTATATGTTGGGCTACTTAGGGGGTCTTTAGGAGAATTAAGATTGGACCTTCCAATGGATCTTGAATTATCAATATTGAGCCACAATATTATTCAAGCCCATAAATATTAATTAATCCCACTACATAATTAATATTGCACTATCCATCTTAACCCATATTACAGTCAATATGGTTCCCGATTATTATTTCCCGTGTTTAAGATTATCAAGCCCATTAATTAATTCAAGCCACTGAAATAGTTTTCCATCAATTTATATCTTTTGTCCTTGGTTAAGGAACGGTTCAACATTGTTACTCATACCGGAAACTAGTTCCACTTGCAAGATTTGGTATGATAAAACTTATGAACCTCCCAAGAGGGCAAATCGAACAAGCGTACTTGCACACGATTCTCCGTATTAAATCTTAGCAATCACATGTGACCAATAATATTGCCCAAGATAAAAAGTATTGAATCTCGTTGATTCTCTACCCATGATAAGTCAAAGCAATTGTTACCAACCACACGTGATCCTATTTAAGGAACGAAGATTAAGAAATAACGAACCACTGAGGTCTAATTCTTCCTTGTTCAGTTCTATAGAATTTGTCCTCCTGTAGGTCTTATTCAGTGCATCAGTCATGCACTAGTGTAATCTCTTGGTCAAGACAAGCCAATCTGAGCCTTACACTTCAACCTTTCACGATGGATTGTTCATGTCCATCTAGGTCGTGAATGGTGTACTTTTAGTTACAAGGGAATGTTAATTTAATCTTCTGTGATCTGGTATCACTAAATTAACTACAATGTAACACGTACTATTTATTGAATAGTTATGCAGTAAATATATGTAACATTCAATGATATTTAAAGCATCAGTGATAAACAATTTATTTCAGTAAATAAGTCCGAAATTCAGTTTTGATTATACAAAGTAAAAGCATACTTTCCAGTATAATCCCAACACCCACTCCCACAAGGAAGAAATTGAGAAGATAGTGCAAGAGTTGTTACACTCTGGTACTATACAGCATAGCAGGAGCCCTTTTGCTTCACCAGTCATTTTGGTCAAGAAAAATGACAACAGTTGGAGGATGTGTGTTGATTATAGATACTTAAATGATCTTACGATCAAACACAACTACCCCATTCCTATAATTGAGGAATTGTTGGATGAATTACAAGGTGCAAGGTTCTTTTCTAAGATTGACTTAAGATCTGGTTATTTCCAGATCTTAATAAAACCAGAGCACGGGTTTTTAACAGCATTTAGAACTCATAATGGCCGTTATGAGTTCTTAGTCATGCCTTTTGGGCTTTGCAATGCCCCTGCTACTTTCCAGTCCTTAATGAATCAAATTTTCAATGATTTTCTAAGGAAATTTGTTCTGGTCTTTTTTGATGATATTTTGGTCTATAGCTCCACTTGGGAAGAGCATTTACACCATCTATCTATTGTTTTGGGTATCCTAAGGGCTAATCAACTGTATGCAAAGAGGAGTAAATGTAATTTTGGCCAACTTGAAATTGCATATCTAGGCCATATTATTTCTCATGTGGGTGTGGCTCTGAGACCTCGAAAAAGATTGCTTGCATGGTTAATTGGCCAACTCCAAAACTCTCAAACAGGTTAAGGGTTTTTTGGGTTTGGTGGCTACTTATAGAAAATTCATCAAGGGTTATGGCCTTATTAGCAGAGCACTCACCACCTTGTTGAAGAAAGATGGATTTCATTGGAATTGAAAGTTCGATTTAGCTTTTTCCAATTGAAGAAGGTTATGGTTCCGCCTCGTTCTTGCCCTACCGATTTTTTTTCTAAGCCTTTTGTTGTGAAACCGATGCAAGTGGAACAGGATTGGAGCCGTGTTGATGCAAGAGGGTAAGCCTCGGGCATTCATGAGTAAGGTTTTGTGTCCCGAAAGCGTGCTCTATCCATCTATGAAAGGGATTTTTTGGTCATCATAATGGTGTCCAAAAGTGGGACACATTATCTACAAGGTCATTGGGTTCATTATTAAGACCGATCAACGGTCTTTAAGATACCTATTGGATCAGAAGATCATGAATCCTCTCCAACAGAAGTGGATCACAAAGCTTTTGGGTTTGGATTATGATATTCAGTACAAGAAAGGTTCTGACAACAATGTAGCTGATGCTCTATCTAGAAGATTGGATACTGAGGTTCTTTGCACTTCTCTTACTACTGTTGTACCTAAGTGGATTGATCAGGTTTTATCTACTTATAAATCGGATGATTTCATTACTAAGGTCATTGCTGCTAAAGCAATTGACTCTTCTAGTTATCCTCAGTTTACAGTTGTTAATGGGTTGGTGAGATATAAAGGCATAGTTGTTATTGGAGATGTTCCTGATTTCAGGAAACTAATTGTTTCTGAGATGCACCATTCTGCTTATGGTGGCCATTCTGGCATCTTAGGTACCTATATGAGGTTGAAGAGGGTTTTCTATTGGTCTAAAATGAAGGTTGATGTTATTCAATGGATTCAAGGGTGTGATGTGTGTGCAAGAGCCAAACCTGATCAAGGTCCTTACCCTGGACTACTACAGCCTTTACATGTTCCCTTTCAAGCTTGGACTCATATATCAATGGATTTTGTGGAAGGGCTCCCTAAGTCTTGGGGAAAATATGTTATTTTGGTAATTGTTGACAGGTTCACTAAATATTCACATTTTATTGCTCTCTCTCACCCTTTTACTGCACAAATAGTGGCTAAGTATTTTTTGGATGTGATTTACAAGTTGCATGGGCTACCTATCAGTATTCTAACTGATACGGACAAAATCTTTACAAATTCTTTTTGGAAAGAATTGTTTCATCTCATGGGCACTAAACTAGCCATGAGTTCAGCCTATCATCCACAATCTGATGGCCAAACTGAGAGATTGAACCAATGCTTAGAACACTATCTTAGGTGTATGGTTCAAGATACACCTAAGCAGTGGCTGAAGTGGTTACCCCTGGCTGAATTTTGGTATAATACCAACTACCATACAAGCTTGAAAACAACACCCTTTCAAGCTTTGTATGGATATCCTCCTCCTTCTCTGACTGTGGGATCCTATTTGGACTCTACCAATCTAGATGTTACTGCCTGGGTTCAACAACGTCAACAGTTTTCTGAGTTGATTCGAGATAATCTCATCAAAGCTCAAGATAGGATGAAAGGGTTTGCTGATAGACATAGGCAGGAACGCACTTTCGAAGTGGGTGACTTTGTCTATCTTAAGCTACAACCTTTTAGGCAAAATTCACTACATCTGCGAAGGAATCTCAAACTTTCTTCAAAGTACTTTGGTCCATACCAAGTGCTTGAGAAAATTGGTCAGGTAGCCTACAAACTAGATCTACCTCCTAATTCCCGAATTCATCCGGTTTTTCACGTCTCTCTGTTGAAAAAGAAATTAGGTGAAAAATTTGTACATTCTACAACCTTGCCTCCGGTGGACTTGAATGGTTGTTTCCACATCTTTCCGGTGGGTTATCGTTCAAAATCACGAATCCGCCTCTGCGCCATAAACAAGTTCCAAAGGTTAGTGTTTTGTGGGTGCATGAAGAATGGGATATTCATTCGGTGGAAGATCTGCTTTTTTTCTTCGCGCTTGTTTTCAGACGCTCTATCCTTGGGGACAAGGATTCTCCGCCCCCAGGAGTACTGTCACAGACATTAATCTCAACCACCAGATGATGTTGCAACGAAGGAGGAAGTAGTGGTGTTAGGGTTTTCTGAAGATACAAAAAAGGGAAAGTACGATTTGTTGGTATCTGAAGAGTTTTTGTCTGGTCAAGAGGGATAAAGGGAATAAAAGGGTTTTCGCCTCGAGCTCGAGGAGTTTTTCGAGCCTCGAGGTGGGGATAAAGGGAAATGGGCTCAAGAGTTTTTCATCGAGCTTGAGGAGCGAGTCTCGGTGGGGATAAAGGGAAATGGGCCTGAAGAGTTTTCGTCTGAGCCTGAGGAGTTTTCGTCTGAGCCTCAGGTGGGGATAAAGGGAAATTGGGCCAAAAACTTTGCCAACAAATGGGCCTGGAAATAATTAAAGTTGATGAGGCTGCAGCCCAGTATTTCATTTAATTGTTTTTCAGTATCTTTATTTTCCTAAAATTGTGATAGCCCCTGTGGACCCCACTCCTCTGATTTAGGGGACGGTTTGTTGCAGAATTTATTATGCAGAAAATATTCTAACCTCTCACCTGTTTTCTCTCTCTTCTCTCATCTTTCTCTCATCATTCTTATCTTATTCATATTGTCCTTGTTCTTCATACTTTTACCAGAAAATCGTACAAAAATATTAGAATTTACATTCCTTATATATCAGTACACTACACATATATACATATATATAGAGAATCAACTAGGGTGATTGATTGACCAAAAACGGCCGCTATATATATAGTGGTTCAGGGTTTTAGGGTTCATGGTTCAGGGTTTAGTGTTTAGGTTTTAGGGTTTACGGTTTAGTGATAAACATGGTCTTAAAATGTGTAGGCCTCGAATTGATAGTTTCTATCTTCCAAACCCTGGATTGATAGTTTTCTATTTTTCAGGTCTTGAATCGATAGGAAAAATCTTTCAGGTCTTAAATTGATAGATTTGTCATTTTTAGGCCCTGAATTGACATTTTTCCAAGTTAGGAATATAATAATCAGTTAGCCAAGATTAGGCTATTAATTGTATCAAAGTTGCTCTTAGAATCTAATGAGAAACTTGAAAGCATTATTATTAGCCTTTAGCTGGATGGTGTGTTGTCGCGGACACCCAAAAATAAATAAATTATCTTAACTAATCCACTAGAGTGTAGAAGGACAACTAAATGGTCGATCCACAGGGAACGTGGAATAATTATTATGCTAGTTGTACGAATTTATAGGGACAAACACGTAACACAAGAAGGGGGGTTTTAATGAGAATTTTATAACTAAAACTTATAGCAATAAATTACTAAGAAAAAAAATCAATAAATAAAACGGTATTCCAATTCACAGATCATTCATCCCTCAACTTTAATGTTGTTAACTGACAGCGACGTTTACTCTATTTAACTTCATGATTAATGTCCCTCAGTAGTCAACAAGTTATGACCACTGGTTATTATCCCTTTATTATACTCAATTGAAATAAGCTTCTCCAACGATTCTTTCTAACTAAACAGTCTAGATACGATCTAAATTTAATCCAGTTAAAAGCATTAAACTCTAGGATAAAGGACATACAAATTCCCGAATTCGCAAGCTCGATTAGAAAGAACTCGGTTTAAATCACCCTAGTAAATTACTAGTTGCTACCAATTGCCATAAATTTGCAACAATTACGAATTATAAATTCACGAACTAGCAGACATACAAGAATAATCTAACCTAGGTGGTCAATCCAAATTAAATATTCATGTATGTTGAAAGTTAAATTAGATGAAATAAACAATCCCAAAATAAATATTATAAACGTCTCAAATCAAATAACAAATATTAAAATACGAGTTCAAAAATCCCTAGAATTAGAATAAAATAATAACTAAATAAGACTCAAAACTGTACGTCCATCCTCTCTCCAATCTCTAAAACTGGCGTCTGTCTCCCCAAAGTGGCGTGTGCTGCTTATATACGCACCGCCAATCTCCAAAGATATGATGCCATTTTAATAAATATTTCCTAATCTTCCCACCTTGCATGAGCCTTCTAGAATAATTCCAATTGAGTCACGCCTAATCCTCTTCACCAAATCTCAACAAACAAATCTTTCACCAAATCTCAACAAACAAATCTTCCAAATCTCAACAAACAAATCTTTCACCAAATCTTCAAGATATATCCCAACCTTCTCAATTAAATCATGTACGTGTAAATCCTTTTCCTTTCTTTCTTTAACTATTGGCTTTTGCACGGTCTTCCTACTCCAAAACAATACTTCCTCGAGAAATACTTAAATACACCAAAAAAAAAAATACAAAAATTGATCAAGTGCGGAATAATACCATCAAAACTCAAATAAGTAATTAATAGTGTCATTTTAACATAAATGAGTCCAATAAATTATACTTTAATATATTAAAAATATGCCTAATTTACTACTTACGATGAAGTAAATGGAAAAAAAATCGTAATTGTTCAAGTACCTTGTAGAGATTTGACAATTAAGTATATAAATTAAAACTATTGTTGTTTGGCTGGAAAAACTCGAACTAATATTGACCATGCTTTTCTCTGTGTAATTCAAAACTAGAATTGGTCTCCCATAAACCAGGTATATGCTATGAACTTGAATTATTTAAACCATTTCACTCGTTTTCAACACATTTTTTTAAACCATTAGTATAAACTTGGATTATTTGACTTATTTTTCTCATTCCAATACATTTTTCTAACCACCAATATCATACTCTGGATAGATTCATATGTCCATAAATTAAAAATAAATTTCATTGCAAGAAACCTGTTCACCCTATATTGTGTCATTATTTATAAATTCATAACACATGATTAGTGTGTAAATCGCCGATGTAGCATTCAGATCTCTCTAAACAGGTCTAAAAGAGAAACATCAACTACTACAAGAAATTGACTACAAAATTTTCTAGTATGATTGCGGAATTTTTAACAAAAATTATTTCGTCTTTAACTATTGAAGTCTATAGATGAATCATAGGCAATAAATTATTTGAGTTGAAAATTTCGTTGACATGTTAAAAATATTTGTAGCCAATTATTTATTTCTTGTAGTGATCTCCGAACAAAAACCTAAAGCTTCATTTGGATGGATGAATTTAAAATCCGTAAATTTCACACATAAATTATCACTCTTTCCACTTGAGTTAAATGAATTTACAAATACTTAAATTTGAGTGTAGCTTAAAATAGATGAATTTCAAATCCTTATCAAAATCATGTCATTTGAAATTCCCTCCTCTCTACCATTCCCTCTCTTCCATTCATTTTAAATCTTTCCTATCCAAATGGAGTCCAAGTCTCTGGTACCGATTGATCGATACAAGACAAAATATCTTGGAAGACAAACAATTTTAAATAAGAAAATTTTTAATGACATTTTTTTGACTGAACCCCAATTTTTAGCCAATTTTATTTTAAAAAGTAATTTTTTTATCAATTATACTCTCATCCCTCTTTTTTAAAAAGATCAGATTTTTTGTTTTATTTCTTTCATTTTTCATTTTCTTCTTCGCTACTACATCGCTCGTCACTCTTTTTTGCTTTCAATCTCTTGAGAACAAATGAACCATTATCTCCCTTCAAGATTTCAACAAGATATTATTTTTCTCATCAATTTTGTTCCATCTCTTTCATAAATAATTTTTTCCCGTCGATAATATCATTCTTAATATCTCTCTGAGTCTATCGAATTTAGAGAAAATCCCATTATTTGTCATATTCCTCCAACTTGAGATTCACTCAGGATAAAATTAACGGGTACTCTCTCATTTAATTTTTAAGGTTTAGGATATAAAATGGTACGGGCCTAATTATACGACTATACAAGGAGCTTAAAAATATCATTATATAATCTTTAAAAAAAAGTGGTACGGACTTAAATAAAATATTGTACGTGATGAATTAATGGTGGTAAAAGCTTCAATAAAGTGTGCGGATGAAAAAATCGTGGTACAGGCTTAAATAAAATGTGGTACGCGGTGAATTAATGCATGTACAAGCTTCAATAAAATGTGGTATGGTGGTACGAGGTGAATTAATGATGGTACGGGCTTAAATAAAATGTGGTACGTGGTAATAATGGTGGTACGAGCTTCAATAAATGTGGTACGGGGAAAAAATGGTGGTACGAGCTTAAATAAAATGTGGTATGAGCTTATATAAAGTGTGGTACAAAGTGACTTAAAGGTGGTATGGACTTCAATAAAAATATGGTACGAGGTGAATTAATAGTGATACGGACTTAAATAAATAGTACTACGGGCTTTGCATATATACGGTGGTACGGGCCACAAATTTTTAGCATAGATTTTTTTTATTTTTTTATTCATTTTTTTAGTTAATTCATTAAAAGGTATATTGGTCCAAATAATTATTCTCTTGGCTAAAAAAGAACAAAATAAAACTCAATTACAAAAAAGAATGTTTCTTTTTAATTTAAGCTATTTATAACTTTACCCCTATTTTTTTACCATAAAAGTATTTCTCCCTCCGTCCCATTAGTTTGTTCACATAAAAAAGGAATAAGTGATCTTGATTGTATATTGGAACACTCTTAATTTTGAAATTGTACATATATTCGACAAATAACTAACAAGAACATATATTCGACAAATAACTAACAAGAACATATATTCGACAAATAACTAACAAGAAAATATCGCATGAACTGAATTTAACTCGATTTCATGATAAATCAGTTAGGGCAGCACGAGCATCTCCATATTGGTATTGGCATGTGGCAATACGAGCAACAAACATTGCAAGATGTCTCACTAAAACATTTATTGAAGATCGAGTTATAAGTTCTATATCATTGTTCATCATTTTCCAGTTAGACGGTTTCATATATGAGACGGAGTACAAACTAATACAAATCAACATTCATTCCTTCTAAAGTATTAAAACATCACGCCCAAATAATATTTCTTCTCACTATGAGACTGTTTCACACAAGTGTGTCTCATTAGTTAATTCTTTGAATATGTGCACGAGCAACTCCATGAGATGCACCAATTTCAACACAATACTGCTTTTGCAACTTCTCTTTCTGTGTCTTCTTGCTCATCGAATACGAGATTGAAATACGAATAAGTGATCTACAAAAGACATTGCATTTATTATTTAGGCTATGTGCATCGCAGCACCGTGTACTCATAATGCATTTTAAAACCGTGCTGAAAAATTCAACTTGTTTAAATTGAAACTTGCAACTATTTTTTCATGCACATGAGACCCATTCTATTATTTAATAGGAAATCTCTGTAATTTTATGCTTTATTGGGACGAAAAATAAAGATATAAATATATATATCAATAAAGAAAAATATCTTATAAATTTGATGTTTATATTGCGTGCTAAACCATACCAATATACTAGTAAACGGTTTGTATGGCTTCATAGTGATAGCAAGACAATTCATGTTATCATGAGATCAAGGTGACTGAACCTACATGGTCATGCAACATTCAATAAACAGACCATAAACTACGATGAAAAATCAACAACAGAGTATATTTCATAATCTACAAAGATGCCCTGCTATAGCTACAAATTCATAAAGCGTTCAAAACGAGGTCAAAAGTTGACATGAGATAGTGAAACACCAAACTTCACCAATATATGGCAACCACAATGGGCCCCTACTGCATTCAGTAGTTTTCAGGCTGCATAAATGAAGAAATTAGTGTTAAAAAAATTGATAAAATGATATACATATATATTCCACACTAAACATAATGGAACTACTTAGGGGCCGCTTGGTACGACTTGAGAATGAGAATGAGAATGGTAATGGTAATGAGTATCATTGAGGGGTCAATCACTGTGGGGTTATTGATTGGTTAGAACATCAACAACGTGTATCGTTTGAGGAGGGTTGAGTGAAAGTGGAATTGGTAATGAAAGTAGGATAATTAATTACTTTCTTCTATTCCCATTACGGGGTATCAAAACTAACAAGCAATATTAATGAGAATAATTCTCATTACCCCTTCCATTACCCTCAACCAAGCGGGCCCTTAGTTGTCATGTTTCTGCAGTTTTCTAACAAGCATGTGTCACTAAAAATTTACTACTTAAAGACAATTTTCAAACCTTTTACTTGGGATTTCTGAGAACAATGATTACAGAGTCCCCTCGGAGAAACATCTTGCTGATAAAACAATCCTTGTTAACAGGAAGGGCTTTCTTTTTGCCTTTACCAGTCTTGGGCACCTATACGGTCAATAGCAATGGGATTAAGGTATTAGATAGAACCATAGTCAAACAGCATAAGAAGAATTAGGCAATTTTTATGATATTTAAAGTTGAACTATTGAAAGAGATTTATTGATATGTCTCCTTATTATCTAGTATTAGTTGGGCTTTTTAATTATTGTTAGTCTTTTTAATTAAGTCTAGAATAAATAAATGGGCCGTGGACTTTCTTTCTTAGGGCATAAGTTAGGGTTAGGATTTGAGTCTATTTAAGTGGGGTTTCTCTAGAATTATTATTGTCTTTGGATCATATTATTGAGCAGCCGTTTGGCTTGTGGCAGAGATTTCTCTGTGGCAAGGATTTATTTCCTTGTGGCCTCGTTTGAGGATTATGTTCTTTTCGTTTATCAGTAAAATTTTAGTGTTATTTATATTAAATTCATATCCTTTATATACCCAATTCCTCTGTTCTATCAATTGGTCCGACCTGTCGGATTCCTTCATAACCACACAGAAGGAAAGAACCAATCGGATGGAGAAGCTGAAAGAACTTATTGCCGCCAACAAAGAACTTATTGCCGCCAACCATGCCAAGTTGGATGCCCTGCTTATCGCTATGGGCATTCCTCTTCCACCACTGCCAAAGTCCACCACTCCAGCAACTTCATCAACCGTGGCAAATGGAAACATCGACCCTGCTGCCACGGATGCGTCACCTTCAGGCATCGCTGTGCAGGACAGTTTTGCACCCCCTGGTGCTGTCTTGAAGCCTGCTGCCATGGTCGCTCCCATCGTCCAGGAAACCACCTCTATTGCAGTCAATGGAAGCATCGCCCCAGCCATCATGCAAGAAACTTCTCAGTTGCTGTTGGCGCCAGCAAATTCTGCACCATGTGAGCCTCTCCCACCATCAGATACCAGCCCCTTGTCTCCAGGGTTAGTCATCGTATCTGCAGCGATGACACCACCAACAGAGCTTTCGTCCTTCAACCAGAATAATATGATCGCAGCACTTCGCCTGTGTCGAAGCAAAGATTTTCGGGTCCAGGAGAACAATTGGGTTCAACTCACCTTCATCGCCAGTCTTGTCAGGGCAATACATTGGGCTCGGTGGGTGCTTCACCGGGCAACCAACATGATTGGGACTCAATTCACATACGACCCTAGAAAATTAAATTTTCCTACAGTGGAGCAGTACGTGGGCGGTTGAAGCTGTTTCAGCCTTAATTCCTTGTCCCAGCCTTGAGGACAAGGCTGTTCGGAGGGGGAGAGTATTGATACGCCTCCTTATTATCTAGTATTAGTATTAGTTGGGCTTTTTAATTATTGTTAGAGTCTTTTTAATTAAGTCTAGAATAAATAAATGGGCCGTGGGCTTTCTTTCTCAGGGCATAAGTTAGGGTTAGGGTTTGAGTCTATTTAAGTGAGGTTTCTCTAGAATTATTATTATCTTTGGATCATATTATTGAGCAGCCGTTTGACTTGTGGCAGAGATTTCTGTGGCAAGGATTTATTTCCTTGTGGTCTCGTTTGAGGATTCTGTTCTTTTCGTTTATCAGTAAAATTTTAGTGTTATTTATATTAAATTCCTATCCTTTATATACCCAACTCCTCGGTTCTATCAATCCTTGCCACAGAGAAATATCTGCCACAAGCCAAACGGCTGCTCAATAATATGATCCAAAGATAATAATAATTCTAGAGAAACCTCACTTAAATAGACTCAAAACCCTAATCCTAACTTATGCCCTAAGAAAGAAAGCCCACGGCCCATTTATTTATTCTAAACTTAATTAAAAAGACTCTAACAATAATTAAAAAGCCCAACTAATACTAATACTAGATAATAAGGAGGCGTATCATTTATAGTCTCTCAGACATGTACAAACCTCAGTCCACATTTCCCGCACATTTTCTAGCACCATGTTGCAATGGCGATCAAAAGCTCTCACATGGCCAAGAAGCTTCCTGTTGTTCCGGCAGTTGATGAGCACCTAGCATCAAATAAACAATAAGTCAAATAGCCACGTGAAATCAATCACCCCTAATGGACATAAGCGTGAAAATAATGGTACAGATAGAAATATCGAGACCTTATCAGATATCAATATTGGTAAATTTTAAAAACTATTAAACTTTAATAGCTTTTAAAATACATAAATTAAACAAAAGAATTTGAATTTCTTTTGCATTTGTGATAAATATGCATAAAATTAAGATATAGTCATCTCATGCGCAGAATATTTGTCCTCGTACATTTTTTCTTTCTTTTATCAAATATACAATTTTAGCTTTAAGTCATCGATATTTCCCGACATTTATTGACCTTTTCTTAATGTTTTCCAATATAATCTCAATACTTTACCAATATTAGGCTAAATTTGTAGTTTTTACCAAATTAACCGATATCGATATTTCACATAGTTGTTACGGGCGCGCCTAAGGCGCAAGACGCACCACGCGCCAGCTGCAGCGCCTAGACACTGCTGAGGCGGGCGCACATACTAAAAAAAATATATATATTTTTTTTTTATAAAAATGTTTTTTTTGGGTTTTACGGGTGGGAAACTAGGGTTTTCATTTTTTCTTTCTCCTCTCTTCTCTTCCCTTCTCCAAAGTCTAAACCATCGGCTATCCCATTCCCTCCATATCCCGGCGCCGCCCCACAGCCCCCCTCCCTATTATGTACCTAAAGGTTCTAAACAAGTGGAGACGGGAAGGGGGTCGAAGGGAAAGGGCAAGGGAAAGAGTGGTGGAGGATCCTCTTTTAGACTTAGAGATGAAAAAATTGAATTTGACTATTTAGAACCTCTAGAAGAGGAGGAAAAAGAGTTTAACGAGGAAGACCCACAATTTGTTGATGATGATGATGATGAGGAGGAGGGTGATTTTGATGATGAATTTGACAATGAAGATGATTAGTTTGCTATTTATTTGCCTTTGATTTGGTCCATTGGATACTTATTGGTTTTTACTTCGTACCTTTTGAAGTTTGCAATGTGTTATTGAAGATTATGCCCTTAATTTGTGTCATTTATGTGTTTTTGAACTTTAAACTAGTGTTTATTTACATGCTAATATGTGTATTCCAGGGTTTTATGTTGTTTTTTCCAATTTTTCAGCCCAGGAACGCAAGGCGCGCGCCTAAGGCACTAGGCGCAGCTTTGTGCCTTGCGCCCGTAACAACTATGATATTTCATACCGATTTCTATTGATATTTTTACAAATATTATGGAAATATCGAAGTAACCATGAATGGAAGAACCAACAAACAAACAAGAACTTCCAAACTGAAGAATGCGGAGTCATGCTAATGCTAATAGGATTACAAGAACATAACCCCAATTTCCAAGTACCTGTGTGTTATTCTTAACACTCATCATCAATACTGAAAGGGGACCGGTGTTGAACTCCTCTTCCTCATTCTTCCCCTGTTAACACATAATCCCAGATGAGCTCCAAAGTTTCTTTTAACCACAAAAGTCAATTACATAATCTTCAACAAGAAAAAAATAAAGAGGGCAACTTCTTAAACTTCGAAAAATGATATGTACACATTTATACTACAGAAAGTGAAGTTAAATGTTGTTTTCAAGTTGATGGAATTAATACATAGCTTGTGTAGACCTCATACTTCTTACACCACAACCCTTTATAACTAATGTAACAAATCAGTGCTTGTGTGAGAAAATGGATAACTGAAGCTTCCACCTCCCATACTTCATACACCATGGCCTTCCACACCTAAAGTACAGAATTTTGAATTCCATACATGTTTTCCCCCCATTAAAGGTTGCAACATATGACGTACCAATCTTTTTTGCTTTTAGTCAAGATTTAAATTCTAATATCAAGATTCAAATTTGAATCCAAGTAATTTTTATTAAGATTTGAGCTATTTATGAATACGAACATGAACACCCTATAAATTTTAGTTGAATACTATATTTATACAAATTTTTATATTTTACATAATTACTAACTTATAACAATTTTTATATATAAAAATTAATGCTGCAATTTAATAAGATTTTTTAAACAAAAAAACAGGGCAAGTATTTGAATACTTTCCGAAATCAAATTAAAATCCATGTTTATATTTGTAA
Organism: Stenogyne calaminthoides; assembly: GCA_037126765.1. NCBI lineage: Eukaryota > Viridiplantae > Streptophyta > Magnoliopsida > Lamiales > Lamiaceae > Stenogyne > Stenogyne calaminthoides. The sequence goes on from JBBCBC010000038.1 coordinate 9,560,999, forward strand.
ATTAAACTAATATGAATATAAATATTCTCTAAAGACAACACGTGTCTATCACAAATCAGATATGTTTGATATTTGGTTCGATTTGTTTACAACCCTACCCATAAATCTTCTCTATCAAAGAATGGGGTAATAAATAGTGCAAGTAACTTGTTTCTCAATGAAAAATACTAAAAACTAGTCATGGTTGGTGCTACATACAGCACAAAACAATCCAATACATGCCATAAGCAATATGCAACAGCAAAAACCATGTGGTCGAAAAAAATTATCATTTCGACCTACAAGCTTCGATACTAAAAGCTCAAAACACTATCAAAGATATATAAAGCCCATACTTTTTTTTTGAAAGGCAAAATAAACTTATATAAAGCCCATGCTTTGTTCTATAAAGAAGCTTATACCTTATAAAAGAGGTATTTGTAATAAGCAACCACTGTAACTACCCGTTATAAAAACTTGATAAACAGCAATAACCACATGGTAATGAATTGCAAGAGAAGAATGAAGGAAAGACAAAAGGTTTAATAACTTACAGGGGCATCTTCTTCCATTGGACGACTGCACAACAGAAAAACAACAGCAAAATCAATTAAAGTCGCTACAAAAAATATCTGACGATTCAAACTAAAAAACACCCAGAATATATCAGCCTACGTTCATACACTGCAGAAAGTTTTAAATGCAAAAACAAATCGAAGGTGCAAGTAAACTAGAATTCAAAAGAACCACGGAAAATATGAAATAAACAACTAATTTAGCACTCGAGCTGATTAAAAACACCACAGTCAAAGTAAAACTCCAGCACTCACCTCATATTCAACGGAGCTTTAGGGTATTTCAACTGCAGAACAGCCAATTGAAAAGAAAACTAGGGTTTAGAGAGAAAACTAGGAAAAGGGGAAGAAAATGACAATTTCAAAGTTCAATAACAACCTGGAAACAAGAAATTCAAAGGAGCGAGGGAAGTCACCAGTGACGAACGAGGGGTTTTTCCGAATTAGGGTTTATCGCGTCCACAAATACCCAATTTTGATCGATTAATTTAATCGCTGTATTTGCACGTAGAATTGACAAACCTGTTCAGGCCCAATCACACCGCTCTTCTATATGCGGCCCAAAAGCCAAGCTGAGGTTTCTTGTTTGTCAAAGCCCAGTTATTGCATAAGTATCATTTTTCTTGTAATATAACCAAAATTTTATAATTAATAAGAATGGATAATAAATAAATGGGTAGAATTAATGTAAATTGGTCTCAAGCCTGTTTCATATTGCATCATATATATCTTTTTTTTTTTTTTTTTTGAAACCAGAATATATTTTTTCTTTATTTTATTAACAAGTATACGCTACAAATTTAGTGTAATTACTCATATCTACTGTTTTACATGTTACTCGTAGAGCTGTTATTTAAGTCGAGTCGAGTATTTGAAGTTTGATCTCGACTTGAACAGTTGACGAGTTACAGATAGAGTTCAACTAGACTTGCCAACTCTAACGAGCCTAATAAAAATTAAAAAATAATTAATTAATTATCGAGTGTAACAAGCCAAGCTCGAGTAGGCTCGTTTGTAAATCGAGAATTTTACAAGCTCGGCTAGTTTATCAATATAAATGAGTCGAGTTCGAGCCTTAACGAGCCAAGCCAAGTTAAACTCTCGAGCTGCTAGTTCGTTCAATTTTTGGGATAACCCAAAGTTGGATGCTTGGTTTAGGAAAAACTGTTGGACATGAATTAATCTGAACCAAATATCATCCCTCTCTTAATTGCTTGATTCAGATCTTTCTTCAACTTCTTCAATTTTTTGAATCACAATTCTGATATATAATTTATATAGAAAATCAAAATATCATAATTCTCAAGCACTAAATAATTTGATTTTTTTTTTTTGACGGGCTAAATAATTTGATGTTAATTTCAATGTATCCATACATTTATCAATCAGTGTTCCTCTCATTACAATGCTGAATGACGGTAATACCCACGACCTTTCAACCCACATAAATTCTTGGCACAAGCCATATTTGTATTTTCCTTATTTTCTGTCATATGTGATGCCATCTGTTCCGAACCACGACGGCTGTCGCACTGGCACGTTCCGATGGTCTGAGCGCCACCATTTCCCGAGCGCTTATCGAGCCACGACAAAATATCCGTGAAGACAATCTCGATGTTTTAAATGCGGATTCGCCCCGACGTTATAAGGCATGCTGAGGGGTGGGCCATGCGGCATCTGAAAAATTTTTTCGCCATCACCGAATTCTTGTCTGCGAAATTTTTCGAAATTAGAAAAATTTCATACCGTTGTCGCATCGAAAATTCGGTATACCAAAAATTTTCGGTATGCCGATATTATCATACCGATATCGTCATCGAAATTTCAATATATCTGGGTATATCAAGAAATATTTTCGATTATCTAGTAATATTTCGAAATTTTTCGTATATCTGAAAAATTTTATATATTTTCGGTATTTCGCATGTCCGAAATTTTCTATATATTTTACCATTATCCGCATCTCGAAAATTCGGTATGAAATTTTCGATAAATTCGATATTTTTCGGTACGGTAAGTGCGGTATACCGGTATTTTGGTATTTCCTCCAGCCCTAGGCATGCCACATCCGGGGGTACATTTTCATCGTCTTGTCTACGGTACTTGCTTGTTCGTATAGTGCCCGACTAACTTCCAGGTCGTCACTGTATCGGTTTCACCGTGCAACACGAAAAACGGCAACCTCACCTTCAAAAAGCATACATTTGTGAGGCATAGGAACTCGGTTACCTCGTGTTCCATAATTATTAAAACTACGTAGTTTCGATCACAGTCGATCGTACATAGTTTTAATAGTGGAGCAGAAGAATATTAAATTCTGCAAACATTTGCACGAAATGCAAAAGCTCGAGCGACGAATTAATGGACAATAGCTTTGAAAAAGGGACCTCGTTCAAGGTGTCCTCGAGGTGCATGCTAGTTCTAAGCAATTCCAAAGCGGTTTTCAATCTTGGCTTCTCTTGATATATCAATTTGTTGCTGCGAATCTGCACGAAAACATACCAACCATCGCGTAATCTACATTACTCGAATTGAAAAATTTAAAGACTGACTCACCTCTTCTCGTTTAACAGGGTCCTTAAAGGCTGAATCGATGACATCCTTGGTCGGGACTATCTTCCATTTTGGGATTACGTCTTCGACTTTGGTTAAAAGACTGATTATTACAGGGTGCGGCTTCACTTTCTCGGATATCTAAAAATTGAAAAACGCGCAAAACGAAATCAAAATAAGATTCTGATTAATGATAAGAACATGCCCTTATTATTCGAGTTCAAAGCAATGCGATAAGCAATTTGCACGCACGGAGGAGCCGAGAATAACCTTACACATAGGCGCGACTAGAACAGCACCGTCCCAGAAACTAGGATCCTTCTTGTGTGTTAGAAGAGCAACAACCCCTCCCATTGATTCTCCGTACAGGAATCGCCTCTTTTCTACGTAATCTCCCTTTCCTGAAATTCAAGAAAACAATCTTTTTTATTATTCATTGTAATTAATACCAACATTTTTCGTCCCACTTGTATCAAAATTTTAGGTATTTCTCAAACACAATCATCATCACTTGTCAGTTTTACCCAAAAACAATTAATTTCATTACAACCTATGTGTTTCATGGTTATATAACTAGGAACAAGTCATCAACTAAAGATTTGTTTGGTAACTTACCACAGATTGATTTGAAATACTCACTACAATCATCGACAATATTGTCAAACCTCTTGATGTAACAACGAGCGCCATGGGACAGTCCATGGCCCTCGTAATCAATTCCAAACAGGGCATAGCCATGACTTGCTAGTTTAATCCCAACCCCTAATCACATTAGGAGAAAAATTGAAGTAATTAATCACAAGTTATCGTCCCAAAATAAAAGTTTAGAGACCCACGTATTCTTACCACACGCATTTCTTTGTTTTTCGTCATTAATACAAACAAACAAAAAGAAGATGATTTTTCTCATCAAAGGTACGTATCATGATGACACATTACCCAAGTCATTTCACACAATGATTCTTTATGCGTGTGAAATAGTCAAACAGTGACTGAGCAATCTAAAACAGGACGGGGGGAGTACTAATTATTGTCTACTTTTAGTTTTTTCACACGCATAAAGAATCATTGTGTGAAATAGCTAAAAGTGCACAATAATTAGAATTAATCAACTAATTGATAAACAAAAATATATGCCCATAACTTTGTTCATATTCAATAAATAAAGCAAAAGGACAACAAAAAGAAGGGGGGGCACATCCTATCATATCTTAGCATTATCTAGTCATTTACCACATTAATGTCTCAAGGTCTCTCTCTCACTTGTCTTGTTATCCATTTATGTATTATATGTCTAAGAAGAGGAATGGGAAGAAAAAAGACAGGTCAAAGCAAAAGTTATAGTTGAAATTTGAAAAACATAATCATGGATGCAGAGTTGGGGAAATCAAAATTAAAGTCAATAGATTGGCTTAATGTGGTATACAATAAACAAGTAACTATACTAAATCAGGCAAACATCCATCCTTGTGTTTCATTGAATGCATGCATATTAAAAATAATGAAACATGAGATGAAACATTGAGTTGGAGTAAAAAAATAAGTAACTAAAATATCATGACTTGAACAAAATAAAAGAGGGGTGCGGCTATCGATACCCGAGTTTTTGCTCAATACACCCACTATACAGATGTATCTGATGGTACAATGTGACATATGAGTGTATTTTAGCAAATGTTGGGGTGTTAAACCACAATATGAAGATGGAATCTAAAAAACACACCTTTCATATAATTACTGCATTCCATGCCATAACCTGCAAACTCACTCATCAAATTAAGCCAATTAGAAGAACAAAAAACTATGGTCAGGTCTTATATGTATCAAGTGCACCGTGCAACTCACGGTATATTTTTTACACATATAATTTGTTGCACTAAAACATAAAACTTGTTTACATTGAAACGTGTAAATATGTTTCAGTGCAGTAAATTGTATGTTTCAAAAACACGCTATCGAATACACGATGCACCCACTCAAAACTAAGAGAGGGAGAGAGAGAGACCAACCATGGCAAAGAAAAAGCAGAGCTTTTGGTGAAAATAATGGTAACCATCTACAAGTAAATAGCTTCACTCCTCTAGAATTCTTTATATACTCCTAAAACACAACATTATAACATCTCATCAGCAATCTACTCAAGGAGAAGTATCAGCTAACAAACAAAAAAGAGTATCAGTAAAGCTTCAACACATAAAGTATCAGCTACAATACATAAAAGTATCAGTGAAGCCTCATTCTATTAAACCAATAAAAAGACAGAAGAGGGACAAAACCCACCTCATGATATTCAACATCCATCTTCTTCATCTAACCAAGAAATTAAAAAGAGATTATTTTTACAGAAACTCAATTAATGGCAGAACACACCCAATCCTTGACCAAGAATGTAACGAAATCCCGGATCTTGAATGTTTGAAATATTAAAGGAACAAAAATTTATTCCCAAAATGAAGAGAGATCAAAATTGTCTGCGTAGGTTACGTGTGAATTGATATGATTATTATCAGGTGCATGTGGGATTGAGGAATTATCTATTATCTATAAATAAAATAAAAATACATAGTCCCATTCTTCTAATTTAGTCCTTTTTTTATCGTGATCACGAATCTCGATATTTATAATTTGTTATTGGACACGTGTCGGTAGCACGTCGCATTAGGGCCAATGATAATGATATTATAATAATAAATATATTCTCACACACTTCTTATTTATTTATACAAACTTAAAAATCTGTCAAACATCAATCCAGACAATTCAACTCAAAATTCCGTCGCCTTAGGTTTGTTTTATGATTCACGCGAATGGATTTAGAACTTTATGCTCTCCGTTTCATATGAATTTGAGATTTAAAATTTGATTTTTAAATTTTAAATTCAATCCACACCTAAAAATACATATAAAACTTATTATTATTCCTCTCAATACGTCACACTTTATATACTTTAATATTCTTCTCAATATAATATTAATCACTATTAAATATTGATTTGACATATAATTAATTCTCACTCTACTCAAATCTCAAAATAATCACGTACATTTACTATTCATAAAGTATTCTAAATCTCTGAATTCTAAAATATTGACTTGCTCTATGCACTTAAAACTCAAAACAAACACAACTTTAATATTTTAAGACAAAAACTCATATGAAATTGTCTCATACATTAGGCGGGTACAAATCAGCATAAATAATATATTTTCCTCTCAAAATATTAAAACGTTAATATTTAAAGTATGCTCCGTCTCATATGAGATCTCATACAAGTGTGCCTCATGTGACCAATTCACATTTCTCCAACTAAATATATTTGACTAATTATCCTCAACTAAATAAAATACAAGTCTCATTTCTTCGGATACCAAAATTCTCTCGTAACAATTTATCCAGCAAAAAGTTATTTACCTTAATTGCCCCTCCTCAACTTTTCCTAGACAAAGTATAAGGTGAACAAGTTTCACGGTGAAACTGATTAAGGAGTATGACTTATATTACTAAAGAGTTTGACTTTTTATTATAAAGGGTGTGAATTTTTACTATAAATGATATTACTTATAAAAGTGAAGGGTGTGACTTATATTATAGTAGAGGGTATCGTATTGATAACTGAAGAGTGTGACTTAGTATGCCTGTAAAAAAAAAATCAGTTTCACGGTGAACAAGTTCCACAGTATACCAACTCATTTTCCTATTACACTTTTTTTATCAAGATCAAAAACAAATTTCTACCTTTACACTTTCCCCTAAAATTCAATTAATTTTCCATGGAACAATAAATGATACTCCAAAGTAGGCCCAGATTTAAATTGGATTTAAACAGCAAGCTAAAAATAGACCCAGATATTAAAATTGGGCCCAATAGCTCTGAGCCCATTATATCATAATCATCGGCCCGATACATTTAGCCAAACCCTAGAAGCCCAGAAATCGAAAAAACCCTAATAAACGTATCTATCGCTCTCCCATTTCAGTCTTGCTACACGCACTTCACACACTCGACCGTCGATTCCACCACAACTGTACGACCTGAACCATTTTCTTGCCCCCTTTTTTTCTCTATTTCTATGTATATATGCGTCAATTTGTTTGCAAATTCGAATTTTTTATTCGTTTCGATTATCAGTTTGTAGGCAGGAAAACAGAGATCGAAGATGAGCAAAGGCGCGGCAGCTGCGGGCGCTAAAGGCGGGAAGAAGAAAGGCGCTAGCTTCGTGATAGATTGCTCGAAGCCGGTTGAGGATAAGATCATGGAAATTGCTTCGCTGGAGAAGTTTTTGCAGGAAACGATCAAGGTCGGAGGCAAAGCCGGTGCTCTCGGTGATTCTGTTAGCGTTACCCGCGAGAAGAACAAGATCACCGTCACCGCCGATTCTACTTTCTCTAAAAGGTACTTGATTTGTTTCACTTTGTGTAGCCTTGTTGATTTGTTTAGATATTTTAATGTTTATTTGTATGTTTGCTTCAAAATGTGTGTACTTGATGTTTTTTGCAATGTTGGACTGCTCGTTGATTGCGTGTGTGCGTGTGGGATATATATTTTAGTTGTGTTGTATCGGAATTGGTGTTGTTGAATGAGGAATTGAAGCCTTGATTGTATCAAGGCATTTTCTCCACCTTATATATTTTGGAAAATGGATTATAACCAATGATTCCTGAACACTATCACTTAAATTTACTCGTTTAATGGGAGATGTTACATAAATGAGTGTGATGTCCCTAAGCTTACATTTTGTTCAGTCTGATCCACCAAACACCGAATACTAACACTGTATATATTTATCTTGATTTGTTACTGACTATAGCTTTGACATGGTTAAACCTATATGAAGTTCTCAGAAGTTTCAAGGGAATAGTTAAATCTTTGGAAATTATTTTTCTATAAGCACATTCACAATTTGTATCTTTTTTTATAGCTTGTAAATTGTAAGTTGTATCATGATTGAGAAACAATGTTTTGATATGTTTTGGGGGTGTCTTGCTCAAAATTATTGTTATGTGTACTTGATTTGTTTCACTTTGTGTAGCCTTGTTGATTTGTTTAGATATTTTAATGTTTATTTGTATGTTTGCTTCAAAATGTGTGTACTTGATGTTTTTTGCAATGTTGGACTGCTCGTTGATTGCGTGTGTGCGTGTGGGATATATATTTTAGTTGTGTTGTATCGGAATTGGTGTTGTTGAATGAGGAATTGAAGCCTTGATTGTATCAAGGCATTTTCTCCACCTTATATATTTTGGAAAATGGATTATAACCAATGATTCCTGAACACTATCACTTAAATTTACTCGTTTAATGGGAGATGTTACATAAATGAGTGTGATGTCCCTAAGCTTACATTTTGTTCAGTCTGATCCACCAAACACCGAATACTAACACTGTATATATTTATCTTGATTTGTTACTGACTATAGCTTTGACATGGTTAAACCTATATGAAGTTCTCAGAAGTTTCAAGGGAATAGTTAAATCTTTTTGGAAATTATTTTTCTATAAGCACATTCACAATTTGTATCTTTTTTTATAGCTTGTAAATTGTAAGTTGTATCATGATTGAGAAACAATGTTTTGATATGTTTTGGGGGTGTCTTGCTCAAAATTATTGTTATGTGTAAAAGTATCTGATGAAAATGTGATAACTATGGTCATGTTTTTGGAGAAAGAGTTGAGAAAGAACTTTCTGGGCAAATTTTAAACAAGCGTGCGACATGGCCATGCTTGCTAAGATTCTCAACTGTTTGATTATGTGAAAATTGAACCAAATTAATTAGATAATTTGCATCACTTTCTTGTGCCTTGCATAATTATTGAACTATAGGGATCTAAATACAAAGAATAATACGTAACAGTATGGAAAATGAATAATGCTAAAGTAATGTGTAATATATAATGGCATTTTTATCCTTGAAACATAGTTCCAATAAAAGGAATAATTTCTACCAAGTTAAAACCCCAATTCACCAATTTGACCACTATTTGTAGATTAAATGATTTCTTTCACTTCTGATTTCGTCCAGTCATTAATAAATTGATTATTTTTTGTGAATGGCCAGCATTGACCACCTTCATTTGTTTAAGATGTGTTTACATTGAAGAATTTGAGGATTAGTTTGTGTTCTAAAGTAGCAAATCTGTTGGTGTTTATTTTAATTGCATGGATTTGAAATCAATCTCTTTTGTATTGAAATGAATTTTAGGTAATTTAAGTGGATTTTCATTCCGTTGACTTCAAAATCTTGCATTTCAAATCCCTCAATCTAGACTTGATTTTCTATCTAACATTTGGTGCCAGTTGAAATTGCATCAATGTATGAAGCTCTTGTAAAATATGTCATATTATGGGGAAAAACATTTTCTCTTGTTGAACCTCTGAAGGATTTCGTGTTTTGAAGAACATTGCTAATTATCTCTTGTAAAATCAGTTGCACTTACTGGTGTTTTAGAATCAGACTTGTGTTTCTGAAATCGTAGTTTTAGTTGGCTCCACACCTTTGTCAATTATTGTAACATTTAATGGACTAATTTCTTGCAGGTATCTCAAGTATTTGACAAAGAAATACTTGAAGAAGAATAACGTGAGAGATTGGCTTCGGGTGATTGCTTCCAACAAAGACCGAAATGTGTACGAATTGCGTTATTTCAACATTGCTGAGCAAGAGGGAGAAGAAGAAGACTAAATATGAAATTTTGTTTTTTTGTCTCTCTTCTGATTTCCTCAAATTGTCAGAGCCACCTTCTTGGATCAATCTCTGTTGTTTGTTTATCTTCTTGAATTTTAGAGGACTTCTCTCCGTTTGAATTTTTGGTGAATGATACTTTATATTGCTTCTTATTCTGCAAAATTTAATGCCATAGCAATATTTTTTTTCTGAGCAGTCGTGTACATAGATGATGACCTGTTGGGTCAAACCGTCATTTGCTTTAATTTCGAGATAAAAACTAGCCATACTAATGTGTTTGATGTGGATGGAGTGCAAGTTATGTGAAACCTTTTATATAAAGATCGTGAATTGCTTTAATTTCGAGATAAAAACTAGCCATACTAAAGTGTTTGATGTGGAAATTTCGTGGAGTGCAAGTTATGTGAAACCTTTTATATGAAGATCGTGAATAAGTTATGTATTGGGGGTGAGGACTGATGTCACCCAAAAAAAAAAGCAGATTTACATGTTGGGTTGTGTTTAAATTCGCACTACGTCCGGTTGTGTAAGTGGGATCGTGACAATAACGAGTTGAGATAATTATTAAATATTGTTAGATTAATAACATTAGATTATTATTAAATATTTAAAATGGGGTAAATTGCGTCAAATCCCTCTTGGTTTGCAAAATTGGTGTTAAAACCTCCCATGTGCTTTAAAAATTGTGTGAAATTTTCTTGTGGTTTTATAAATATGAAGCGAAACTCCCTTGTGGTTTTTTAATATGACGTGAAACCCTATTTTTGTTGAGATAATGGAAAATGTATTACACGCTCGCTTTTTAATGTTATTTTTTTCACTTTATCTATTGAAAAATGACATAATACCCTCCATTAACTATATTGAAGTTGATTTTTGTGTCAAGTCTTCATATTTTTACTATTAAATAACTATATAAAAACTTTAAATTGTAAAAATATGAAGGTTTGACGTCAAACTCCCCCTTTAGTATAGTCAATGAAGGGTAATTATGTCATTTTCCAACAAAAATGGTGGAAAAAAATATTAAAAAACAAGTGTGTAATACACTTTCCATTACATCAACGAAAATGGGGGTTTCACACCATATTTATAAAATTACAAGGGGGTTTCACATAATTTTTAAAGCACGGGGGGTTTGACGCCGATTTTTCAAACCAGGGGGGGTTTGACACAATTTACCCCTTAAAATTGATTGAGATAATAAAAGTAATAATAAATTATACTCCCTCTTTTTTTTAAGCACTGTTGCGTGAGACCGTCTCACGGTGAAACGAAGTGTAATTTGGGCATTGACGCTTTAAGACTTTGGGAGGTGTGGGTGTTAATTGTGTTAAGTTGTACTCCATCTCATGCATGAGACCGTCTCATACGAGTTTTTGTCTTTTTATTTACATGTCGTTTTAGCCTTTTGAATTATTTGTGAAATAGATGTCGTTCTGGTATTTTATCTCTCTTTATCTCATATTTACTCTTAATATTGTAATTTCAAATTTCCTACAAATGTGTTGTGTGTTTAATTTTTCAACCAATAGTATTTATTGTTAAGAATATTTAAATAATATTAATTAAGGTTAATTATAGAAAAAAAATGTCATTAATTTATTTTAAAAATTCCAGAATGACATCTAATAAAAAAAATGAGGGAGTAATAAATAAGATTATGATTAATAAGTACAAATATATAAACTACTGCACTTAATATTAAATACAATATTGTAATATGAATAGAGATACACTTGTATGAAATCGTCTCACGGTGAGACGGGGTGTAATTTGGACATTGACACTTTAACACTTTGAGATGGGTGGGTATTGATTTTGTTAAATTGTACCCCGTCTCATGCATAAAACGTTTCATACGAGTTTTTATCATACGAATAAATTATAATTTGATGGATATAACCTTTTTTTAAAAAATAATTTAACTTTCAATAAGGTTCAATATTGTTCTCTTTTTGTACACATTCGGTACTCTCCAAGTTTTGTGCACAACCTAAATCTTACAATAGGGAACTAATAACCGTAAAGGTGATGAATCTCACACTTAGAGAAGTATATAGAAAATGTGGCTACAAATCTAATATAAATGTGAAAATTATGGTTTAGATCCAAAGAAATATAAGGAAAATCATGCTGGTTTTGAACCTTTAATTTTTATGATCTATAAAATTGTATATGGCTCCTACACGAGAATCAAATCACAGGCCAAAAAAAAAAATTCAATTTATAGATCAGACATAATATTATTTGCATCGTTACAAAAGATGACGTCGTTTATTCTTTCTGGCTTCATTATCAATTGAAGATGGTTACCTTTTGGCGGTTTCTATGTGGACCAAACAACCCAAATTACGAATTAGTCACTACATGGACAACGCTATTACAGAAGATGACACCGCTAATTATTTCTGGTTTCATTGCCAATTAGGGTGATTACTATTTGACAGTTTTCATGAGAATAAAATCGGTCCAACATGTGGATCGGTCAGCCAATGCATCAACGATGTCGTTACAGAAAATGACACCATCATCATTTTTAATATTTTTTCCGTTGTCGCATAGGGTGGTTATTTTTAGCAATTTTCACTAATTTTTTCTTTCTTTTTAGGTTTATTAAGATATTCACTTTAGTCATACTTCATAACTATAAATAGCATGATATAAATTTATATTGATCCTACACGAGAATCAAATAGTAGACCCGGGAAAAAAAAGAGATCAAATCTTATGTATCAGACATAACATCGTTACAAAAGATGACGCCGTCTATTCTCTCTGTGGCTTCTTTATCACTGAACATGGTTATCTTTTGGCAGTTTCTACGGAGACCAAACAACCCAAACTGCAGAGTAGCCACCACATCGACAACGTCATTACAGAAGATGACTCCACTAATTATTTATGGCTTCATTGTCATTTAGAGTGACTACTATTTGACAGTTTTCACGAGGATACATCGGTCCAACATGTGAATCGGTCAGCCACAACTCAACGACGCCGTTACAAAAAATGACTCCATCATTATTTTTAATATGTTTTTCCATTGTCACATTGGGTGATTATTTTTAGCAGTTTTCACTAACTTTTTCTTTCCTTTTAGGTTTATTAAGATATTCACTTTAGTCATAATTCATAACTGTAAATAACATGATATAAATTGTATATAGATCCTACATGAGAATCAAATAGTAGACCCGAAAAAAAAGAAGATAAAATCTTATATAACAGACATAGCATCGTTTGCACCGTTACAAAAGATGACACTGTCTATTCTTTCGGTGGCTTCATTATCACTGAAGATGGTTACCTTTTGACAAATTTCTAAGGAGACCAAACAACCCAAACTGTGGAGTAGCCACCACATCGACAATGTCATTACAGAGGATGACGCGCCGCTAATTATTTCTAACTTAATTGCCATTTAGAGTGATTACTATTTGACAGTTTTCACGAGAATAAACCGATCCAACCAGCCACCACATCAACGATGCCATTGCAGAAAAGGACACCCTAATTACTTTTAATATTGTTTTTCCATTGTCACATTGGATTGGGTGGTTCCTTTTAGCAGTTTTCACTAATTTTTTCTTTCTTTTTAGGTTTATTAAGATATTCACTTTAGTCATACTTCATAACTATAAATAGCATGATATAAATTTATATTGATCCTACACGAGAATCAAATAGTAGACCCGGGAAAAAAAAGAGATCAAATCTTATGTATCAGACATAACATCGTTACAAAAGATGACGCCGTTTATTCTCTCTGTGGCTTCTTTATCACTGAACATGGTTATCTTTTGGCAGTTTCTACGGAGACCAAACAACCCAAACTGCAGAGTAGCCACCACATCGACAACGTCATTACAGAAGATGACTCCACTAATTATTTATGGCTTCATTGTCATTTAGAGTGACTACTATTTGACAGTTTTCACGAGGATACATCGGTCCAACATGTGAATCGGTCAGCCACCGCTCAACGACGCCGTTACAAAAAATGACTCCATCATTATTTTTAATATTTTTTTCCATTGTCACATTGGGTGATTATTTTTAGCAGTTTTCACTAACTTTTTCTTTCCTTTTAGGTTTATTAAGATATCCACTTTAGTCATAATTCATAACTGTAAATAACATGATATAAATTGTATATAGATCCTACATGAGAATCAAATAGTAGACCCGAAAAAAAAGAGATAAAATCTTATATAACAGACATAGCATCGTTTGCACCGTTACAAAAGATGACACTGTCTATTCTTTCGGTGGCTTCATTATCACTGAAGATGGTTACCTTTTGACAAATTTCTAAGGAGACCAAACAACCCAAACTGTGGAGTAGCCACCACATCGACAATGTCATTACAGAGGATGACGCGCCGCTAATTATTTCTAACTTAATTGCCATTTAGAGTGATTACTATTTGACAGTTTTCACGAGAATAAACCGATCCAACCAGCCACCACATCAACGATGCCATTGCAGAAAAGGACACCCTAATTACTTTTAATATTGTTTTTCCATTGTCACATTGGATTGGGTGGTTCCTTTTAGCAGTTTTCACTAATTTTTTCTTTCTTTTTAAGTTTATTAAGATATTCACTTTAGTCATAATTCATAATTATAAATAGCATGAATTTCCCTATTTAGATAAATCTCTAATCTCTATAGTCCCATCAGTCCATGCATAATTTCACACATTCATAATCTCGGAATTCCCCCAAACACACCCTCAGCGCCTCACTACTCCACTCCTTTCTCTCCTCAAATACGCCTGTTCTCCGGCGAATACAGTTTCTCAACGCCAAATCTCCGGCCATTTTATTCCGCGGTGAGTTTTCCTCTTTTTTTTTTTCAATTTTTTCTGTTTTTCTGTCATCAGTTTGAATTGAAGTTAATCGTGTAAATATTGCGCTCCTGTTGCCGTTACACCATAAGTATGGAAATTTTGAATTCCAATTCGTAATTGCATTTCCTATTTTGTTGTGTTTCGCTGGTTGGTATGAATACGATAGGCGCTGTTTGGTTGGTAAATGTGAACAATTTAACCGTGGGGCCTTTTGCAATGAATGCCTTGTGTCTCCGATTGACTGTTAGGTTTTCACTTTTTCAATCGAAAATGACTGCATGCTTGACTCGGTGGTTGTGCGAGACTCACGTAAAAATAATTCAAATTTGGATTTTAGTTAAGAAGAAATGCACAAATCATATAGGAAAATTAGGCAGTGAAATTCATGTGAGAATTTTATTGGTACAAGTCACTATACTGAACCCTATTTTGTTGTGTTTCGCTGGTTGGTATGAATACGATAGGCGCTGTTTGGTTGGTAAATGTGAACAATTTAACCGTGCGGCCTTTTGCAATGAGTGCCTTGTGTCTCCGATTGACTTTTAGGTTTTCACTTTTTCAATCGAAAATTACTGCATGCTTGACTCTGTGGTTGTGCGAGACTCACGTAAAAATAATTCAAATTTGGATTTTAGTTAACAAGAAATGCACAAATCATATAGGAAAATTAGGCAGTGAAATTCATGTGAGAATTTTATTGGTACAAGTCACTATACTGAACCCTATTTTGTTGTGTGTCGCTGGTTGGTATGAATACGATAGGCGCTGTTTGGTTGGTAAATGTGAACAATTTAACCGTGCGGCCTTTTGCAATGAGTGCCTTGTGTCTCCGATTGACTGTTAGGTTTTCACTTTTTCAATCGAAAATTACTGCATGCTTGACTCTGTGGTTGTGCGAGACTCACGTAAAAATAATTCAAATTTGGATTTTAGTTAACAAGAAATGCACAAATCATATAGGAAAATTAGGCAGTGAAATTCATGTGAGAATTTTATTGGTACAAGTCACTATACTGAACCCTATTTTGTTGTGTGTCGCTGGTTGGTATGAATACGATAGGCGCTGTTTGGTTGGTAAATGTGAACAATTTAACCGTGCGGCCTTTTGCAATGAATGCCTTGTGTCTCCGATTGACTGTTAGGTTTTCACTTTTTCAATCGAAAATTACTGCATGCTTGACTCTGTGGTTGTGCGAGACTCCAGGACGTAAAAATAATTCAAATTTGGATTTTAGTTAACAAGAAATGCACAAATCATATAGGAAAATTAGGCAGTGAAATTCATGTGAGAATTTTATTGGTACAAGTCACTATACTGAACCCTCTGTAACTCAGAGCAACTATTTGCTGAAGTATTTCAATTAATAAAACACATATAAGATTTTGTTTAATATAATTATATAAATACAGAGTACTGTGGTGTTTTCCCTCTCTATATATCATTTGTTTTCATGTTGCCAACTTAGAGAATTGCTCTCTCTCTCTCTCTGTTTCCATGTAGAGTTTTGAATCTGAGCAAGCTTATTTCTGATAATTTGTCAAAAATATAGTCTAGTTTTATAGTATTCATATTTCTTTATATAGTGATATAATGTGATTTTGGATTCTCATGAATTTCTAATGTTTTTAATTATGTGTATTTTCACAACTGACTTCTTAAAATATGTATAGGTACACTAGTGGTTCATGAAGAAACAATTTCACATCCTGGTTGAACTTTGAAACCTGAATTCCCTTATTAAGATGAGTAATAACGGTTCTAAGAAATGCCAAATGCATTTGCTTTTCCATTTTGAAACTACGCTTAGCTCTGGTTTTCGGGGATTCTTATATTTTCTGGCCCTTGCCTACTGTTTTATCGGGTTATCAGCTATTACTGATCGTTTTTTCCGGTCCATGGAAAATGTGGTTAAGCATTCTCGACGGGTGGAAGAGATAGATCCTTGTACTAAAGCTAAAGTTGTTCGGTACAAAAAGGTTTGGAATTATGCTGTAGCTGACATTGCACTGCTGGCATTTGGGACTAGCTTTCCCCAGATTTCTTTGGCAACAGTTGATGCGATAAGGAATCTTGGATGCTTGTATGCTGGAGGTCCGTCCCTCTTTTACGCTTTGTACATAATTTGTTCCAAAATTTGTGTTCTGGTTCTTGCTAAAAGGAGAATGTAAGAAAAGAACTTCACAGGTAAAAAGATTAAATTTTCTCAAATAATTTTCTATAATCTTATGAGTAACAGTCATGTACATGAGCAGACAGGAAAATATATTTACAAATTATCATTATCTGTCTTCCTTTTAAAACGTTTGGATTGTAAAACAATCTGTGAGTTTCCCTATTTCTGTTAGTAGAAATTGACTATAATTTTTATAAACAGGTTTAGGACCAGGAACACTTATTGGTTCTGCTGCTTTTGATCTATTTCCCATCCACGCGGTTTGCGTTCTTGTTCCTAAAGCTGGAGAACTGAAAAAGATATCAGATATTGGAGTTTGGCTTATAGAGCTTGTTTGGTCTTTCTGGGCATACATCTGGTTATACATAATATTGAAGGTCACAAATGTTATCCTTAAAATACTGCAGAATCCGAAGTTGGACGATAACTCTTTGAATATGTGATAAATTTATGTGTCTCATTCCACTAAAATCTAGCACAACTTCTCTTCTTTTTGGCTTTGGATTCATATTAATTTCCCTTGGAGTAAAACTTGGGAGGTGCAACTGGTGCACAATTAATATTGTTCAATGCAAACAACTAATACTGTTTAGTGAAAACAACTAATACTGGCCAACTAACACCTTTTAGTAAAACAACTATGAACTTGAGTTGCACGTTATAACTGGTGCTAAGAAGTATTTACCTTTCTTTTATTACATTTTAAGCGTTGTGCTGAACATAACTTCAACTTCGTAGGTATGGACGCCAAATGTTATTACAGTTTGGGAAGCTTCATTAACAGTTGCGCAATATGGTTTGCTGCTTATACATGCCTATGTTCAAGATAAGCGTTGGCCATACGTGTCTCTGCCAATGTATGTTGATAAAATTCATATTGTTTTCTACAAAAGTAAATAGCCTAGGGCTCATTTGGTGTCCAATAAGAAGAGAATAGATGTATGAATTTCTACGTGTGGCATCATTTTCATTGATTAGGACAAGAGATGAGAGACCAGAAGAGTGGGTACCAGCGGAAAGTCCTCCGGACAGGAATGGGAATATGACTCGTGGTAACTGCTCTGAAACTGAAATGCATGAAGCTGGAAACAGGAATATTGCTGACATTTTCCCTATCCATTCTGGTAACACACGTAATCCTTTGCTATGCATGAAATTTGATTTTTTTTTTTTATCATTTTATTCTTTTCTTTCCTATTCCATTTTCATCTTTGGTATTTCATGTGGTGTTTCTTTTACTCGGAGATTGTTAGTGATGACAAGGATAAATAGGTAGTGCAAGGCCGGGGATATGGATCGGGAAATTCTTTTAAAATAAAGATTTTCTATTTGCTGCAAGTATACGGGGTCGTCCTAGTAGACATGGAAGTTGGCCAAATAATAAAAATATCGAACCCAAAGGAATTAGGAGTACGATGTAGTCCTAGTATTGAATGTCAACATGTTCTTATAGAAGCGAATCGAAATTTAAACGCAAGTATCAATTAACAATCCTTTTAAAAATTACAAGTAGAGAAATATGTTTTAGGCGATCATCATCATGTAAGTATCAATTTCTGGATTGATTTGAGCATTTCTTAAGTTGCTATCTGTATAAATGTTAAGAGCAATCACATAGATATGTCGACCTTTTCCTATTGAGGCTTAGGTGAACACGTCTGAAGTATCAGTTCTGGAAGATCAAACGTTGCTAAGTGCAATCACACAAAACGGTGACACGCGTCCCTCGAGTATCAAGAAATTGCTGAAAATCCGGGCAATTAGGGCCGAGCTTGTGTAAGTTTGCACGCATCTACTCAGGCCGAACTAAGTTGCTTGAATCGAGCCAGCTTCCATACTTGGCCATTTTTTTTTAAAATTGTGCTCCAGCCAAATCAAATGCCTGAGCACCTCAAATCTCCTCTAGTCTCGACCACATATGGCCGAGTCGCTGCACTCGGTCCGTGTTGGATAAACTAACACCTTTTAGAGTTGCGTTTTGACATCAACACTTCTTCTTCACCTTAGCTTCAACTAGACCTAACTTGACCACGTTTTGTGGAGCTCAGAGCCGAGTCAGTGCCAAAAGTCCATTTTCTTTGTTTCTTGCTCTGGTTCATCTCGTTCTTGACCTAATTTTTGGACTACTCCGTCATTTGGCTTCAATAAATGTAAACACGTGTTTTGCTTAAAAAAATCCTCAATTTCCTATAAAATTAACAACACTACATTTCTCATTTCAAGTGTTTTTAGCCAATTTAATGTAAATAACACATGTAATTTAAATAAATTGAGCAATAAATCAATATCAAAAGCAATTATTACACCCCTTCCCCACCCCAAAAATTAACGTAAAGTGTTGCTTGTCCCTATGCAATGAAAGAAAAAAATGGAATGATTGCGAAGGAGTTGACTTAAAATAGAACGAGTGATCATCAATTTCTATCAATTTAGCTGTGCTATTAGGTAGAAAAATCAAAAAGCAAGTGTACAAGTTATGCCTTAACCAGTGCAAGTTTAAGTATCAGATTTTTTATCACGTTAGTGCATAATTCTTCATTCAAAGTGTATCAGGGATGTGTATGCTCTCAAAATCAATTCAGAAAAATGTGCCCACCATATATGCTTGTAAAATGTCTACGTTCTCCACCACATATTAGTTGTTTCAATAATGAATCAGTAAGGACTTCCATTTGCTAATAATGTAGGCTATTTGGTTAAGGTAGGAGAAATTTAGATAAAGTGACTGATAAACTAGTGGAAGATACCACAAATTCGCGAGTTGATCCTAGGTAATTGTTGTTGTTCATTAGATTCCGGAGAAGGTCAGAGAAAGTCTTCATGTTGCACTCCTTTGGTTTGTTTTTCAACGCCTTGAGCTTAGAAGTTTGTCTATACATATATTGACCCTATCTTAGGTGAAAGATGAAGACGCCTAGGTTAATATATACGGTAGGTTCAATAAATGGATAAATAGGCTACATTCTCATAGGTTTCCAAAGAATGTATGTCAATGGGCTCAGAGTTGCTTGTTATAGATAATATTCATTAGGTAAGGACAAACTCGGCCAATTGACTATTCAAAACCAAGATGCCCTTACACAATTTCCAGAAGTTCCTAAGAAAATGTTGCCTCAAACATGATAACTGACAAGTTATAGAGCACATAAGCATGAAGGATACCAAAAATATATCAATAATTTTGAAAATTTTAGGGCTCTAAGCTCATAGGATTGTTTAATCATGAATGAGTGTAAACACAAACCCCTCTTCAAACTTAAATGTAACTATCTAATTGAGAAAATGATTTTTGGGGGTAATTCGACCGATCTCATGGCCGGTAGCCATTCCAAAATAGTGTTTTCATAATCGGATCGAACCACTCGGTTCAACTAGTTGAAATGGGAACCGACCATGAGATCAATCGAATTACCCCCATAAAATCATTTTTGAGCTAGAACCGGAAAAAATCAGTTGAACCGGTAGAACTAATATTATTATTACTTTTTTTTTTCATTATTTGTTAAAGTTTAAACTGTAGCCTAACCCTTATTCCTTTTTATTTAATATTTTAATTATTAATTTATAAAACAATCCTTCAATTCCCAATACTGTCTAATGCATAATGCATATCCTCTTCTCTCTCATTCGTTGTTCAATAGTAGCAACCATTTTGTTTTTTTTTTTTTTTTAACTTTGCACTTTTACCTTTTTTTTTTTTTTTTTTTTTTTTTAATTTTAGTATATTTAAATGAAGTTGTGTTGTCTATGACCCTATTATATTTATTTCAATATGAAATTTATAAGTTATAATGTTATATTTTTATTAGTGCACATTCATTTTATAATGTAATATAGGGAATATTGAAAAACATAGGCATAAATCATTTTAACGGTTGGACCAACGGTCCAATTGACAACCGATTCCCAGTCCTGCTTGGTCGCCTGTACGGTAATGAAATCACTGATTCAAAGTTTGCAAATAAGTGTGTTACCTAGAAAATTGCATAAGTAAGCTGTCAAAGATACAAGGCATCATAATTGTTTTTTCTTTCGAGTTCTATACCGTTTTCTCTCTTCTCCCCCATCACCTCTAAACACCACATATTCCTTCAAAAGACACATTAAACTAAAATAAAAGGATGTCTTCCATTTAGCGCTAAGTTACGTCATTTGCCTGGAGAAACTCTATGAGTTCAAACTTCCCTTTTAAACTTGATTTTGGGCACTTACTTTGGTGGTGGTGCTTCATTTGATGCTCGCCAGTGGTGATGAGATCACCTCTACTTTGCAACTCAAGGCCACTTCCTAGGCACACCTTCTTCACTATCAAAGGTTCATTTGCCGTTTGAGCTTCTAATTTCCAAGAAAGAATCCACTTCAACGTAGAGTTGCACCATCCACTTAACCTTCAATTTTTAAGCAGTTATCCTTCTTGAGCTCCTTCCCATTCTCTCTTCATCTTCTCTCAAGCCAAGCAACTCTACCACTTTCTTCTTCTTATCACCCCCTCCCCAAAATTGCATGTTGCATAAGATTGGATGTTTGCTCGAATGCTCCGCTCTTTCCTTATTTTCTTTCCGATTTTTGGGATGTTTCAAGAATATATTTTGGGAATTTTGTTCACTTGCTTACTTCCCCGCTAATACTGAGTTTGTTATTAGAATGAAATTCTTCATGGAATTCCCTTGTCTCGCCACCTTGCTTACGTCCACACTAATATTGAGTGTTTTATTAGAATGAAATTCTTCGTTGCTTGAAGAATTCTTCATGGAATCATATATGGATAAAGTCACTTTCTCTTCATTCATCTTCAACGTTAATTCTTCATTCTTCCTGTTGATGGTTACACCTCCTGTGACAAGAAATGGTCCCCCAAGTATTAAAGGCACATTTACATCTTCATCCATGTCAAGAATGACAAAGTCGGCGAAAAGATGAACTTATCTACTTTCACCAACACATCTTCGATTATCCCTAAGGGTATGTTTGTTTTCCATTGGGGGATCCGGATGGGGGATGGGCTTCCCCCCATCCCGGTCAATTTTCGGATTTGCACATCCATCCTCCATCCAAATACATGTTGGGTTTTGGAGTCTGAGTTGCGGAATGAGTCCAGGGAGGACAAGACGCTCGACCAGTTGAGGTCGTGCACTTCCGCTCCAGTGTCAGTCTCCAGGTGGGAGATTGTTGGGATTGTTGGAGCCTGATCGAAACCGGAATGCAGGACGCGGGAGGCGCTCGACCTGTGCTCGTGGTCGAGCACTTATGCTCGGTCGAGCACCCCCCCATGCAGAGCCCGCAAGGTGCTCGACCAGTAGGTGAGCTCGAGCGGTTCTGCTCGACCAAAGCCCGAGGTCGAGCAGTTCCGAGGCCTGTGCGCGGATTTAGGGTTTCGGCCAGGATGAGCCAAATCTAGGGTTTTGGCCCAGTTTCGTTGCAGTCAGTCATACAAGAAAACTAATAGATCTCTCCTGGCTTGGTAGTGCCCCCAGATGTAGTCAGTTTGACGAACTGGGTAACCAAATTGTTTGTCCTTTAATTCGTTGTTCCATTATTTTCTCCTATAATTGCTTGCTTAAATTCCTAACAATACACATCCACCCCTATTATACATCTATACCCTAAAACTATCATATCACTACTTTTCTTACACCAACTCATTCTCTCGTACTTTTCTTACAACAATTCATTATCTCTCCTACTTTTCTTACACTTTTCTTTCATATAATCATTGTCACACTAACTAACAATAATAAAATAATACATCATCATAATTAAAAATTATTGATTTGACATAAAGTCTCATCCACTCTTACCACATTCAACACAAAACAAACACAAATTACTATTCATAGGATTTTCCCCATCCAGATTTGCCTCATCCACCTCAAGTAAAAAACAAACGTGACCTAAGTGACAGGTAATCGATCAATCCACTGTTGAATAGTAATTGGTGTGGGCTTTACAGCTCTAAGTCCCAATCTTTTGAAGATTGAGAGATGCATCAAATTGATACCCACCCTTAAGTCAAGAAGAACTTTCATATTGTATCTCCCTCCGGTTCACACATAAGAGTGCGGCTCTCTTGATCCTTGAGTTTTTTTAGGGAGGTTTCGTTTGAGTATCACACTACACTCCTTGGTCAAATTGATCGCCGCTTCCCAAAACCGTTTTTTCTTGGACATTAGCGCCTTTAAGAACTTCATGTAGTTGGACATCTCCTCAAGTGCATCCAAGAAGGGAATATTGATGTGAAGTTTCTTGAAGATCTCAACAAACTTAGCGAATTTTTCATCCAACTTCTTCACTAAACATTGAGGAAATAGAGTTGGCACCACTTTCTTCGACACTTCCCATTTCGTCACATTCTACCTTCCCCCTATTTTCTCTCAAGTTTTCTCATTCTTCCGTTTAGGCACACATGGTGATTCTTTTCCCTCAACATTTTTGTTTAATTCATCTTTTCATTCTTTCTTTTTCAATCTAACTTATCATTTTCAATTCCATCCTCAAGGTTTTCTTTCTCGTTTTTCTCCTTTTCTACTTCTCTTCCACTCGATTCCACCTCTCCCCTCTTCTTTTCGATCCCTCTACTCCTCATGGCTTTATCTCCATCATCCTCATCTACCGTCTCCTCATTTTCTTCCTCAAAAGATTGATAGGATGGGTGTTTTTTTTCCTGTTAGGTACTCTTAATATTAATGTGTTTCCATTAGGTACTATAGCATTAATAATATTTCTCTTTCTAGGTTTTTCAATATAAAACTTCTGTTTATCCCTACATTAATCACCTAAACAACCATTTAAGAAATTAATGTCTATTGATGGGGTTTAATGCTATTTATCCTTTCTTTAATGAATTAAAAACATAATAAATGCATTTGAACAATTTAAGCTCACAACAATATACTCTCTCCTATTCTTTTTAGATGTCATTCTGGGTTTTTGCAGACAAATTAAGGATAATTTTTTATGCCAACGTTAAACTTAATTAGTAATAATTAAATATTTTTAACAATAATTACTATTGATTAGAAAATTATTCACATAACACATTTGTAGGAAATTTGAACATTTAAATAACCATGTTAAGGGCATATATGAGATAATGGGGGAAAAATGTCAGAACGACATTTATTATACAAATATTCCAAAAGGCTAAAACGACATTTAAAAAGAATTGGAGGGGGTACTTATCATGCTTATACAACCGTAATTTATAATAAACACAAATATATGCAGATTAATAGAAATAATTAATCAAAACACAATAAAGTTCATCACAAGCATTTGGAAGGTCATGACACATGCCCCTAGGTCAGAATGACCGAAATTACTGAAAATCCAAGTAGCTCGAGTAAGTTTGCACGCTTATGAAAACCGCTACAATATACTTGGGGTGAGGCTGCTCTACTCGAGCTATCCATACTTAGTGTGTGTTTGCAAACAATAGTGCTTCATTCAAAGTGATTAAAATTAATTGTTGAAGTTAATCTAAAAGTTGGTAGTGTTTTAAAACAAAGAGCTTTTAATCAATTTTGTTTAAGTTGGAGTGTTTGTAAAAATAAATCACTTTTTTATAACTTTACAAAAATACCCTTATACTATTTAATACTACTTTCTTTTAAGATTGTTAAAAAAATAAAATTAAATGTTCAAATTGGATCAGCTCCATTTTCCATCCCTGTTTTCATGGCAAAGGGAATCTAGACTTTCTGCTGCAAAAATTGTACCAAATTTTTTTGGATAAGAAATGAGTAAATTTGGAATATTGTAAATTAATATGTGAGGATAAAATTGTCATAATATTTAATAAAATAAAGAGATTTAGATTTAAGCAGATAGAAGTTGGGTCAATGCAGCTTCTCTCAAACTGCTTTTAAGTACTTATATTAAGTATTTTGTTGTGCTTGCAAACACTTCACAAGTGATTGTGATATAAAAATAAGTGATTTTAAGTTTCTAGTTGGGATTGCAAACACTCACTTAGTCATGTATGTGTTTCTTCATTGCACTCTCAAGCTGAACCTCCGGAGCTCGATCAAATGACTGAGCACCTCAAATCTTCTTTGAGTTCGTCCTCATAAGGCCGAGTCATTTACATTCAATCCAAGCTGGATCAACTAACACCTTTTAAAGTCGCGTTTTGACATCTACATGGTTGTCCCGTTTAGTCCTGCCTCTAGCCGGGCTTTAAATCCTTAACCCCAACCCTCCTTTTTTGACAGCTCTAAATTGATGTTAAATGAAATTTACTCTGGTTTAAAAAATACCTGGAGAATCGCATGTAAAAATCTAATGACATATAACTAAGAAATAAGAAGTATTTTTAAGTGGTCTCAATCATCCCGATTATTGTATTTTGCACTGTTACATTTGGAATCAATTCTATCATCTATTTGCACAGTTCATGCATTCCAAAATGCAGGTCCTGCATACAGAAACTTGATTGATACTGACGTTTCTGAATCCTCCTCAGAGCAATCTCGTGATAATATGATTCCTGAGAATTATAATCTACTCTCCATCTGGAAGCAGCAGTTTGTTGATGCTATGAAAGTATACTTTTCTTTCATCCATCAACTTATTCAAACTCTTCAAATACTCTTTAACAACATTTGATGTCATTTTTATCGTAATAATCTTTATGCTTTTCTTAATTGTTTCTTTATTTCTTGAATAGTTGGAGAGTGAAGAATCAAGACAAAAGAAAATAGGCCTTCTCGTAGCGAAAGTTTTTTGGAAGTTGCTCATTGCACCGTGGAAATTGTTGTTCGCCTTCATCCCTCCTTATCAGATTGCTCATGGATGGATTGCCTTCATTTTCTCCTTAGGTTTCATCAGTGGAATAGCTTACATTGTGACATTGCTCACAGATCTAATAAGCTGTGTCACAGGTTCTCTTTTGCTGGAGATATTCTTTTCTTTCCTTTTCTTATATATATAACATACACATACAGGGGCGAGGGGGAATCGACCCTCTTGATGTTGAATGTTTTTCATTCCATATATAAATTTTTTTAAATTTAGAGTATTGTTCCGAGTAAAATTCTAGACCCGTCCCTATGTAGCTGCTAATTAAATACGCAATGTGGACATGCAGGTATTAATGCTTATGTTATAGCATTGACAGCTTTGGCGGCTGGAACATCATGGCCTGATTTAGTGGCAAGCAAAATTGCTGCAGAACGACAGATAACAGCAGACTCTGCCATAGCTAACATCACTTGCAGGTTTCTTTTAATCTCTCATGCATGTCCATCCTCGGAAATGGATCCTCTGCATTTCATTTCTATAAATTTTTTGGAGAGGTAGATGCGTGATAAAATAATGAGTGAAAATACAAAAAAGTGGAACATGTTTCATCTCTTAATACAAAGTCGTCAATTTCCACCCCATGTGTTTAAAAACTTTCATATTTATGTTAGTTATCATTTGAGTCGGGTTCTGGTGAAAATTATTCACAATATGAAATTGATACCATTACAGTTATAAACTAATATTGCAACACTTGTAAACTGATATCATTGCACTTATAAATGTAATGATATTAATTTATGAAAGTAATGGTATTAGTGAATGAATGTTAGGGTATTAGTATGAATCCAATGTCATACGGTGAACAAGCTTCACATTAGAGTCTGTCTTATCCCATTTAAGTCAAAATTCGGCAATCTTATGCAGCAATTCGGTGAACATATATGTTGGCATTGGCGTCCCGTGGCTCATCGACACATTATACAACTACTTTGCGCACAAAGAACCGTTGCGTATAGAAAATGCGGGGGGACTCAGCTTCTCGTTGCTCGTCTTCTTTGCTACATCTTTCGGTTGCATCGGAGTTTTGGTATTTAGGCGTCTTACTTTGGGTGCTGAACTCGGGGGTCCAAGACATTGGGCCTGGATTACGAGTGTGTATTTGATGATCTTGTGGCTTGTTTTTGTGGTGCTGTCATCTTTACGCTTTTCTGGCACCATTTGAGTAAGTTTTCCCTACTGGTTGTGTAAAATATACAGTTTTTACCAATAGCAAAGTAGAGTTATACAAGTATGACTTATGTACCAAGTCGTTATGAGAGATAATTATAGTTGAATTTTGTCGATCGGCTCTTTTTTTTGGAACCGATTTATATTATCATCATCGAATAGAGAATTAATACATCATGCTCAATAAGAGTAATTAAACAATTATTTAATAATTAACCACTCAAATTATTTCGCAACCTATTATGCAGACATGATAAAGTATAGAGTGAACAAGTTTTACATAAGAATATGTAAAATTGATTAAGGAGTATGATTTATATTATTAAAGGGAATTAATTGTGATAATTGAAAGGTGTGATTTTTTATTATAAAGAAATATTATTCATAACATTGAAGGGTGTGACTTATATTACAACAAAAAATATTAGTAGTAATAACTAAAGAGTATGATTTATATTATAAAAGGATATTAATTGTGAAAACTAAATAATTATATATGTAAAAATAAAATTAATTTCATGATGAACAAGTTTCATGCATATCAACTCTATGGAATATGTAATTTGAGAAAGAAAACAAATTTATACTATCTCACACAGGATGGATTCCGTTTACAGTTTTACACGATTCAAGAGTTTATGGAGCTCCAATATAACTATTTTTCAAATAATAGTACCAAGTCAAATCTATATAAATGGAGCGCTATTCCGTTATATGAAATCATTTCACATAACAGTCCCTCGAAAGAAGATATTCTATCGACACTTGCTCAATAGAATAAATTTACAAATACTACAGATTCAACACCAAAGGAGTTGTTTACCCCACAATAATAATAATAATAATAATAATTATTATTATTATTATTATTATTATTATTATTATTATTATTATTATTATTATTATACTACAAAAACCTTCTGTTACAATACAAGTTACAACGGACATGTTCAGATAAAATTCATTCACAAAATAGTTTAATAATTTAATTAAATAATAAAGACAATTTAATAATTGGCGCGCACCAAAGGTGAGAGAAGATAAATAAGAGAAAAAAAAGAAAAGCCTTAAACGAGTCCAAAAATAGCCAGACTGAGGCGAAGCACTGGGCAAATATCATTATGAAGCTTTTTCTGCGGCTTCAGCAGGCAACGCCTACTCCATTTGCAAGCTCAATGCCATGGCTGTTTCACCCTTCCAAGAAAATGAGAAATCATGTGTTTAATTGTAAACTCATCAAGAAAGACGATGACCATTTTCTCCAAGCAGCTGTGGACCGCGCTTCTCTTCGTTTCAACGAAACCCTACGACCAGGCATAACCCTTTCACTCTCTATGTTTAAATTCATCCAAATTTTGCTGTATTTCTTTCAAGCATTTCGTCGAACACCTGCAGGGGAAATTCTGGAAAGCTTGTTTCAGTTGAGTATTGTTTATTAACGTGTTGTAAAATTAAAATTAGGGATTTGTTAGTACAATTTCAAGCACAATCCAGGAATTGATAGTCAGTCTCATTGTTGGGGAAACTTTTATCTCAGTTTGTTCTTATGACCTATTATAATCACTGCATTATTTTAAATATGTAATGAGTTGTCTTAACTAGAATTTTGTGAATTGAAATCGATTTTAAAATTTAGGGGACTTTGAAATCCTAATAAATATTAAGGTAGGGGCTTGTTTTTTGGTTCTTGAGTAGAGTGATGGTAGGTTTATAAGGTGGTAGTGGTGGTTTTTAAGAAATCGGTTTTCAAAATCCCCGAATTAGAATCGGTTTTAAATTTTGTAATCCAAATTCTGGTTTCTTGAAACCCAAAACAAACATCACCTTATTGTGATAGAGTGTGTGATAAAACTGTGTGGATGCTGCTCGTGTTTTTTTATGAATTTTTGTTAGCTAAAATGTGTGAGGAGAATGGTGTTTGATTCATACTTTTGTTTGGCAGATCCTCTATTCACAGACCCATACATCAGATGTTTACTTCCATCTGATATTCAAATGGATTTGGTTCAAAGTTTGCACAAACATTGCCTTGCAACCAAGTATATCGATGATAAACTGCTAAGTATTATAGAAAAAACCGATGGGCTTAATCAGGTATCAACACTGATGAATGGTGAAGGCCTAATTGATCTTTACAACGAGCTTTAAAAATATATACGAATGGTTTTCTTCTTACTTGTTGCAGGTTGTTTTGTTGACAGATGGTATGGATACTCGGCCTTATAGGCTTAACTGGCCAGCATCTACGATTCTGTTCGAAATATCTCCCGACGGAATATTCAGAAGTTCGATTCAGAAGCTTGAAGGTTTGTAACATTAATACTTTTTAAAAAATTTATATACCAATGCTTATTTCTTCAATTTCATGTCTACATCGTATCTTAAATATAACACTTTTTTGTAAAACAATTAGATGTTGGTGCTAAGATTCCTAGAAGGTGCTTGCTCTTTCACGTTGCATCTGAAACCTCCGATATTCAACAAGTTTTACGGAGTAAAGGATTTAACGGCGCCAGACCTAGTCTATGGATTTTCCAGGTGATTTTTTGTTTTACTCTTTTCCTTTGGGAACGGATTAAATTTGTTCTCGACAAATAAAACGTCCTTTCTTGAATTTGACTTTTTTGTTTGGCCTCTCTTAGAATAAATATTGCATGGTGTCGAAGGCTAAACTATAGCGCATATTTGTTTGCAATGTTGCAGGGATTTCCAACAATGACTTTGGCTAACTTCAAAGATGTTTTGGACCTTGTAAGTAGTTTAGCCATGAAGGGATGTTTTCTCTTTGGAGAACTGCCTAGTTGGTTGGTTGAAACTGAAATTGGCACCAAGGTTAGCAAGATTTAATGTCGTTTTACGAGAAACAGTAAACTCTATTTTGATTTTGATCCCCGAGTAGGACTCCTATGACCCCGGGTTCACGTGACTCTTTTTTCAAGTATTCACCTTTTAACATATAAGGTATCACCACTTAAAAAAAATGGTTTTATGTGTTAGTCTTCTCAAAATCACAAAACAGTGACATTCGCATGCTAAACAGTGATACTTTGAAGAAGAGAGTTCACGTGAACCTGAGTTTATAGAAGCTTTTGTAATCAGAACAAAGATCATATGTCTGTTCTTGTGATGTAGTCCACTACAACTGAATGGATGGACAAAGTTTTCATGAGCCACGGTCTACGGGTGAAGATCATCGAGTATGACGAAGTTGCAAAAAACCTCGGGAAAGAATCATCCGATGGCAACGAAAATATACTTTTCGCGGCCAAGCAGCTGCAGTTGTCCGATGATCAGGTCAGCCACATTTTATGTCAAAACTTTCTTATGAAGGTCATTATTGTGTGCTCATTTTTCTAGAGAAATCAAGAAATTTGTGGTGAAAAGTAAATGAGATTTTATGTAAATGAGAAATTTGTCAAACTTTAACCTGCCTCCTGATCAAAAAGATTTCTTTAATTATTCAGAATTTCCGGGATCATGGTCGTTCTTTTACTTCTCTTTTTTTTTTTGTGTGTGTGGAATATAAGATATTTAACAAATGGTGCTGGATATTGCAGATGGAATTATGGAGGAGACAGCTCTTGAGGATAAATGAAGAAGGTGATGAAGAAGGCTTTGAAGAGCTCTGAATTACCAAGTTTCACTAATCTGATAATCTTTTTTATTTCTTTATTTTAAGTAATTGTGCAATTGTGGCCAGCCCACTATTGGTGGGTAAGATAATTGAAACACATTGATTACAGTTTTTTTTTTAACATATGCATTTATATAATTGTATACAATTTGATTTGATTTTTCTTCTGAGACCCAAAAACCATGTATTGGTTGATAAAAACTTATATAGATCTGGTTCATGCTATAAACTTTGTTTTTAATTGATAACATTTGACCCTATTCATGGTATAATACTGGTCAAATTTAGTGGTTTAGAAAAATGTGTTGAAAATGAGTAAAATTGGTTAAATAATTCAAGTTCATAGTATAAATTAGTTCATGGGAGATCAATTTGTATTGGTTTTATTCATTGTAATCAAGTTGGGCTTAGATGACCTGTCAAAAATAATATTAATTTGGTGACCTTAATGAGAAATGCAATAAAATCTCACATTTCATATGATTAATCAAAACAAATGTTATTTTCTTAATAATAAAAACTCGTATGAGACTGTCTATATATGAGACGGGGTATAATTAACACAAATTAACATCGTCTTCTTTAAAAATATTAAAATGTCAATATTTAAATTATATTCCGTCCCACAGTGAAACAGTCTCACGCATGTGTGTTTCCATATTAAAAAAATATTAAATTAGTTTATACCATTACAAGGATGTTGTGGCTACTTTTGGTTTAGAGAAGTACTGTTTTTTTTTTTTTTTTTTTTTACATTTTCAAACTTCTTGATCAATAAAAGTGCTTCATCTTTTAAAAAAAATTACAAGTTCAAAAAGAAAATAGTACCCATTCTTTTTATTAAGTTTCAAGTAGTCTGATTTATACTTTTCAATTTCTAATATGTTAAACATTTCGATGATGTATTAGCATTTAATATTGAACCATTTTAAGACACGAATTAATGGTAAGATCATCATGAGCCATAAGGCCCATGACAATTAAAAATATTGAAAATTATCAAATTGTTATTAACTATCCCTTTCATGTTTCTTTTGGGACATCACGGGGAATGGAGGACAATATAAGATTTGGCTAGAGTTCACCCACAAAGAACAGATGTCCCTTGATTGTCTAAAAGGCCAAACTATATATAAAGGGTGGCGTTTTTATTTCCTTGAGATAAACTTCTTTCAATTTCTAAAAAGGAGGTTAAACAATTTAGAAGATTAATTGGAATGGAATTATTTGAAAATTGTTATATTTAGACCTAAATTAGTATACATGATCTATAAATATTAACCATCCCACAAAGTTTCATATCAAAATGGTTTACAGTACACTACTTCTACTTATATTGTAGCTTGTAGAAATTAATACTACTAATAGTATGAGTACGTGTATGGTAAATCATTTTCACATAAAACCTTCTTTAACCATCCACATATAAAATAACTATTTAATTTGTATGTAATTAAAAAAAATCTTTCAATTTTGTTGTTACTTTTTCTCTCTTTGTACGGATTTAATTTCGAGGGAATCTTGTGTAAGACGAAGTAGGTCTTTTATGCACCAAATATATATATTGTGCAACTCAGTGCATTTCTAAAATATATAAATTATTTCACTGAAATATACAAACTATTGAATTGTACGGTGCACCTGATGCACACAATACTTTATCTTGTGAGATGGTTTTATGCGTGAGGTGGAGCTCCACGTACATTAGCATTTAAACTTTATTTTGTCTTAAAACATAATTTAGATATGATCATAAGCCCACAAAATATATAATATGTATGTGATTGAAGTTGTCTATGTACAGATGAGATTATCTGGTATAAGTTTTTGTCTTTAATTTTATGATATATTAATATGAATGTCCCACCAATTTCTCGTGGTCTACATGTTCTTTTTTGAAGGAGAGTTTGAGATTTCAAATAATTTTTGGGTTAATTTAACAAACATCTAACTACAAAAACCTTTACGATTTTGGCACTTAAACGGTTTAACCACTAAAGTTTAATATTAATATTGATAGAATCTTTAATAAAGTATTTTAATAATCGTAAAATTAGGTAGGTAACCAAAATGTCAAAATCAGTTTGGTTGACAAATTGCAAACATACGCGTAGCTCGATCGGCAGGTATAGTGCAATTCTGATGCAATTACCTTATTTTATTTTAACTTTTCTTAATAATTAAGAAATTATAATTAATATGTTTGGCTGAAATGGTATGATCGTCTGGATACAGTCCTTGAAGATCAGTTGTTTATAATAATTTTAAATCTTGATTTATGTTCAACTGTTAATTAAATATTCCTTATTCTTGATTTTAAAAAATCTATAACTATATAAAAGTATCTCCGATCATTACTACACATTTAAAACAGACAACAAGACTTTGGACAATTTCTTTTTTTCAAACAACTCTCCAAATTATAGCTTGAAGAAGCGGTTATTAAAAAAAAAAAAGAAAGCGGCTTAAAAACATTTGTCAAGAATAAAACTTGGAAAGCGGTTTTAAACCGCATTGCAAAATCACTTGCACATTAAGTTAATAACCGCGGTCTCATCAAACATTTGGACGGCGGTTTTGAACCATTTGTCCAAGTCGAAGTTATAATTTTAATTATATCGACGCTGGGGGGCGTCGAAACCCTTCATTAATTTCATTATTTCTCCCCAAATTCCCTCTTCCTCCTCCTCTCCCCCAAATCGCGCGGCCATAAACCGCCCGTCGGTTTCCTCCTCCAACCCACATCGTCCAAATCGCCGTTGTCGCCCGTCCTAGCTTCTCCTCTCCTCCAAATCATCCAGCGCGCCCTCCTCCCTCCCTCTCCTACCCCGCCTTTGCCCTCCCCCCCCGAAGCTTGGCCGTCGCCATCATCCCCCCTACCCCCTTTCTTGTCGCCCGCCTTCCCTCCTCCTATATATATATTTTTTTTTTTTTATATATATATGTATATATATATATGTGTTTATTTATATATATATATGTGTGTGTGTGTGTTTGGGATTAATTGTTAGGATATATATATAAATATTGTGTTTATATATATGTTTGGGACTAATTATTGTTAGGATATATATATATATATATATGTTTGGGATTAATTGTTAGGATATATATGGATTAATTGTTATAAGCTACGATATATATATAAATGTGTTTATATATATATATATATATATATATATATATATATATATATATATATATTAGTATATATATAGCTAATTTGTTATGATTAATTATTGTTAGTGTGAGATTAATGCTGATTTAATTATATTGTTGTTAGTAGCTTGGATTAATTGTTGTTAGTGGCTTGAATTAATTTTTTGTTAGTGTGGGAACGTTGCACAGCTTCCATGGAATGATTCATGGTCATCCTATCACTCCTGGTTTCGTGAGGGTCACACTCGATGTATTCGTGAATCGGACAAGAGGATTGGTGATGCCAAAACCAATCGATGAAGCCGGTCCACAGATCGGAACAACGGTCGGGCACTTCATCGAATGACCGAGCAACTTGGTCTCTAGCAC
The DNA here is from genome assembly GCA_037126765.1 of Stenogyne calaminthoides. Lineage (NCBI taxonomy): Eukaryota > Viridiplantae > Streptophyta > Magnoliopsida > Lamiales > Lamiaceae > Stenogyne > Stenogyne calaminthoides. The sequence goes on from JBBCBC010000038.1 coordinate 9,594,952, forward strand.
CATGAGGGTAAAATATATGTTATTAAAGTTCATTATCTTATTTGTGGTTCTAAATAATATTGCAAATTAATTGTAGAATCTGCCGACACCACAAATGCCTCGGAAGAAATCGCCACAAAAGGCTAAAGAGAAATCGAGGGTGTAAATAGAAGCAAATCGGAGAGGAGAACGAGGACTCCATTGCGCTTCCAGACTTGGTTATCCCATGATTTGGAGACTTAGATCACGATGATTATGTACGGTCTAGGGGTGCACCGGATGGTATAGTCTAATGCTTTCGAGATCATCACGGTTCCCATGCTTGCTCACTTTCATCGAGAATACTTTCCAAGAATTCGTCAATTGAGGAACATGTCTTGTGAAGTCTTGAATGATTTAGTGGTTGAGTGCAACCACCATAGCCCTTTACCTCGGGTATGTGTTTACTAATTCTCAATATTCACTTTCTGTATAGTTTATTTTTCTTTTTAAATATTAATTAGCGTATATATGTTGGTTAAAGATATTTGGGTGAGGTATATCTCTCTAGAGATGTCCGAGTAAGTGGAATGTATTCCTTCGTCTCCCCCCAAGTGTCTTGCATATTGGGTGATAGAGTACAAACCATGGATGGGTTAGTTAATCATATGCTGAATCAAACTGGGAGCGAACATCTCATTTTTTGGCCAACAAATGTGGGGTGAGTGATAAACATTTCGTTAAAATTTGTATTCATGTTTATAATATTTGCACATATATATGCTAAATTTGCAGTTAATTTTAATATTCTCAATATAATATAGGAACCATTGGGTGCTGGTCGCCATACACATGAATACATTAAGTGTGTATTTTATGGACCCAAATTTCAGGATGGAGTTTATTCAAATCGCATACGATCTCGTTTCATATATGAAAGCGTAAGTTCATTTTTAATATTCTATATAATGATTTGTTTTACTTTTAAAATTATGCATATTTAATCTATTTTTATTTTTTAATTATAATAATAATAGTGTGATGACGATGTATCGGAGTCGCCTTCAGAGTCAAGGTTCAAGATCTAAGTTAAATAAAGTGAACTGGATTAACATTAAGGTAAATTTAATTTAGTAAATTATCAAATTAATAGAAAGAAATCATAATTGTAATACGTGATTATAATTGTTAATCAACAGGTTCCGAGGCAAACGAGATAATGAACATTGTGGACATTTTGTGTGTTGCTTTATTGAAGATATAATCCGTGACTTCTCTAATCTAACATTCCTCTCAATGTAAGTCAATTTATCGATTTATTTAAATTATTATTGATTGAATAAAAATTCATACTATATTGATTGATTCGTTGTTTTGCGGTTTGTCTATGAACATGAGCTCAAGTCTTACTCTAAGAAAAAGATGGAGAAATGGAAAAAAAGATTGACGGGGGTACCTTTACAATCGATTCTTATATTCATACGATATTGAGTGATCGTTGTTTGAAATTTTGGTAGCATGTAATGAAATTATATATTTGTGATGATATATATTTCATGTTTTTGGTGTATTATTTGGACGTATGTTTATGATGTGTATGTTTATTTATTTCATGATGTGTATGTTTATTTATTTGATATTTTGGTATTGGACGTATATGTGGTATAAGTTTTGGTTTATGGTTTTATTATAGGATTTTTGGTTTATGGTTCATGGTTTATGGTTTATGGTATTTGACGTATATATAAGTTTTGGTTTATTGTTTTATTATAGGATTATTAAAATATAAATTAATAATTAAAAAAAAAGATGTTGGACATCGGTTTATAACCGTTGTCTATCTAATATAATAAAAGAAATTATTAAAAAAAAAAAAAAGTTAGACAGCGGTTATTAACCGCTGTCCAAGACTTTTGCTTGGACAACGGTTAATAACCGCTATCCAAGCCCTCCTCTTGCACTGTCCAAGCCCAATCTTTTGGACAACGGTTTTTTAATAGTTATCCAAGCTTGGACAGCTGTTACTTGGACAACTGTTATAACCGCTATCTAAGGACTATTTTAACAGTTGTTCAAGCCCAAATGTGTATTAGTGGGTGAGAGACAATTATCTATTTGAGCACAAGTGGTATCAGTTTCTTGTGCACGATTATGAATATTCTAGAGAAATAAAATTATATTAGTAATTTATAAATATAATGATATCAGTTGATAAATGTTATGATATTAATTTATAAATGTAATTGTATAAATTTCATATTATGAATACGTTATGCTAGAGATTTATTTGATCTTTATTTATTTACTTGTCTTTTTTATTCAAGTCATTTCTTTTCTTTTAAAATAGTATAAAGTGAGTCTTATGTGCATTCGGGTGCACCGTACACTCATATGCATTTTGCAACTTATTATACTGGAAGATATAATTCATAAGACGGGATACAACTTAACACAAATTATTACATTTATTTTAAAGTGTTAAAATGTTAATGTCCAACTTATGTCCCGTTTCACCATGAAATCGTCTTATACAAGTGTGTTTTAATTTGTAAAGTTTGATATTTATTATATATATATATATATATATATATATATATTCAAAACAATCATTATCACCAACTGCATGTCAAACGATCTCCAATACCCCTCGAAAAATATCGACCAAAATATCCAAATAAATTCAACATTTCTATGACATATATTAACCACAAGTTGTAGGATCATCATGAGCCACAACGATGTATTATTTGAAATAGTGATTTTTACTCATTAGTAGTGGTGCGTGTTTGATTGGTTCGGTAGGTTTTGGGCTATTTTTCAATCAAATCGAACAAATCAAATTATGCAAATTTAAATTAAAATCGAACCGAAATGGTGAGTAATCGAACTGAATAAAAAATTCGATTTGTTTGGTTTATTCGGTTTTAACCGAAAATTAACCTGAAATTCACAATTTTTAACTCTAAGATCAAATACAAATACAACTAGTAGATTCATAATAAAAGGTCACACATGTCTCAAATTAAAATCTCATTACAAATTCTTGTGAGTTGTGAGCGTGTAATTGTGTCCTAGGGTTTGTGACTTGTGAGTTGTAAGGGAATGAAATGAATTTAATATGTATTAATATGTATTTAATATTTTATTATTATATATATATATATATGTAGTTTGACTGGTTCGGTTTATTCGATTTTTTTAAAACTATAACCGAACCGAAACCGGAAAACTGAATTTTAAAAAAATTAAAACCGAACCGATCAAAAAAACCGAAAAAATCGAACCGATTAAATAAAAAATTATTGGTTCGGTTCGAAAATTTGATTTTTCGATTTTGTGCCCACCCCTACCCGTTAGTGAAACGGTAAAAATTCATAAATTAGATTAAAAGATAATTTGACAAAAAATATATAGTATATAAATGAAAAGCAACTTATCTAATTAAATTAAGATAAATTAGCACAAATTAATCTACCTCCTTTAAAATTTTAAAGTGTTAAAATATTATGATCAAAATATATTATGTTTTATTGTGCGACTTTCCATACCAAGAATAATATTGGACCATTATTTTGGCCAGAGTTCATCTACAACTACAAGCAACTCATGTTTTCTCTTGGTTATCTAAAAAAGCCAAAATTACAAATGGCTCCATTTTCTTGGCATAAATTAAAGACCTTTCTATTAATATGATTGGTATTGCTTTTACAGAATTTGAACATAAGATGCTGCTGTGAACAAACTTAATGTCCATATTTAATTATAAGGATTCAATTTCACCACATAATATATATAAAAATCCAGTCGACTGGCGTAACAAGTACAATAACTTCTCATGTGACTTTTTTTAGATATAAAGCTAGACAATCGGTATCAGTGTATTGATGAACAAGAAACATAATAATAAATAGTGCATTATTTTTCGTTCTACTTTCTATTATTTATATTTGCAAATAGAATGTTGAACTTTATAAATAATAGTACTAGTAGTATTGAAAATGATGAACATAATATCTTTTTTTTTTTCATTCGATAATTTAGTAAGAAGGAGAAATTAAGAAAAATAAAAATTTGAAAACCAAGTGAATGAAGTAAAAAAAAAAGTTGGACAAATAGTGCGTTATTCCTTGTATGGAGTATGGATACGTGTTCAATAATTTCATGCAAGTTTTCTGCATAAGATGACTTCATAAGAAGGAAAACCAAAAATCAATTATTGACTTGAATATTTTAAATCCTGTCACGTAAACCGACTTAAGCGCAAAAATAAGTATTAAAGTATGACAAAAACTCATATGAGATGGTCTCATGTATGAGACGGGTCAAATACTTGACCCATTAAGTATTAACTTGATTTGTTTAACCAAATACCCGTTTGACTGCTTGGTCAATAAACTAAAATACCCAGAAAGCCCTCAACTCATTTTGACTGCTTTGTCTCTCTCCTTATTCCAATCGCCATTTTTCTGTCCTCCGTCGCACAAACACGGCCGCCATAAGACCGGTTCTTACTTGGTTTTTTTTTTTTTTTTTTTTTTTTTTTTTTTTTTTTTTTTTTTTTTTTTTTGTTCTCTCTCTCTGTATTGCGATAGTTGTATCTTACCCTCCCCATTCCACCGCCACGTTTCTATGTCTGTTGCTCATTAACGTCGCCGCACGAAGACCGTTGTTATCTCCATAATTGTCCAATTCCATATTCTCCCAATAAGAATCCATTTATACTCCACTTTTCAAGTTATATTACCATTTTCTCTAGAGTTTTTGCTTTTTATATGAGTGCTTGGGTAAAGATAAATATGAATTATAATGTTCTAATTAGAGCTAGTCTGATCTAGGGTTACCCATTTTTGCCATTGTGATATGCTGCATCTAATTCATTTGAAATAGAATGGTTGAAAATAAGGCTTTAAGTTTATATTAATTGAGGAACTACTCATCAAAACAACATAACTACTATATTAGACACATTTGAATAGAATTGTTGAATTGAAAATAAAACATTACGTTTATATCCTTATATACTAATTATCACGTTTAAATGAATTAGATGCAGTTTCCTAATGAAAGAATGCAACAATACATGGTCATTTTCCTGTGAATATGGCATGGAGTGATATATCTAATTATATTCCTTTTTTTCTTTATCAGTTCCCACTTTGAATATCATGAGGGCATGCATAAAGAATATATCATTTGGATTGATCAGTTGATCATGCATGGGTGTTATTTGGGATATAATCTCTGTATATTCAACTCAAATGAATAGATGATTACACTTACTTTTTTTAATTTAATATAGAAAAACTTAATGTTTGAATTGTTGATTATGGGGTGTTGTTATTATTTATGGTTAAGTTCCACTTGAATAGTTGATGGATAGGTTGATATGTAGTCTCAATGTGTTTTTTTTTTTTAATTTAGAAATATGTTCTTGTCTGTGTGCTTTCGGTCCTATTTTGTTTGCGAAAGACATGTTTTTGTTGTTTCATTGTTGCATCACAGTTACCTCCAAACTGAGATGAGTTGTGTTCTACACTCTTGGACGTAAAACAACTTAGCAATTGTTTATTCAATGAAAGAGTAGTTGTTGTAAAGAGTGGTCGTCAACGTACTACTAAGCAATAAGAAATACATCTCAAACAAATAATATAATACAAAGGACGTTATGAGGAGTTGTGAAGAACAAAAAAGCTGCAAAGGGAGAAAAGTGAAAAAAGGTAATTAATAAACAATTTTCACATTTTTCTCATTATACTCTTGATCATATATTTGGTACTCTTGATGTATAATTTGATACTTCCGATAACACCTTTTCTAGTTGAGGTGCAAGCAGACAAAGAGAGCAAAAGCAGAGCTTAAGAAGAAGAATACAGAAAAGAATTGTGTATCAATGTTAAAGAACTGATTGTGAACCATACGTTCATCATGATTGACTGGTTGTATACTTGTTACCAGATTTGATTGCATTAATGTGGAATGTACTTTAAAGTAATAACTGCAATATTATTCATTTATCTTCACATGATTTCAGATTGTTGTTTTTGAATTCAAGGAGAAATTAGGGTCTTGGAATGATCACGTTCTTTCTGGATATAATTTTTCAGTGAGTTTGTCTATTGGATACAATATTATATTTTTGATGCCTTTGGTAAATATATTGATACTCCAGACAAAGTATTTGATACTTTATGTTTTCTATAAATATTTTATTGATCATGAAGCATGCTCGATTTACTTGGTTCTAATACTCCTGATCAGATATTTAATACTTCTGAAAAGATTTTTGATACTTTAAACTTAAATGTGATAATGTAATATAATAAAAGATTTTTTTATGCTTTTACCTTAAATGAAAATGTAATATATTTTTCTATGAAATATGATATCACCGAAACCGTTTAACACTTTTTTCATATTTTTTTATAAACATTAATTACTTTGATACTCCTGGCCAAATATTTGATACTCCTGACTAAATATTTAGTATTCGTGCATTTAATTTATAATAAAGTATTTCTTGACTTAGAGTTATTTTACTAGATATATAAAATAGTAAAATGTAATTCTTAGATGTTTTGGATCAATTTAATTGATAAAAGATTATTTTGATACTTGTGATCAAATATGTAATACCCTTACCAATATATTTGATACTCCTGAACATATATTTAGTGCTCTTGATACTCTAATTTTTAGCATAAATTATTGCATTAATTTTTTTAGTGAATTCTAAGTGAATAAAATAGGTTGATGTGTATACTTATACCCAATTAATACGCATATTAAAAAAATACACCACTAAAACAATTTATTTATAATGGTACTCCGGACGAGATATTTGATACTCCCTTGAAATTTTTGATACTCTAATATTTATGTACCATAAATTAGATATTTTTATACTTTTGATAATCTAATAACGAGAGATTCAATAATAAAAATTAACCCAACTTTCTAATAGTTGCAAACTTGAAATTACACAATCATCAAACTGGAACACAATCCAAAACCTAACTTTATTCCAACTACCCAAATTAACAACAAAATTTTAATTGTATGAACATAATTAGGACCATTATCTTACATCACACCTGAACTGTGGACAGTTTTGCTAATCACATACAATAAACAAACTATCTGTTCTAATAATTACAACCAAAAAAGGAATTAATCAATCAATCAACAAATTGGTCTGACATGATAATTGTTTCAATTCAAGGAACTTATTCATACTATGGAGACTCTGTGCGCTCCAAAAATGCTGAAAACAACATTGACTTTTAAATCTAATATAGTAGTTGATGAATAGTAATAAAGACAGAGTACGTAGTGGACGAAATATGATCTTTGATTTCTCGAGAAGAAAAAGGCGGTGAATGATGAGAGTAACAAGATCGTCTTCCACATAAACATATAAGAAATGAATTCAATATGAAATAGAGGTTGTCTCTCCCGTCCATCATCGAAAATGAAATCGCAGAAACGAATTCAATCTGGAACTGAGATCGTCACTCCCGTTCATCATCGGAAATGAAATTGCAGACATACAAGACCAGAGTCCTTCTCTCTTGTCGGCGCTATTTCTCGCATGCTGTGTTCACACCACAGATCTGAAATCACTGTTATGAATCTGTTCTCAATTCTCAGAGTATTGTTTTTTGGATAATTAGGTGTATGTTGGCAATTTTCTCAATTGAATCACTTTAATGTAATATGAGTCAAAGTGTGAGACCCGTCTCATGTATGAGACCGTATCACACAAGAATGCCTCAGTATTAAAGTATTAATCAATCAACAAGAAGTTCAATTATTGTAATAAAAATGTAATATAGGCACTCAGTATTAAAGTATTAATCAATCAACAAGAAGTTCAATTATTGTAATAAAAATGTAATATGGAATAGGTGGTGTGTATTTTGAGGAACACGTTGCCGGTTGTTTGCATCCGGAAAAAAGAATCTTACTTATTAAAATATCTTAGGTGATAAGGCTAAATAGGTTTAATATTTAAATAAATTGACGGGAAATTCGTGTAACTTCACAAACTTCTAGACCAGATCTTAGCTGTAAAATATGTAGTTAAAACATTTTTCTTAAACTTTCTTATTCTTTGACAACTTTCAAAGAAAAACTCTTGTTGCAGCTATTAATTAATACACTTTTATGTCCACCAATTTTATATTTGATGGGGTGAATATACAATTAAGAAAAAAAATAGATAAAATAAAAATATTATATAGTGTTTTGAAATTTATTTATAAATAAAGATATTATTTGTGACTTGTGAGTAAAATACAATGACATTTAAAATAATTAAGTTATGAATGAGAGATAAAAATTGTTGTGTTCGATATAATAAATCAGGATTAATCGAACATCAAAGAGCGACACGTGTAATGTTTGAATATAATAATCATGCCCGGTGGGCGAAGTTACTTTTTTGTTCGCCAACCCGATCGAGTTGCTTTCGCCGACCCTACCGAACACAAACGAAAACCAGTCAAGTATGTTCGAACTTAAATCTCCGAAAAAGCCGACATCTTAAAAGCGATTTAACGTAAAGTCCAACCGAACAAAAGATTAATTTCGACGATTAAAAAGCGTCCTCTGGGGCGACGTTTATAAAAAGATCAATCTAGAAGATGAAGTTTAAACGTGGCAACACCACCGGAGTTCTTGCATGGTCCAAAGAATCCAAAGACATGCTTTTTTACCAAATTTCATGCTTGACAAAAGTATGATAAATGGAAGTAAAAAGAGGGAAAAAAGGGTTGGTTGATAAAAAAAGGAATCCCAGAGAAATAGCCTACAAGAAAATTCCCTGAGAGGTGAGGAATAGAAAAATTAGAGTGTTCATCCACATATATGAAAAACCCTCGAACTCATTCGACAACTGCATCGATTCATCTTCATAAGATGTATCAAGAAGAATCAGACGCGTAAGGCTCAAGATTACTACATCCCGGCTTGGTATGCCCCCAGAGTAGTCTTTTATTTAACCGGGTCAACAAATCCATCTTATTTCTTCGTTTATTTTACACGATATGTTTTGTTTGTGAGTTGTTACCAAATTAGCCACATAATACTTTTCGATAAAAAACGACTACGAACAATTTAGAAGGAGGGGTGCAGGAAAAATCAACTCATACACTAACCCTTAGTTAGCCGAAAGTAAAAAAGAAATATAATGCCTCAATCTAGGAACACCCAAAAACGGAGAGGTCGGAACAAAGCCGATTATATATGAAAAAAGAGGCCCAATCGACCTCATAAAGATCAAATGAAATTATTAATCTTGAGGATATAGCCAATGATCCTGGCGGCCACAAAAGCAATCACTTTCTTGTTGCGAAATACGAAAAGAGAGGGCGTAAAAAGAATTGGCGGGTTAGAGGCTCAAAAGCGGGAAGAGCAACACTCACATCAACAAAAGCTAAAAAAAAACCGCAGCGGACTAGTAAAAAAGCCGATGATATGTCGGATGATGTAACAGCTCCCAAAACCATCGGCGTTTGGACGTTTGAGGCTCTCCGCCAAAGACCGAATCGGCAATAATAGGGGAGGATCCGGAGAAAGAGACATCATTAGAGAGGTGCCCAAGATTCGGATCTTCAAAAGCATCCGTGACACCGAACAAATATCGGCCGGGGAACAAAGTTGTCTATCCATCACCGATTGGGTAGTATAGCATGATCCACGAGATCCTCATGATGGGAAACAACCCCAATCTAAGTCTATCACCCCAAAATTTGAAAAATGCAAAAAGCCATCGTGGAATTCGACTAAGAGCTACCCTCGAACGAAGCACAGTCTTTTGTTCGCCATTATCTCCGGCCGATCATGGCGGTCAAGTCCAAGAAAGTAAATATGGATCCTCATGTCCATCTCGGCAAATTTTCGGACTTTTATGATCGCGATAAATTTACAGATCTGACGCAGAAGGCCGATCATTCCCCATGACTTTGGGAGATCGAGCACATAGGTGGTTTACCACTTTACCCGCAAAGATCCATCACATCTTTCGACAACGACCGGCAATTTTGTCCCATTTCTCGTCCATTTATTGCTCGAAAAACAAAGGTTGGCGATTTTTTTCCCAATTAAAAGGTGAGTCCGACGGTCATACATAGAAAGATTTGATAAATGTTTATATGATGGAGCTGATTGAAGAGGATGCTAAGATCCTCGCGGTGGTCGGAGGTCCGATTTAAACATGTGGAAGGCCATGCATCAAGATTGGCGAACTCATACTCGAGTTTAGAAGCGAGCAGGCTAAAATTATAGCCATGCAAGATTTGCTCGCACAATCACAATTGAGACAGAGCCTCATTGCTAGGGAAAGCTTTCTAAAAAGAAAACAATGAATGAAGGGGCTGATCCTCAACCTCCTTCAAATCAAGCAAAATGCCCCAAATAAGTCTTTTTGGGCGTCTCGAAAACTATCTTTAATCAAATCAAAGATCGGGACATGTTGACAAAGCCAAGAAGAATTGTAATGGATAAGCGTCGACTTAACGCTTCCAAATATTGTAATTATCACGAGTACATCGGCACAATCTGAAAAATTGCCGTGATTTACTCCGCCAACTTTGGAAGTTTGTATGAAGAAAATCTTTTCGAGTTCTTAAAAAAGCCAGTGAGCGAGGATTCGCGAAAGCGTAAAGGATAGAAGACCAAAGCGGAAGCGGAAGCCGAACAAACATTTGACGGTGATCCCGAAGAATTAATAAAGAGATCAAACGCCCAAAAAAGGCCTCTCCTACTATTGGAAAAGGTCGAGAAAGTCAAGAAATCCAAATGATTCGTCCCGAATATGGACTGTGGGTGGATGTTACCAGCGCCAACGTTTGGCGTAAAAAGATGGAGATGCGTGCCATGCAGAACATCCATCAGGTAAAGGTGGCGAACACATCATCCAGTTCCCCACCTACACACCAAATCATTTTCTCGGAGGACGATCTCGACGGGATTATAACTCCCCATAACGACTCCTTAACCATCAGTGCTCGTCTCGCCGGATTGAAGGTACATCGCCTCTTAGTTGATCTTTGGGGCTTATGCAAACATTTTGTTCGTTAATACCCTTCGCCAGATGGAAAAACAAGTTGGGGATTTGAGCAGTTATATTGAACCATGTAATCATACTATAATGGGTTTTGGGGAGTCTGTCACCCGACCCTATGGTATGATTAGGTTAGGAGTCGAGCTAGAGTCAACTTTGAATTCGGACATTAGGCGAACTAGAATGTTAGATTTTGTAATCGTCGATGCTCGATCACTTTTATAACGGGTTTCTAAAATTGATTTATTCAGAATTTTTTGTTCCACGTATTATTATTGTGTTAAATTTCGACACAAGATGGAGCAGGGGAGTGTAAAAGGAGATCAAAAAGAAGGCACGAGATTGTTTTTACATCATGTGTGCGGAAAAAACAAAATATGGTTAACATGATGGAACAAACGGGGGAGATTGGTGTCAAGTCAAGCGGTGAGTGAAAACACCGTCTAAATGTCTCCCAAGCGAACACGAGGATGAAGCATAACCATTCGAGCAAATCTGTAGGCGTGAACATAAACATCGAAAGGCGACTAATTCCCCGATCTCCTAGAACAAATGAATATTGATCGGCCGAGCGAGCAAACGGACTAGAGCCTCGAGATAGGTTTTGAACCCATGGAGGTTGATGATGAGCCCGAGGATCCATTCAAGACCCTCGGTGGAAGCAAAAAAAAAAGGCGACTCTGTCGAAAGCAATGGAACCAATCGATGTCGACAACGGACACTGAGTTAGAAGTGTTCGTTGGTTCGTAATTACCCGAACCAATCGAACGAAATAATTACTTACCTTCAAACAAATTTAGATGTGTTCGCATGGTCACACGCGGGGACATGGTTGGAATAGATCCGAGAGCATGCCCGCCACTCCTCAACCTTGATCCAATACAAGCTCGGTTGTCCGAAAGCGAGAAAATTTAGTCCGGAAAAATATCGCGGCGATGAATAGTGAAATCAAAAATCGCTCGATAACAAACCGATCCGAGAGGTAAAATGCCCAAGATGGCTTGCGAACCCCGTACTTTCGCAAGTCAAATGGATCTTGGAGATTGTGTATCGACTTCACCGATTTGAATAAGGCATGTCCGAAAAGATAATTTTCCGATGCCCCACATTGATTATTTGGTTGATAATACAAATTGGGCCATGAACTCATGACATTTATGGATCGTTCACGGGTTATCACCAAATACCAATGCATCCCGGACGATCAAAAAGAATAAGATTCTCGCGATGAAAAGAACATGTCTTTGTTGGTAACGCATGCCATTCGGATTAAAAATGCCGAGACAACGTATCAACGTTTGGTGAACAAGATGTTCGATTAACACATCGGCCGAACAATCGAGGTATATATTGATGATATTGTGGTTAAGAGCGAACATAAGGAAGACCACATCACCCACCTCGCACAAACGTTTGATATATTGAGGAAGTATAATATGAAGTTAAATCCCAAGAAAGCGTTTTTGGGATTCATTCAGGAAATTTCGGACACATGGTTAGTCAACGGGGATTGATGCAAACCCATCAAAGATTCAAGCAATGCTCGATATGCAAGCCCCCGTAAAATGTGAAAGAGGTTCAAAAGTTAACCGGACGATTAGCTTTTCGTGGCGGTTTATATCACGAAATGGGGACAAATGTAAACCTTTCTTTGATGCATTAAAGAAGGGAAATTTAATGGACCCGAGCATTGCGAATCGCGTTTGAATCATTAAAGCAATACCTTGCGGATACTTTCGAACCTTTATCTAAGCCTATCCTATTGAACAACTCTAAATTTGATCCCGAACATTCGATATTGACGCGAGAGGAGACAACGATTTACCCATTTATTATGTTAGCCAATCTAAAAAAAAGTTTAGAGCTATCCTCCGTTTTACCGTAATGAGTGTCGCGAAAATTGCGACCATATTTTTTCGACCACTCGGTTGAGGTATTGACTACGTTTCCATTCGCCAAGTCCTCCCGACCCGGATACTTGGCGATTGCTCAAATGGGCGGTGGAGTTAAGACTGATTCGGCATTAAACAAGAATGAAGGGCCAAGCTATGGGCCGATTTCATGGTTGAGTTGACATATCCACAAATTCTGTGAAGTTGTCGATCAACCATGGCACATGTATGTTGATGGATCATCAACAAGTTCAAAAAGCGGAGCAGCGTAGTTCTCATCAGCCCAACTAGGTAAACGTTTTGACCATTCGATTTGATTTTTCGGCTACAAATAATGAGGTGAATATGAAGCTTTGATCATTTGGACTACAAATGGCAATGACAATGGGAATTCAAAGGTCGATGATCTATAGCGATTCTCGTGTCGTTTATCAAATGTAGTATATGAGGGCCGAAGGCGAACAAATGGCACAATATCAACAACTAGAAAAGAGTTGCTCGAGCATTTTGACCAAGTTTTCATTGAACAATTACCACGATTGGGTAATTGATTCGCCCGATGCTTTGGCACGCCGGGCACGGCGAAAAAGGAGCGAAATTAACACACGGACATTGTGATAAATCACGGCTATCGCCTCGGTTCGAGATTGCGATCGCACGGATAATGACGAACAAAACTTGGATGACTCAATAATGAGTTATTTACAAAAAGGACTTCTCCCGAAAATAAAGCACAAGCTACTGCCTCGATTCTGATGCGCTTTCGATATACTATTATTTGTACAAAAGAAGCTTCTCTCTTCCACTTTTGAAGTGTATTACTCCTGAAGAGGGACATGTACTTCTGCAACAAATCCATGATGGAATATGCGGAAATCATACAGGTGGACTCGTCCTGGCACATAAAATAATCAGGCAAGGTTATTATTGGCCAACCCTTAGAAAGGATTCGCTTGCATATGCTCGTGCATGTTATCAGTGCCAGGTACATGCACCACTCATTCATAGCCCCCCTGAAGAGTTAGTATCAGTTTATAGTCCATGGCCATTTGCTAAATGGGGGATCGATTTAATCGGCCCATTTCCTACTGGCACATCGGGAGTTAGATATGCTGTGGTAGCCGTTGATTATTATACTAAATGGGCAGAAGCCGAGGCAATTGCTAAAATCACCGAACAAAGGATGTGGAACTTTGTTTGGAAAAACATCATCTGTCGATTTGGGCTTCCCCAATCATTGGTCACGGATAACGGCAAACAATTCGATGGAAGTGAATTCAGACAAAATTGTGCTCGCTGGGGGATTAAAAAGCACTACTCAACTCCGTATTATCCCCAGTCAAATGGTCAAGTCGGGTTAATAAAATTATCAAGCATACCCTCTTAGACTTGATAATTCAAGGGGAGGATGGGGGTAAGAATTACTGAAATATTGTGGGCTTACCGAACAACTTTCGAACATCAACCGCAGAGACCCCTTTTTGCTTTAGCATTTGGTGCAGAGGTATATTACCCGCAGAAATCAAAGTTCAAGTCATCGAACAATGACAAGCATATTAATTATATCTCTGAATTTGACTGTTGGAAGAAAAAGAGACGGAGAGGTGATTTCAAGAATGCTATGTACAAAAAGAGATCGAAAAGTTTTATAATTCCAAAGTAGGTTTAATGTGGCATGAAATTTTGGTTTTAAAGCGATCGGTGGGGGGTACCAGTGGTGTTTTCGGTCGAGCATGGGAAGGTCCTTTCAGAGTCACGTAACGTTTATCAAAGCGGGGCATATGACTTGGAGGACTGAATGGAGTCCCATTGTCTTACTGTGGAACGCGCGTCAAATTTGAAAAAAAAATATTATCAATAAAAGCGAGTATAAGTATCGACCGAACAAAGTTGAAACAAATAAAAGCGAGCATATTGTTGGCGAGCACAATCACCATTTATTCACCCAAGTGAGTAGGACGATCTTAAAAGAAGAATATATTATTTTCGATGCATATCTTCAAGGAAAAATTTGGACAACACTATTGACAGATGGGAGCTACGATGTCGAGCGAGTTGTCAATAGAAGAACGGTGCCGAAAGCAAGTTGACAAGTGGTTTACCATGCAGAGGTGAGTTAATTCTTTGAGCAAGAGTTGTCAAAGAGCGAAACAGATGTCAAAAAGGAGAGCAAAAATAAGAGAGCTTTTATCTATGCAAAGACTAGCTTGGGACGATTTATAAATAGGGCATACTTATGGTTAAGCGGGAAAAAAAGAAAAAAAAAAAAAAAAATGAAGAAGGAAAAAAGAAAAAAATCTGCGATCCTCGTAGGAAGATGGTTTAGTATGCCCCAGGTAGAAGAATCCGCTCTCTCGATTCGGATGATCAATTAATTTCGAATCGAGCATCTATCCGGGATATGAGCTTTTACCTCACATTCATTGCAAACCGCAGGATGAAGTTTCGTCCGGATTCAAGATGCTTTCGGAAGAGCCATGGTTGCCGCCGACGTAAATAATAAGCCATGAATATGCATCCCCAAAATCTCCTCTGAAGGGAGGATGTCATAGTCCACCCAAAAATAAATCTGAATCTTGGCCTTTCGGGCATCTTTTGGAGGGGAGAATGGTCGCGAAATCGCCTATAACAGGAATGCTTTCGCCCACATTTGCCATGGCCGCCAAGATAACCGAAACTTGTCCGGGGAGGGACAAAAGTTTATCTTTCTTCTTTGCTGAGCATGTTACAAAAGAAGAAAGGGTAGACGACTGATGTGCCACATCCTTGTCAACATCAATTCCGCGGACAAGGTAAGGCGGTTCGTGTCTACTCAAAGCGAGGATTTAAATTTAAAAACCCCGTGCGATAACAATAGTTGTGTGTTATGAACGATGTAATAGAATACAAAGTGTTGCAAAAGAAAAAGAAAGATATTTGTACTTTTGTTCGCTAAAGAGATTCTAGTTAGCCCTATTTGAGGTAAACCTAAGCCGGGACAATTTAACAAAAAAGACGAAAAGTCTATGTTCACCGATTTAACGACCAGATTTCGATTAAAGTAATGGGTACGCAGCAATGATAAGCCTACTAGTACTTACAGAAAATACGTGGTCGCAGATTAAATAAGACCCTGAAGTGATCAAACCTAAAAAGACGATCGCGCATTAAGAAAGGGGTTCATAAAGTAACCCATCCGGGTCGCACCTAAATAAGACGATCAACCGATTGCAACGTCAATAAGACAATCAAAACCGAAAAGAAGTCGAAGGCGGGCATAAAAACCCAATGTTCGAATTCATTCAAGAAAAAATTCGAAAACAATAAATAACGCAAAAGCAACTATCGCAAGAACACAAGTATCAACATTCATCCTCAACAAAATGGGTTAGAGGAAACAATTCAATATGAAATTCATCTTTCAATTGACAAAATATTGGGACAAAAGAAGAAGTATCAACAAGAAAAATAAAAGATATATTGTTGAATTAAAAAGTGAGAAGAAGACAAAATTACACAAGTCTTGTAAAGAAAAAAAAGACATCAAGGCATAAAATCAAAACTAGGGGTAGATGGAAAGAAATGTCGAACACATTATGTTCGGTCCCTCAACAGATTCAGGATGTTGTATCGGATGCTCATTTTGGGAGGTGCATTTTGCTCGACACGGAGGTTCTTTCGTTTCTCGGATGGATTGATCCCGGATCCAAAGATGAAGATTTTGATCGGCAAATAGCAATAATGTCCGAGTTCTCCTCTTCATCGAATTGGATCGTCAATTTTGATCCCTTCGGGAAGAACGGAAAAGTCCTACTGAGACCATTCAAATCGACATTGGGAGGTTGCGATCCGGAGGGTTATTCCGGATATGAGGGGGCAATTTGCTCATTTGTTGAGTGTGTGGCGAAAAATCGAAAGAAAACGGCGGCAAAAGCAAATATCGAGAAGTTAGACATGGAGTCAATGTGTTTCGTCGTCATGCAACTTAGAGTTTTCAAGGCCTAATTAAGTGTTAGTCTCTTGAGAAAAATTTTTGTTGTTGTTCCTCTCACTTTCCATTTTTTCAACATGAAAACTCGGCATTCATTTCTTCTTGAGCTCTTTGTATATTGATCACCTCCTGAGGCCCGATTTGCCTCCCCCGAGCATCCCTTGAGCTAGGCGAGCATTCTCCACCGAAAATCCTGAGCCATTGGTAAAAGACTTGTGCAGAAAGCCGTTTGCTCTGAGCCAATTTCAATTCATCACGGACCCTGTTATTTCGAAAAAGTTCTAATCAAAGCCGAATAATTGGCTTGGAATAACTTTCTGATAAAAAAAAAAGCCGGCAAGCTTTTTGAACATGCTCGAAGACGCGCGGAACTCTGCGAACACTTTCGTGACGAAATAATTCTTTAGGTGGGCATTAAGGCGACAACTGCACTAAGTGAGTCTGAAATATCGACCAAAAACCAAAATGGACTTATCCCATCCATTACATAAGTCTTATTCGATCGATCAAGAATTCCATTTCGACAATCTGCGAAATGGGACCAACAAGAATCGCCTCGGACGGTGGGGTCCGAGTCGACCGACGGGCATCGGTGCTTGTTTGAGTTTGCTCGGTTGGCCTTGTTAGTCGGCCCTTGTTAAGCTTGGCCCTCGTCACGATCTCCACCCTTGGTCTTTTTCGGTGGTGGAGTTTGTTCGCCCGTGCCCCTCAGGCTTTCGACTTGATTCTCCAGAGGAATTTGGATGAGGTCGTTGGATATTTGAATCAAGTTCTTGGCTTTTTTTCTCCGAGCCATCTGGTGTGTTGGGCGTACTCACGGCGATGGTGGGTGAAAAGCTACAAAAAAGTCGAAGTCGAGAATCTCCGCCGCCAAGACTAGTACGAAAAACAAAAGATTATCCTTAGGAAGGGTCAACAAAGAACAAGATGGTGAGGAGGCACGAACAAACCACCTTTCTTTCTCTGCCGGCGTTATTCAAGGTAATCACGGATCTTCTGAACGAGATTCTAGATCGATTTGTAAACGTCGATGGAAATATCGTTTGTCTCCTTATCCGTCGCGAGCTTGAATCCCGAAATAAAAAGTGAAGTTAAAATCGGTTCAAATTGAGGAATGAAAGTTACAAAATCACTTACCGGTACCTCCGAAGTCGGTAGGGATATCAAACGAGCATTTGGCTCGCTTCCAGGAGCGGGCTTTTCCAATCGCCCCTACGAACGAAATTTCTCTTTCCATCAGCGATTTTTGTTGCACATCCTCGATAATTTTTTGGCGTTAGCTTGCATAAACAACCACCCGTACTGCGTACCGGACGAGTCAAGTGCACTAACCGAGCAAGTTCAGCTGCCGAAGGATAATACCTTGGTTTCATTTTGCGAACAACGTCAAAAAACTCATGACCATATGCCATCCATTCGGTTTGAGTTGTGTAATGGAAATATTCCATTCCACGAGCAAGCGGGTAATTTGGGATGGAGAGGAAATCGAAGACCGGCCTCCATAGTATCCAAATTCACGGCAACACAACCCTCGGGGGGTTGGTCGGCTCGTTCATCAGGACCGGGTGCCCAGAAAAAGACATCTTTAGGGGTTTCATAAATTTTATGCAGCTGAGCGAGCATATCTACATCAATTATGCTCGCCATTTTGCTCGCTGGGTACTCGCTCTCTACACTAATCCTATGAGGTTGTTAAACAAGCCAAAATTATAACGAGCATTATACATTCGCTATATGTTGGATTTAGGTATACCAATTTCGGAGTTTTGCCCACCATCTACACCTATGTTGATTCATTAAATTTGCGAGGTTAAAATGATATTATTTCTATCTACATCAATATTGTCTGTAACCCTAGACCTAATTTGAATAAAGGCGAAGAGTTATAATCGAATCGTCAAGCCGAATCATTCTTAACAAACCCTAAACTCAGGTTTGGGCTCTATCGAGTCGAAGAAAAAACGGTAAAAAGGTTGTCGAAATTGCCAAGCGGAATCTCGAATTGAGGCATTTGCCTCCGATGTATTTACATTATTACGGGGATTCTACTAATGGGGAAGACGAAGGGAACTATAATGGTCGGATTGAGCAGGGAATTCGAAGCGTAAAAGCCATGATTATAAAGTAGAAGAAGAATCGTGATTACGAATGAATTTCTTCACGGAACAATGAATCCTTCAGGAAACTTTCGAATGAGGGAAGACGATAAGAGAGTAGAGGAAAAAGGAAAAATTTTTAAAAAGTGGAGAAATAAGATTTAAATTTTTCGGGTCTTAAAAAGTAGGGCCCAATGTAGAATTTAATAATTGTTGTGTTCGATATAATAAATCAGGATTAATCGAACATCAAAGAGCGACACGTGTAATGTTTGAATATAATAATCATGCCCGGTGGGCGAGTTACTTTTTGTTCGCCAACCGATCAGAGTTGCTCGGCCAGCCTACCGAACAAACGAAACCAGGTCAGTATGTTCGAACTTAAATCTCCTGAAAAGCCGACATCTTAAAGGCGACGAACAGAAAGTCCAACCGAACAAAAGATTAATTCTGACGATTAAAAGAGCGTCCTACAGACGACGTTTATAAAAAGATCAATCTAGAAGATGAAGTCAGAAACGTGGCAACACCACCGGAGTTCTTGCATGGTCCAAAGAATCCAGCACATGCTTTACCAATCCAGCTCATGCTTGACAAAGTATGATAAATGGAAGTAAAAAGAGGGAAAAAAGGGTTGGTTGATAAAAAAGGAATCCCAGAGAAATAGCCTACAAGAAAATTCCCTGAGAGGTGAGGAATAGAAAAATTAGAGTGTTCATCCACATATATGAAAAACCCTGGAACTCATTCGACAACCTGCATCGATTCATCTTCATAAGATGTATCAAGAATCAGATGTAAGGCTCTCAAGATTACATCACGGGCAGTATGCCCCAGAGTAGTCTTTTATCGATTTTTGGGTCAACAAATCCATCTTATTTACTGTTTATTTTACACGTATATGTTTTGTTTGTGAGTTGTTACCAAATTAGCCACATAATACTTTCGATAAAAAACGACTCGCAACAAAAATAAAATTATTTTTTTTATAAAAAGAGTATGTATAAAATTAATGGACAGAATAAGTCAAGTGTACATTAAATTGGTGAACAGATTTACGGAGGGGTTAAAACTTTGTTTGCCACCTCACCTGTTTCGTTTAACTTTCTTTTTTTTTTCCTTTTCCCGTTTCATTTCTTCTTTATTTTCTTTTGCACCTACTATTATTTTTTATAAAATCAATTTAATTATATAACAAAACTTATGTACGGGAGATAAAGAATATTCGTAATATTCACTTTCCATAATTTTAATAGAGTTGGTATGCTGTAAAATTTATTCACCGTGAAACTGATTTTTATTTTACAGACATATTCTTTAGTAATATAAGTCACACCCTTCAGCTATCATTACGACACTATTTGCTATAATATAAGTCACAACCTTCACTTTTATAAGTAATATTCTTTATAGTAAAACGTCACACCCTTTACAGTAAAAAATCACACTTTTTAGTAATATAAGTTACACTCCTTAACCAGTTTCACCGTAAAACTTGTTCACGCTATACTTTGCCATTTTAATATTTTTTTTTTAAATTATTGGTCTAGAACAATTCAAAAAAATTATATCTATATACTTTTCATGTTTGTCATTATAATTTATTAATTTGACCAACTAAGTCTTATGTGTGTCATGAATTTAGGAGTGTTAAGAGAGAACGATGAATTTGAGAGTTGATGTTTAAAGTATATTTTGATTAAGATTCCAAAGGGCGAGTTATTTAAAATATTTCTTGTAATGAGTGAACAAATTTTATTAAAAAATGTATTAAAAAATGCGAAATCCCATCTAAAAAAATAGAGAATATAATATAATACACACTCTGTCCTGTTTTAAATTATTCATTTACTCCCTTCTATTCAAAATATAAGATGTTTTGACATTTTGCACGGTTATTAATAAAAAAAAATTATACCAAAATTAGTCTTATTTAATGATAAATTATCTTTAATAATATGATAGGGAGTAAAACAAAAAATAAAGAAAGAGTATTAAATAAGGACAATGTAGAAAAATGGAAGTTAGAACATCAAATAAAAATTAAATAATGCAATAAGCCAAAATATTTTATATTTTGAATAAGAGAGAGTATTATTTAATTCTTGTTTTAGTGAACGAATTATTTATTAATATTTAAAATAATAAAGAGATTTTTAAGGTGAATATGATAGTTGTATCTCTTATTTCTTCTACATTTTCTTAAAAATTATTTTATTATTTTATATATTATTAATAATTCGTTAGCCAAAATCAAGTTAAAAAGTGAAATTGATAAAAAAAAAAGAGGACGGTGGTAGTAATAATTGATGCATATTAATTTAACATAAAATACATACTTACCCCACATGTGTTGATTCATTGCATTCCCCCATTGAATAGTAAACACGTGTCAGGCTTACACCAAAAGTGGATATTTGTGCGGCCGTGATGAAAATACCTCCGCCGCCAGAATATTCAAGTCGGTAGAAGACGCGTGGGCATTCTTCATCATTACATAAGCCGATGGATTTCCGCCACGTGGCTCGTCATGTTCGCTGGCATTGATTAGATTCAGTGAATCACTTCTATGTTGTGGCCAAATGTTCCTCTCAGGTTGACTCACTCACAACCTATGTTGTATGGGTACGGTTGTGGGGCGCAGATACGATACGATTTGGGTGCGGAAATTCGTAGATTTTTAAATTTTTAGGATACGATATGGCAAAAATACGTCAATTTTTTTTAATTTAATTATATATATCATCTGTAATAATATTAAAAAATTTACAACAATTATATATAACACATGTAATAATATCAAGAGTATTTAAAACACATGTACTAATATCAAGGAATTCATCTCATAAGTAACAAAACAACAATTAAATCAAATATCATCAACCTACACAAGTCATAAATCATAATAAAAAATTAATAAATTTTAATATTTAATAAGTTTAAGAGTTTGTCTTTCAAATTATTAATAAGTTTTAATTATTTACAAAAAAAAAATCCAAAATTTAATAAATTTTACAAAAAAACCCGATACGTATTCGATACGCGTATTCTCAGAACAGGATACACATATCCGATAGTAAAAAAAAAAAAAATTGGGATTCGCCACGTGGCGAATCGGGTGCGAATCTCACCCGAATCCCACCCCAGGCGAATCCGATACTGCATACTGTTAATTTTTTAAGAATCCGTGCATTAGAGCTCACAACATATATTAGTCTGTTTATCGATCCAAGGGTTGTTTGTTTGGGGTGACATACTTACGGATTTTAATAAAAAAAAATTATAAGTTATTATAGTCAATTAGAATTATGTGCATAAATAATTTTGAGTGTTTTATTTCTCTTTTAATAGTTTAAATAAGTTCTCATAAGTTAGAAATTTCAAATAATGTACTTTTAGTAGCTTATTAAAAAAAATTAACTTTTTTTACAAATATTTTCAACTTTTCTTTAAATTTTTTTACAAATATTATCAACTTTTATTATTAAATAATTTTTTCATAATTACTAATTTTAATTTTTATAAAACCATAAATTTTTGCACCATTAGTTTTTGCAAACACTCCCTTACGTACATATAGTTTAGTGGTTACATACTTTAATTTCGTGTTCATTATCCTACTTGTTCACATAATGACATTGCATAACAAGTAAGAACGTCCATCAGTAGCTGTCTATTAGCTTACACGGATATTAACTACTTGCCTAGATTAATCATTTTCTCTAATTTTAATTTTTATTAAGGGTAAACTTAAGGGTGGTATATCATACCTATCGAAGATATCGAACCATATTGTATATTGTACCGAAAATTTTCGATATAAAAAAAATCATAGTGTTACCGTATCAAAATTTTTGGTATCCAAAAAATCGAACCGTTCTCACATCGAAATTTAGATATAAAATTGTATACCGTACACCGTACCGAAAGTTCGGAATACTGTACCATACCGAATTTTCTGTGAAATATTGTTTCATATTGAAAGTTTTATATACCGTTCCATGCCAAACGATTTCATACCGAGTTTTTTTAAAGTATTTACATCAAGATACCGAAATATCAAGATACCATAATACCAAAATATCGAGATACCATAATATAGAAATACCTAATTTTTTGGTATACCGGTATATACGAAATATCAAATTTTTTTCGATTTTTATTTGTAATTTTGTTACCATACCAAAACTTTTTAATAGTCTCTTGTGCACCCAAGTGCATCGTGCATTCATACAACAGAATGACCTATTTAAAAAAATATTTGACCCATTGAATATATTAGACATGTTATGTGGATAGATAGGTAGAGTTGGAATGAGTGCACGGATCTTAAATTCATGCACCGATTACACATGAGATTTTGTCTTCTTTCATTCTTTATATTGTATACTAATTTGAGTACTTCTAATACTCCTTTTAATTATGACATAAATTTGTATAGACTCGGTTCATATTATGAACTCGATTATTTAAATATCACTATTACATATAAAAACTTTCACTGCTATATATAAAAACTATCACTGTTATATACAAAACTAATCACTGTGTAAAAAATATTTTATATTTTTAAAAAGTAAATTTTTTTGTGCATAACAGTGATAGTTTTTACACATAACAGTAATAGAGTTCATGTATGAACTTGGTTCACATGAGTGTTACTCTTTAATTATAGTACCTTTTATCTTAAAAAAAATAATTAAAAGTTAACATTAATTTGCAACTTGTAACGTGAAATGAGTCTTGTGTGCACGCACACTCTATAATATATTTTTTAAGAAATAGTTTATTGTATTGAAATATATAATTCTCACGTTGACTCGGGCCGGGCCCACTTTCCCAATTCCCACCCAATTCCGTTTTCCACTTTGCCCTTTCCCCACTTGCTTCCATTTCCCTATAAATAAAGCCACACTCCATCTCCAAATGCCTCACAAAAACACAAACAAAGAGAGCTGTATCTACTTGCAACTGCAGAAGTTTCTTTTTTTAATATCCCTAATAAAAAAGAAATATTCTGCAGCTGTTTTGAAATCTCTCTCTTATATAACAAATTAATCATGGCCTGTTCTTTCTCAAACGCCAAGACCGCCTCCGCTTTCATCGCCAACCAAATCAGGGGCTACGCTGCACCCGCGTCGCAGGGTAGCCTATCCAGAAGTGGGGCCCCCAGCGTCATGCTTAACAAAGGATCCGAAGACACTACCAAGATCTCCTGGGTGCCCGACCCGGTGACCGGGTTTTACCGACCCGAGAACCAGGTCAAGGAGTCCGAGACCGCGGAGCTCAGGGGGCAGATCATCAGGAACAAAGCTAGACGGGATTAGATCCTACCCGATTAGCATATCGGGGCTCCGATTTGACCCGGGTGGGGCATGCCCCAGCACACATCGCGCCGGCGAAGGAGTTTAAAGTTGAAAAACGTTGGTTGTTTGTCGCCCCTACTCTGTTATGTGTACTCTGTTTTTTAGTATTTTCTGTTTTTTTTTGTTGCATTTTAGTTTCCGTTTTTAATGGAAATAGTATTTTCTCCTAAATTTTATTACTATATATTAAATATTATGCTATTAACTTTTATCTTATAATGCATAAATTAATATTTTCTTGTCCCGAGATAACGCGAACGTATATTATTTTCACGTGTTGAATTTTTTATTAATTAATATTTGAAATAATAAAATAATTTTAAAAAATATATATAATAGACGAGAGGTATATCTTTAATACCTCTCCTGAAAAATTACTTTTTCATTTGAAATACTAATAAACAATTCAATTCGCTCGCAAAAATTCGATAATAAAGGTGGAGGTTTGACATTATTTAAATGACGGATGTAGTATAAGATTTGTTGCATCGATGTAAACAATTATGAAAAATACATGTATAACATTTATAAATAATATAATAACTTAATATATAATTAATGTTGAGTAAAATTGAAATTTCCCTAAACCCTAAAACACAAATTAAGCTTAGTAAAAAATTATTTGCTTTACATAATCTGCATAAAAATGTACTAATTATAGAGAGTATACACAAAACAACGCCATATAATTTAATTGGATTTAACGACATATATATATAATTTTTTTAGGCAAAAAAATAAAAATTAGTCTAGTTGATTACCGGTAGTTAAATAGAAAAAAGTTAAAGGAATAAAATGGAGTGAGTTTCCGGTTACAGAATTTTGGCTGGTTGAATATTTATATTATATACATAAATATGTTTATTTTCAAGTATTAAGTATTGACATAGTTTTACAGTCATTTAATTTATCGGTTTGAAATACATGTTCCTGCGCACTTAAAAGAATGAAATGAATATATATATGAGTTTGGGTATAAATAGGTTTTGCGAAATAAAGCCATTGAAATTGAAATGAAACTATTTTGTAATCATCAAATGAACTGATAGTTGCGACTTATTATTAAATAATGTAAAAAAAATTTAAGGGAGGACTAAATTAATGTAGATTGAGTTTATTATTGTGGAGAAAAAATTGGGTAGTTATTGACATTTTGTGCAGAATTTTTTAATGTTTGTAGTCATTATAATGCCTAATATTCAAGGGAAAAAAGGACTGGATCCAAGGAAAGAACGTTTAATCTTGCAAATCATGCAACGCGTTTTGATATATTACTTACTACATTTCATTCGCATCAAAGTGCACCACATACATGCACTAATAATATATTTTTAAATCATACAATTTGTTATATTGAAAGATGCAATTTATTTATAATGAATTGTGCAACTATTAATATGGAAAAATAGTTATATGGTTCAGTATAGACAAATTACATTTTTCAATATAAAAAATTGCATGATTCTAAAATATATTATAAATATGAGCGCATGACGAACTTGAATGGATACAAAACTTAGTCATTACTTATTTACAGAAAATCTATTTATGTTTTAATATATATTGTGGTCTGAGACATAAATAAATATTTAGATATAAATTTGCATATGACAAAGTCTAGTATGAAAATTTGCATACATGAAAAAACTCAGTTGAAACCATGACCAATTGAAACCCAATTTCTTTATTTGACTTGGTAAAAAAAAAACGCAACCATTGGGATTCAAACATTGGGCGCAAGAGCACGAACCTGTACCGATTGGGTCTGATGAATATTTAGATATAAAAAACGATTTTGTACTGCTTAGCACCTCTTTTTGCATCACATGTATATATGAGTGATCATCAAATTCTCCACACTTATATTTTTTTATTTTAATTCAATCAATAATATTAAGATACATAAATATTTAACACTACAATGCTGTGTAGCATAGAAAAAACCATGAAAAAATATCATCTCATACCAAGTCATAAATTTATTAGACTATCATCAAGTTGCCTTTTGGAGTTTGTAAAGGTTATATATTTCAGTTATCTTCAATAGATGGATCCGACATCGCATATGATTCTTGATGCATTCCGTGAGTTGATAGCAAATAGTCATGAATTATTAGTTGAAAAGCCTTAGTATAGGTTGAGGATTTAAATTTAAAAAAAAAAAAAAAAAGTGAAACGCTTTCGAGTTTTTAATTAAATCTAAGATGTCAAAAACTACAAACTCTCAATTCAAAGTCCAAACCAATTTGTTAGAACTTAGAGCTTAGAAGTGTGAGCTTTTAAGTTCCAATCCTTCCCTCCAAAAAAAATAAAATAAATTTCAATCCTAGATATCACCAATCTCACCAATCTCACCAAATCCACTTTATCATCATCATTATTTCTTGACTAATTTTATAGTTATAGCCCATTTGTTTAGTGATATTAGATTAAAAATGATATGAAATTATGTAATATATTTTACTTGCGTATGTAATATATTTAATTTTTTCACATATTTGTTAAGATGTATTATAATATGAGAATTCAAAAAAAGTTCTTGGTCAGATCAATACCCCATAGGAGGTAGTATGTATAATTCAATCAAAATGGGAAAGTAGAGTATGAACTTTTGGGCCGACGGAAAAATGCATAAATAATACTCCTAACAAACACTTGAAATTGTAAAAAATTATTTATTATCCTTCTTTTTCAGGGTAACAATCGGGCTCTTATGTTCTTCAATATTTTCTCGTGTGTGTGAACTTCAAGGTACATTTAAAATTTACTTGAAACTATTCGGTAAAAGCTCATTTGACATATATATCAAATGAAATCGAACTAAATTTTATATTTGTAAATATTTGATTCTCGACTCGTTTACGAATCTAAATATGTTAAGATTGCAAGACCAATACAAGAGTTTATCTTATTTGAATTGGCTAAATAATTCTGAATCCAGAAACAACTTGCAAGTGTAATTGAGGTCATTTCTAATTT
This sequence comes from Stenogyne calaminthoides, assembly GCA_037126765.1. Taxonomy (NCBI): domain Eukaryota; kingdom Viridiplantae; phylum Streptophyta; class Magnoliopsida; order Lamiales; family Lamiaceae; genus Stenogyne; species Stenogyne calaminthoides. Next base: position 9,622,275 of record JBBCBC010000038.1, read on the forward strand.
TCTTCTAGAGTCGTTATTCCTTTTTTCTGTCTGTAAGACCATGTTTATCGGTATGCTTACAACCTGGGCATAGGAATAAGACAAAAGAAAAGGTAAAAAAAATAATCAAAAAAATAATAAATGGGATGACCTTGGTGGTTGGCTGAACATGGGCGTGAGGTTATGCCCTCAACTTTCTCTTGACAATAGTCATTTTCTTATTGGGCGGACGTATTTTATTTAGATAACATTTAGATTTCAATTTATCCATCTAAAAAAAAAATTACCAAAATTAATGAAATAAAATTCTCTATTTTTGATATACTTTGGATCACAATTTCAAACACTCTCATTTCTTTTCTTAACTTGTGTCAAATTTTCTAATTTTTATCATTTTCCACATGGATCCAAATCATCCCAATTATTCTCCCTACTCCCAAAATCATTCAAATTCTCAAAATTATCAAAATTTCGAATCCTTTTTTAATACTGATGATTCTCAGTTTTCTCAGTATTATCAGAATTCTCAATTTTCTCCGAATTTGAACCAAGTTCCTATCTCTGAACAAGTTCAAATATCGGAAAATATCTCTTGCGACTTGTTCTGAAAAAAAAAAAGGTGGTAAAAGAACAATGGTCCGAAAAAGAAGATGTTGCATTTATTTCATGTTGGTGTTTAATTAGTGAAGATGGCACGGTTGGCAAAAATCAAAAGGTGACAAAAGTGTGAGAACGAGTACATGATATGTACGAAGAAGCTCGAAAAGAAAAGTCAGGGGAGTTAAATGAAAGAAATATAGAGATGATGAGAAGTCGTTGGAAACGAATTAATGAAAGTTGCAACAAGTGGATGGAAGCACTCAAGGAAGCACATACACGATATAGAAGCGGAATGAGCCAAGGTGATATTGATAAAGAAGCTCATGAAATTTATTTTGTTAGCACTAAACACAAGTTTGCCGAATTGGTTGTGTATAATGAAGTTTTGAGTAAACATCCCAAGTGGCAAGTAAATTTGCTCCAACGCATCCCCGTGCTGAAGATGAAGAGGATACTGAAGAAAGTGGTGGTAGCTCAAAGAGATCTAGGACCAGTGAAGAAGGGCAGTATTCAAACCCCACTAATCCAGAAACTCCAGGCAGCGGCAGTTCAACTATTCCACATCCTATAGGTAGAGATAAGACGAAGAAAGGAAAAGGTAAGGTGGTGTCAAATGAAGTTGCTGAACAAATTCGTGCAATGAGAATCACTAGAGAAACTGAAGTTGAAGCGGTTAGAGAACGAATCAGCATACAAAGAGAAATAGAACAAAGGAAGAAAGGGGAGAAGAAAATGGAGCTGCAACTTGTTCTTTTATCCAGATTGATGGACAAAGATCACTTATTACCAGAAGAAGAAGAGATGAAACTCCATCTTTTAACATTGTTCAAATAATCAATGTCAGTTGTTTTCAGTACTTTTACTCTTACTTTGTGTTTTTTTTTTATGGCTTGTAAGCTTTTTTTAATTTGTGTGACTTTATTTAATTTCATATAATCTCAATTAGTAATTTTAATTATGAAATCGTTCATTGTAATTTTCCTATTAGTAATTTTCATGTATCTCCATTAGTAATTTTAATATTAGTAATTTTCGTGTATTCCATTGCAATTTTCCAATTAGTAATTTTCATGTATCAACCACATGACAAGTTACATCACTCCACTATTAAAAGTAATGACAAGTTGGGAACCTCCATTATTTTAAAGCTACCTTTGCTCACATGCATATCTTAAGTGGGAATCATTACATCACTCCACTATCAAAAGTCATGACAAGTTGGGAACCTCCATTATTAAAGCTATTTTTGCTCACATGCATATCTTAAGTGAGAATCATTACATCACTCCACTATCAAAAGTCATGACAAGTTGGGAACCTCCATTATTAAAGCTAACTTTGATCACATGCATATCCCAATTGGGAATCAACCACATGACAAGTTACATCACTCCACTATCAAATGTACTTTTCGTATAGACCACATGACAAGTTGTACTAATCCATATCCCAAGTGGAAATCAAACCACATGCCAAGTTGTATCTCTTCCATTATTGAAGGTACCTTTCTTTACTCTTTAACTTCCTATAAATCATACTTGAAACAACATCATACTTACACCAAAATCCTTATCTTTACTCTTTAGCTTCCTCTCAAATATAATTACTACCCATTTGTATTACTTATTCCATTTTACAAATGTCTCTCAATGAAAATCCCTCGATAGATTCAAATTCAAACTCAAGTTCATATTCATGTAATTTGAATGATCTTGATGAATGGCAAGAACGAAATGCTCAGCAAAATCGTGAAATAGATCGCATGATCGAGGATATGGTCTTAAGAAATCTTAATATGATCGGAGGAGATTCCATTCCTAGAAATTTAGAAGAAGGCATTTGAGCAGGAACGGAACGCGAGCTTGGTGAGGAACGCTTGATGAATGACTATTTTGTTGATAGGCCGACGTATCCTCCAGAGCTTTTCCGACGTAGATTTCGCATGAGAAAGTCTGTATTCCTTCGTATAGTGAATGTTGTTACTGCCAAAGACGAATATTTTCAACAAACACCTGATGCCACGGGTCGATTTAGTCTTTCACCATTACAGAAATGTACTGGTGTTATGAGGGTGTTGGCATATGGGACATCCACCGATACAGTTGATGAATATTTGCGCATGAGTTCAGCAGTAACAAGAAAATCACTCAAGAATTTCGTTGAATGCATCATTTCCTGCTTCGGTGAAGAGTACCTCAGAAAGCCTAATGAAGAAGATTTGGCAAGACTACTCTATGTTGGCGAACAACGTGGATTTCCAGGTATGATAGGCAGTATTGATTGTATGCACTGGGAATGGAAAAATTGTCCTACTGCGTGGGCTGGGCAATATGCAGGGAGAAGTGGAAAACCAACAATCATTTTGGAAGCTGTTGCATCATATGACTTGTGGATATGGCATGTTTTTTTTGGAACTCCAGGTAAATGCAATGATATTAATGTACTCCAACGATCTCAAGTTTTTACAAATGTCTTGGAAGGTCGAGCTCCAAAGGTTAGTTATGCCGTTAATGGTCGTGAAAATAATAAAGCAGCATTGAGAATCTAACTGATGGCATATATCCTTCATGGACTGTATTTGTTAAGTCAATTCCTTCTCCAGTAACCCAAAAGCAAAAATTGTACGCTCAACACCAAGAGGTTGTACGAAAAGATGTTGAGCGAGCATTTGGAGTTTTACAAGCTCGTTTCGCATTTCTTAAACGCCCATGTCTTGTATGGGATAAACTTTTGATGGGAAAAATTATGATGGCTTGTATCATCATGCACAATATGATAGTGGAGGATGAACGAGACACATACCTAAATTATTATGATCCCACCGAATTTTTAATGGATAGTCCCGTAGATGATGATCTGTCCTTTTGTACTGAACGCATTGCAAGTTTATCCACGTATATGACTAATAGGGAACTGTTAGGAATTAAACAACAATTATGGAGAAAATAATGGAAACAAGAATTAAGGAACAAACAATTTGGTTACCCAGTTCGTCAGGACTGAATACGTCTGGGGGCATTACCAAGCCAGAAGATCTACTATTTCGTGTGTTATTTTCGTACAAGAGGCAAATACAATGAGTCAAAAAGTATTTAAACAAAGACATGGGCTGAAGCCATAATCCGCGTACAGAGCTGCGGAACCGCTCGACCGGGGGGTTTGGTCGAGTGATTCTGCTCGAGCGCCCTTATGGCGCTGGATGGGGGGTCGCTCGACCGAGCAAATGTGCTCGACCAAAGGGCATGGTCGAGCGCCTCCCGTGCTCTGCTTCCCCGGCTCGATCAGGCTCCAACAATCCCAACAATCTCCCACCTGGAGACTGACTCCAACTATAACTTGTCTCATTCGTTCCAACGGTTTCTCTCACTGGTAGTAGTGTCGGGCCTTATATTCAGTTACCAAGGCCAGTTGAAGTCATGCATAACTTCAACTTCTCTAAGGTCACAACCTTAGTCAACATGTCAGCAGGATTCTCACTTCCTCGGATCTTCATCAGCTGTAAGATCTTGTTCTCAATGAGGTAACGAATATAATGATACATCAACTCGATGTGCTTCGTCCTCGAGTGAAAGGCCAAATTCTTTGCCAAGTGAATAGCACTCTGACTGCCACTATACAGAATACTATCATTTTGCTCCTTCCCCAACTCACACGACAGATTCTGCAACCAAACCATTTCTTTACTAGCCTCAGTGACTGCAACGTACGCTGCTTCTGCAGTGGACTGAGCTACGATCTTCTGCAACTTAGAAGCCCAAGAGATTGTTGTACCACCAAAAGTAAACACATACCCTGTAGTACTCCTTCTTTTGTCGAGATCATTTGATGTCAAGTCTGCATCAAAATATCATGTCAACCCAACGCTTTTGCCCTCAAAGCATAAAGCTTGTTCCGTAGTACCTCTCAAGTATCTAAGGATCCACTTTACTGCCTCCCAATGCTGCTTACCCGGATTGCCCATGAACCGGCTAACAACTCCCACCGCTTGTGCAATATCAGGTCTTGTACGCACTATAGCATACATCAAACTTCCAATTGTTGAAGCATACAGAGTGTTTTGCATGTAGGTCAGCTCCTCTTCGCTACTAGGTGAGTCCTTGTTGGATAGCTTGAACTGACTTCCCAACGGGACTCGAACTGGCTTTGCATCTTCCATACTAAATCTCTCCAAAACTTTCTTTATGTATTCAGCCTGTGAAAGATACAACTTTCCTGCCACCTTATCACGACCGATTCGCATTCCTAAGATTTGCTTGGACTCTCCAAGGTCCATCATAGCAAACCTTTCAGACAATTTTTCCTTCAACTTGCTCACCTCCCGAGCACTAGAGACTGCTATCAACATGTCATCAACATATAATAGCAAAATGATATAACCATCATCATACCTCTTGAAGTAAGAGCAATGGTCAGCCTCACACCTATTGATCTCAATCTCGTGCATGAACCCATCAAACTTCTTGTACCACTGTAATGGAGCTTGTTTCAGACCATACAAGCTCTTTTTCAATTTGCAAACTAGCTCACTATTCCCCTTAGACAAGTATCCCTCCGGTTGCTTCATGTAGATGTCCTCATCTAAATCACCATGAAGAAAGGCGGTTTTCACGTCCATCTGTTCTAACACCAAATTTTTTGCAGCCACCAGACTCGAAACTAATCGAATGGTGGTTAGCTTCACCACTGGAGTAAAAACATCAGTATAGTCAATACCATGTTTCTGCTGAAACCCCCTTCACAACCAATCTTTCCTTGTAGCGTTTGCTTCCATCAGCCTCCTCTTTTATTCTGTAAACCCATTTGTTATGCAGTGCTTTCTTGGCCTTAGGAAGCTCAACTAGCTCCCAAGTTCCGTTGGTCATCAATGAATTCATCTCATCATCCATTGTAAGTTTCCACTTGTCGATTTGTTCACTATGTGTGGCCTCTGCATAACATTCAGGTTCACCACCATCAGTTAACAATAAATAATGAAGGGAAGGTGAATACCTATCAGGAGATCTCCGATCTCCCGTGGATCTCCGCAGCGGAATTGTTGGTGGTGGTGTACTTGGTTCTTCCTCAACAATCACCTGGTCATCTAGAACCCCTTTGCTCCCACCCGAGTTCGAAATGTCTAACTCCACAACCTGAGACTCAGAACCACCTTCTTGGATATCCCCAACATGTCTTTGTACATTACCTGTTCATTAAATATGACATCTCGACTACAAATTACCCTTCGGTTTTCCTCATCCCAAAATCGATAGTCAAATTCATCACCGACATATCCAACAAATGTACACTTAACAGATTTAGCATCTAATTTACTTCTATTCATAGCATCAACATGAACATATGCAACACACCCAAATACTCGAAGAAAAGACAGATTTACCTCCTTTCCCGACCAGGCCTCCTCTGGTATGCCATTTTCCAAAGGAGTTAAGGGTCCTCTGTTTATCAAGTAAGCTGCTGTGTTAACTGCCTCTGCCCAAAACATCTTTGGCAGCCCACACTTCAATCTCATGCTTCTAGCACGTTCACATAGGGTCCTGTTCATACGTTCTGCCACACCATTCTGTTGTGGGGTTCCTCTCACGGTTTTCTCCATTCGAATTTCATTCGCCTCACAGAATTCCTTGAACTCACGGAGCTCGTACTCTCCATCATTATCAGATCTCAAACACTTCACCTTGAGACCCGTTTCAGTTTCTACAAGAGCCTTCCACTTCCTGAAAGCATTAAAGGCATCAGACTTATTTTTCAAGAAATAAACCCATATCTTCCTCGTAGAGTCGTCAATAAAAGTCATGTAATATGATGCTCCACCAAGGGATGTCACTTGTGTTGGACCCCACAAATCACTGTGAACTAACTCCAGCTTCTGCTTCTTCAAAGCCCTGCCTCCCTTCGAAAAACTCACCCTTTTCTGTTTTTTTAATACACAGTCCTCACACAAACCAATGTCAACTGTCTTGAGGTCTGGCAGTTTACCCTTCGAGCACATAACTTTCATCCCCTTTTCACTCATGTGGCCAAGGCGACAATGCTACAAATTCGCATTCCCTTTTTCACTTGCAAGAGCAATGCTGTCCGGTGTTGCCTGTCATATACAACGTTCCCTCTTTCTTTCCATTAGCCACTACCATGACACCTTTGGATATTTTCCACGAGTTACACCCAAAAGTCACCTTGTAGCCCTCATCATCAAGCTGCCCAACTGAAATAATTCCTCTTCAAACCAGGAATATGTCTCCCATCTTTCAACTGTAACACAGTCCCATTTGGCGTCTTAATCCGAACATCCCCCTTCCCTTTGATTTCCAGAGACTCATCATCAGCTAGATGAACCTTCCCAAAGTTCCCGGAAGTGTACTTCTCCATTACGTCAGCACTGCTGCACGAATGAAATGATGCTCCAGAATCTAACACCCACGACTCCAATGGACTGCTTACACTCAGAATCAATGCATCTGAGTCCTCATCAGTGGAAACGTTGGCTGGGATGTCATTCTTGTTTGGTGCATTCCCTTGTGCCTTAGCCTGTGCCTTGCACTCCCTCTTGTAATGACCAAGCTCATGACAATTGTAACACTCAACCTGACTCTTATCTTTCTTGGGCTTATCTTTGCCCCTTGACTTCGATCTACCCCGATTTGGCTTCCCCTTGGATTCAGATCTGCCTCTGTTTCCTCAGACTAAAGCGAGATCGTGGCCCCACCTAACTCTTTCCTGCGAATTTCTTCGCTCATGACCAAATCTCTAACCTCATCAAATTTTAGTTTCACTTTACCCATTTCAAGCACTAACAACCGATTCTGCTTCACTCCAACTTTTACGGTAAAGAAGACAACAAAATTAAGGCTTGAACTTCATCATCAAAATCAATCTCAACCGAAGCTCAATTGGGTTATGATCATATTGAACTCGTTGAGATGGTTGGCTTACCACAAGATCCTCTCGCCATCCTCAGGTTAAATAACCTCCGCATCAGATGAACCTTGTTCGCTGCAGACGGTTTTTCATACATCTCAGTCAATATCTCCAGCATCTCCTTTGTGGTTTTTGCTTTCAAAGTATGTAGGGTGACGTTCCTGGATAACGACAGTCGAACCACACTCATCGCCTTCCTATCCAGCAACTTCCACTCGTCGTCCTTCATATCTTCAGGTTGTTCACCCAACGGTCCTCGATCTGCAATTTTCAGAATCCAAAGTCCGTTCCATCAAACTTCTCAACAAGCGATTTCCCTTCAGCCATCATAATTGCTCTCCACAGATCCCTTTAACCAGATGCTCTTGATACCAATTGTTAGGAATTAAACAGCAATTATGGAGAAAATAATGGAAACAAGAATTAAGGAACAAACAATTTGGTTACCCAGTTCGTCAGGAATGACTACGTCTGGGGGCACTACCAAGCCAGGAGATCTATTATTTCGTGTGTTATTTTCGTACAAGAGGCAAATACAATGAGTCAAAAAGTATTTAAACAAAGACATGGGCCGAAGCCCTAATCCGCTTACAGAGCTGCGGAACCGCTCAACCAGGGGGTTTGGTCGAGCGGTTCTGCTCGACCACTTAACTAGCTCGAGCGCCCTTATGGCGCTGGATGAGGGGGTCGCTCGACCGAGCAAATGTGCTCGACCAAAGGGCATGGTCGAGCGCGTCCCGTGCTCTGCTTCCCCAGCTCGATCAGGCTCCAACAATCTCAACAGGAACAACTTCGTAATAGAGAAGCTCATGTTGCTCTTAACAACGATTTGATTGAGCATATATGACAAAAATTCGGCACTGATAATTAAATATGTAATTTGCATCTTTTGGTTTTTTTGTAATTTATGCATGTATTTGTAGCTCGATTTATTTATTTTCTTTTGTATTTCAATTCTTGTAATTTTAATTTTGTTATTGGATGTTGTAATTTATTTTAACTGTATTGTAATTTTTTTTATAATTATAATATTTTTAATATCAAATAATTGTGTATGTTCTTAAATATTTTAAATATAATAAAAAATAATTATAAATTTAATAGTTAAGTTATAAAAGAAATAGTTTATTAAAGAGTTGTGGTTGTGGGTGGGCATGGATAAACAATGAAAAAAAATGAATTTGGGTTGTAGAGTAAAATATGCATGCGGAGGAGAGAGAAATGAATTGTTTATTATTTGGTTATGATTGCGGGTGGGCATTGATAAAGATGGTCAAAGGGCGGGAGTACCATTTGTACTCAAATTCTTACTTAATAGAATTTTTTTTCCAAAAAAAAAAAAAAAAAAAACGAACTTACCTTTTTCTAAGAAGGAAGCATAACTTGGCCATGATTATTGTCCTGAATGGCGAGGCCCAAATAAAAAATATATAGGGGTGGGTATAAAAATCTGATAATTTTAATTTGTGTTTACGTTGAATGGGTTTTAATTTTTAAAACTGAAGTTTCATTCACGGCAGATGATTAAATATTTTTGGTTTACAAATTAAGGCCCAGGTTATTAGCACCCCCTCTTTTGGGAACTACACCACCCAACCAACCTTATCATTTTAATACACAGAGAGAATGGCAAAATTAACCCTCTTTCTGTCCATGGTTTTTGAACGCATGCACCTCTCGCAGAATTGAAAAACTTTGTTCGCCGCAAAATAAAAAAATAGAGTATCAATTCATTCAGATCAAGATCGAATTGCTACAACGAATTTGTTTATGAATCTGTTAAAAAAATCCAAAAAGAATTGAGGGAAAGAATAGAAACCAACACTTTTGGAACATCTATTTACAGAAATATTAAAAAAAAAATAGAGAAAAAAACCTGCAAAAATTTATTCGTGAAAAGGATTGAATCGCGCCGGGGGCGTAGATATTTAGGGTGGTGTTCAAATCAAACAGGTGTATTTCCTAATAAAGGGGGTGCTAATAACCTGGGCCACAAATTAATAAATGAACTTTGCACTTTATAATTTGGGATGTGGGCCTTTATACTTTTTCTATGAGTATGGGCCAGGCCCAGAAAGGGTCGAACTATGATCCCATAATAAAAGTGCTAAGAAGTGAGAACCACAGGAGGCACATTAAAAAGAGATTAAATAAAAACGTTGACAGCGTGCTTTGTACAGAAAATTAGTCTAATCACTACTCGTTGTGTGGATTTGTAAATTCTATTAATAATATAATTTTTTTTTTAAACTATGAAAAATGATTTTTTTTTTAAATAAATAATTCAAAGCTTGCAAACTCCACTTAAAAAATGGAGGAAATTTTATGTTTGTAAATGGAGGAAATTTTATGTTTTTAAATAAATAGTTCGGGTGTGTTTTGAAACACTAAAAATAACTTTTAAAAACACATATTTTCAAAGTTATCTCTCACAGCTTTTGAAAATAAGTGTTTATAGAAGTTGATTTTAGTGTTTCAAATTCATATTAAATTAAGTTTGAAGTGCATGAAAACAAGAACAGATTTAGAAGAACTCACTACAACATAAGTGGCATTATGTAACACCTTAAAAATGTTACTTAAAATTTATAATGTGTTACTATAGCTAATAGGTAACACTTTTGAGGGCATCTCAGTTGCTCGTGTAGCCTAAAGTCTAAAACATCACTTTTTATAGATTAAGTAATACTTGTTGCCTAAAGTGTTCAAATGTAACACTTTATTGTAACACTTCAAAATGTTTCATTTAAGTTTTATGTAACACTTTATTATTTAAAGGAAACATTATTTTTACAACATCTTTGAAATGTAAGGCAACACTTTTCTGGATAAAAGTAACACTTCTTAGCACTTTCAAATTTAAAATGTAACACTTATTAAATAATTATATAACACTTTTTATCTTCAATATATATATATATATATATATATATATATGTATAACAATACTTATTGCGCAAATTCTCAAATCCTCCATGATGATAAATGGTATACATATAAGAATGAGATTATCAAATTTCTCCATCATTTTTCAAAAATAGAGTACAAATTAAGCAAGATAGATACACCAAGTATAAAGAGAATATGACCAAGTAACATGAAACCTAAATTCAATAGTGGCAACATAAAACATAAAGATAAGTTTTTGAAATAAAAAAGTTTAATAACTAGTCTTCATCTTGCCCTTGCTCTTCACCTCCCTCATCATTTCTTTCAAGGTCATTACAATCATTCACTTCAGCATCACTTACTCCATCTTTTTAAAAATAATAACAATATCATCAATTAATGCGTAGAGATCGGAAAGAACACCAATGGCGAAAGCACTCTCCTGGGTTGTCTTATAAAGTAAGAAAAAATATGGGAAGAACCAAAGTTCCAGATTTGTCGATTCTTCTTTTTCTATTATGATTTTAGTGTTTTTTTTTATCTGTATCAATCTTCTTCAACAAAAGAGTGAACAACAAAGGGCAATTAATCAAGTCCGACAACGGATTTTCCAACAAGCCATACTGGTTTATGAATATGAATTTCTCAAGGTATATGCGTGAGATATAAGTTACAGTAATGTGGATCCTTTATTTGGTGCCCCGAAAATCGAAATTTTTGATCAATGGAGGAACGCCCTTTTTGTTTGAAAGAAGGGGCGCTTCGATTCTGTCGGTGCTTGAAAAAATGAAATGTGAAATTCTTGAGTAGTCTACTTCCCTTCGAATGATGGGCGGGATTAAATATATGACAGGGTTACCCGATATTGTAATCAACGTGGATCATATTGAATAAAAGTCGAGAGATATATAACCTTTTATAATGAAAAAAATATGTAGTAAAATGATGTGGAACATGTTGAAGACGAGGACAATCGTCGTTAATATCATTTTTTGTGGATTGAAACAACGAGATCAACAATGGGCGAACCAACAATTAATTTTAAAATCTTAATTAATTTTCCAAGAACTCCAAGTGAGACACGATGACAAAGGGATTGTTAATAAACCTAATTTATAATAATATTTAAAGATGATTATTTATTTATATCATGCATGAAAGATGATAAATAATTATTATTTAATTTACATTAGTTAAAACGTAACGAAATGAATATATATAGGTCTATATACTACAAGTCTACAGCAGTATCTATGCAGAAACACGAAACATATATATATATATAGTATATATAAATTAAATAACTTCTTAATCTACCAAACTTCTTATTATGCATGTAAGTTAATCTTTTGTCGGGACCGGGATGGGGAAGGAAAATTAAATAAAGGGTTTTTGAGTACATATGTTAAGAAAGAAAGGAACTTAGACTCCATTTGGATAAATGGATTTAGAAATTTATGGATTTCACACACAAATCATACTTTCTAATTGATTTATAAATACTTAGATTTGAGAGTTTAGGGAAAATAGTGAAGGGAAAGATGGGGAATGGGTAGATATGAGGGGATTTCACAAATGACTGGTTTTTTATGAGGATTTGAAATTCTTCAATTTTAAATTAAACTCTCAAATCTAAGTATTTATAAATTCATTGGAGCCTTAGATTTGGTTAGATGAGACTGTGTATCTAATTGTTAGGCTTTATGATCAGCATTTTGTTTATAGATTGATTAAAAAGGCTCACAATGCAATTTTTTGGTGAAGAACAATTTGATCCAATTGTAATCTAATTTGGTTTGTGTATATATACTTTCTTCGTCTCGTATATAGGTTGATGGTATTTTTTACAAAAAAAAAAAAAGAAAAAAAAATTGTTATTGGAGAATTCTAATAAACGAGTTAAAAGTATGTAACAATTTTCAATTTAAAGACTAAAAAGAATAAATTGATCATGATAATATTAGTAACTGACATAATTAAATTAGTATTCCATGTAAAAATTATTAATATATTTAAGAGTTAGTCTCTAATGAACAAGCAGAATGAGATCGATATTATTATATCTATAAACTAGACAAAAATTCGTGTGAACCCGAGTTTTGGTGAACTCTATTGTTCTAATATCACTTTATGTAAAAAAAACTATCACTATTTAAAAATTAAAGTATTTTTAAACAGTAATAATAATAAATTTTTTTATATAACAATGATAGTTTTTGTGCGCAATAGTGATAAAGTTCATGCATAAATATAATTCACTAGAATTTTACTCTATAAATTAATGCTCCTACAATATTTTTTATTAATTTATATCATTACACTTATAAACTAGTATTATAAGTCCGTAGTATTTATGTGTGTACAAATATTTTGGACAAAAACTTGTATAAACCTGATTCATGCTATGAACTCGGGTCAAATATTCTGACTCATATACTACAAATGGGTCAGATATATACCATTTGAGTTTATTTTTTTCGCGCATCTCCTCTTTTCCCCTCCCAATTTCCTCCCTCAACATCACTGATCTCCTCTCCACCTACCCCGATTTCTCCGACTTCATCTCCCTCCTCGCCGCCACTGCCGTCGTTGCCGATCTCTGCGCCCGCTCCTCCCTCACCCTCCTAGCTGTCCCAAACGCCTACCTCCGCTTTGCCTCCGCCTCTCCTCCACCAACCTCCCTGACGTCCTCCACTACCACGTCCTCCTCCAGTATTTCTCCCTCTCCGACCTTCGTCGCCTCCCTCCAACTGGCAAACTCGTCCCCACTCTTTTCCAAACCACCGGCCGCGCTACCGCCATTTTCGACTCCGTTAACATCACCTTCGATTCCTCATCCACCGCAGTAAGAGTTTCTAGATAATATTGAAGAGGGAAAAAATGGTGATCAATAATTCATAGGTTTCTAAATAACAATGAGAGTTTTTTTAAATAACAATGCTATTTTTATATAATAACAGTGATAGTTTTATAAAGCATAACAGTTAGAGTTTTATAGCATAGTAGTTAGAGTTTTATAGATAACAATGATAGTTTTATAGAATAACAGTAATAATTTTATAGCATAACAACGAGAGTTTTAATAGAATAACAGTGATAGTTTTATAGCATAACAACGAGAATTTTAATAGAATAACAAATGATAATAAATAAAGATAAAAATTTAATTTTAATAGAATAACAACGACGAATAAATTGAGGGTGAAAATTTGGGTTAACTCATCCATCAAATTTTGGAGTTTATAAAAGTAATGATATCCCTAACCCTAAACCCTAATGATATCAATAACTTAATTCAATATTTTCATAGATTATAAAAGTAATGATATCCCTAACCCTAAACCCTAATGATACCAATAACTTAATATTCCCATTTTATACATTGGACAAATTAAAAAAATAGAGTTTGTCCATACTTAAAGGAGTTGTCATGATCAGAAAAAGATATCTCATCCTCCATAAAACTAGCATTTTTAGTATTTTCCCCGAAATAACAAATTAACATAATCACAAGGAAATACACAAAATAGAATTAGTGATCCTTAACTGGGTTTAAGTTTAACACAATTAAACCGTCAGTTTATTCCTTTTCCTTTAAAAGTGGAAAGTTCCCCTACTACAGTACATAAAAAGCGTAATAAAACAACTAAAACTACGTACTTAGCGCTTATTAATCAGCAATAAACACAAAGCTTAATCGCTAATCCCCGCAACGACGACCGTCGATTCGAAATCAGACGCCGATCCCAAATCAAATCACCACCGTCAATCAAACCGAAGAAACCCTAAATCCCCTTTCCCATTTTCCAGCAACAGAATTCACACAATCAAATCCACAGCCACACTGCGGGCTCTCGTAAAAGCTGTCCATCGGAAAACTGGCGGACGCAATCCCGACGGAGAATTCCAATTCGTCGTTATCCTTGCTCACCTCGACGATGTTCACCCAAAATAGGAGCACTTTCACTTGAATCCCCTTCAGATTCGTGATCCTGTCTTTGGAGATGGTGCCGCTGATTGTGGATTTGTACTTGAGAGCGTACCCGTCGATGGAGAAGCTGCAGGTTCCGTTCAATTTGACGGAGAATTTGCCGGTGGCGGGGTCTAATTGGTAGCTGGTGACGCCTGTTGGGAGGAGGCCGACGGGGAAATCGTAGGTCTGGAGGGCGTCGTAGACGGTGAGCGGAGTGGCGGTGGACGGCGGCGCGGCGGAGAGGAGGGAGAGGATTAGGAGGGGGCCGTGATGGAAGACATGGAGGATTTCGAGGAGCTAGCAGAGTGCAGAATTTGCGTGTCGAATTGGAATTGTGGAAATTGGAGGGGAGTGGGGATTTTGAGGGGGTTAAATTGTGATTGGGGTTTTGGGTAGGTTGGTGCAGAATTCAGAGTGATTAGGTAAATAAGTAGAATGGATAGTTGACTAGTTGTTACTTGCTCATCCCATTAACATAATTTGTATTCCACTTTTTATTATAACTAGTTTTTTGTTACGGAAGTTATTAATGTTGCTACATTTTATTAATTTATTATTATTTAATATTTTTTAATATCTCTTCAAGTTATAGGTTATAAATAATCTTTTACATATTAATTGGTAATTTAATCATGAAAATGGTATTTATTTTTTACTAAAATATATATTAATTAAAATGAATTTTAATAATTATTGTGATTCACGAAATTTCAGGTGCAGAACATTCAGAAACTTAGAACATTTTTTTACCACTTAACAATTTAATTTTAAAAACGGTAATTTTAAGGGGAATGGATTCTCATTCTCTAACTCATAATATCAAAAAAATAAAAAATAAAAATTGATACAATATATAAAACATAAATTAATAAACATGGATATAACATTAATTATATTATATAAATATTAGAAAAATTAAACAACAACCAATTAATTTTAAAAAAATAATAATAATATTCACTCTTTCAAATAAAAACAATGTATATAACAAAAAAACAAAATATCATAATATAATTTCAAAATTCTGAACATTTCTTGAAATACAACATTTTTTGTTGTATTATGTTCAAAACTATGATTGTTACACAACATAATCTTCAAACCACGTCGATCGGTAACCCTCGAAACTGCAACATAAAGTTGACCATGACTAAACACCAGTTTCTTAAGATAAACTCCAACATGGAAAAAAAGATTTCCCTTGACTTTTATTTATAGACATAAGATATCTAAAACAAAGCTGAAATTGTTTATGTGTAAACTTGAATCCAGAACTCTAGGATCGTAAGAGTCAATGACAATTTAGGTATCAATGCTAGTTCAACGGTGCTGCTACCAGTAAGAACTATAACTTCGATTACTCTATCACTCAACCTAGTGATTACTAACCTATACATATAGAAATTATTTTGTAAAATCAATCTTATAAGAAATGATAAATATCACTAAATAATAAATTTAAGATAAATAAAAATAATAAACTAATTTGGTCTCGTTTACACAATCCCCTTGAATGATCTATATTTCTCAATGACATACCAAACATTCCAACTTTGAGATTAAGTTCATGATTGGGTGCACCGAAAAATTTCAAAGTGTTGAGGAACTCAAGAGTATGAACATCAGCTAGAGAATCAAAATTGGAATCGACATGCAAACATTATCAGAACTGAGATATTTGTGAGACTCTTTTTGATTTAATCGAACCATGTAATCATTTATGGATCTAATAGAATCAAGTGTGGGTGCAAACATAGCTCTGTCCTGTAAAAATTCGTGATCATGCATCCTAAATTTAAAATTATGATAAATACAATTAACAATAGAAGCAATTGGATTATCTCCACCTTTCAACAAAATATCATTTGGGATGATAATATTAGAACCATAATCAATTCTTGTCCCTATACTTCCATCACCAACTAATTCAATCCATTCCGAAAATAATTTCATTTCCTTCATCCCTTGAACAAAATCAAATTGCATCAACCTCATGTTTCTTGTCAACTTCAAAACGGTGCATGCATTCTACAAATCAGATTAATTGATAGTGGCATGTATAATGTCCTATCTCTTTCTTGGAATGACATGCAAGATCTTTTGAGAACCTTCCTCAAAACCAATTGTCTTTCCACCAAATGATATTTCAGAGCGGGATAGATCAAATAACTACATGGTATCTCTCAATGATGTATCTAATGCTTCAATATAATGTTTGTGAACCATTGGAGCTTCATCTCATACTATGAGTTTGCACCTAATCAAAAGTTCAGTTAGGTGACTAACTTGCTTAATGTTACACATAGAATTCTCCAGACAATTAATTGGAATACAAAATCTAGAATGTGTTGGACATCCATCAGGAAGAAAAAGTGATGTTATACACTGGATGTTATATTCAATACACCTTCAGATCGCAGTCCAGCAAATAGTGTCTTCCATAAAAAAGTTTTCCCAGTACCTCCATAACCAAATACAAAAAACATCCACCAAAATCTGACGTTATTGGTCTAATTATTTTATAAAAAACAACACGCTGCTCATCATTAAATTTTCTTATATAAACTTCATACTACATCGTTAGTTCACCTCTATTATATGATAACCCAGTAAAAATCATCCTATTATGGGATGTTATATTATTATCAATAACTGCTACATGCATCCCATCAAAATCATGCAAACTCTTACCAAAAGAACACAACATATTATCTAATTCTATGACAACAGTTCTTGATCTCATCATCCGTCATTCTCAATTCTACAAACATAAGAAGAAGAAAAGATCACCATTAAAAAACATACATAAAGTAATAAACAATTTTTTTAATAAGATATTAAACAATTACAAATAATATACTATGTAATATGACAATATATATAACAGTAATATGACAATTATATAATTATGATTGATTATAACAAAATGTTTAAATAAGAAAAGTGTGCAAATCACTTTGGTTCAGAAGAATAAAGAAAGTGTGCGAATAATCATGAGGTGGAGTGAGTATAATTTAAAGAATGTATAATATAAAAAAATAAACAAATACCTGGATGCAACATTATTTTTTTTCTCTTGTACAATATATCGTCTGACAGATATTTTCAACATTTATCTCATATCTCACATGGATTATTTAAAGATCCAGAAGTGAGAAAAATAACAAAAAGATATCTCATTGAAGATGCAGATGCCCAAATGCTAGCCTATTCAAGTCCATTAACTTATTCTCTATCATCATCCAACAACCCTCTATCAAAACACGCATCGCAAAATGTGACATAAATTATTCCTCAGTAACAACGTTCAACAAAATCCTTAGATAATATGCCTCACCAGTACCAGGTGGTACATGATAAATACGACCAACAACAAACCCCCTCTACCTGGGTTCCCACATCCTCGACCTCTATGAATATTGAATTTACTAATCAAGAGGGAAAATGAGACTAAATCATGTGCAACAGGAATTAAACCTTCAACACTAAGACAATGCTTATTTCCAGATTTCCTTTAAAAATATATAAAAAAAACTCAATAAATATTAAAAAATTATTTAATTTAATACATCTAAAGATTTTAAATATTAAAAAATGATAATTTCATATTATTTTACAAAATGATAACCAAAACATTACATACCTTGATCTAAATATTTGTTTTTGTTTGAAAATATTAAAAGAAAACATCCATACTGTGAATATATTTTAATCCAAATTGTACAAAGTCCGTCATAATATGTAGAAATAAAATTATTTTTGTAACATTGTTAGAATCAACAAATGATTGTCAACCATCACCAAATGTATAACTTAGTGTGTTTAAAACTTTTAGTTTTATAATCCAAAAATCTTCATTTGGCTTCGCAGATACATAGTTTCTGGAAACTTTCCACCATGAATATCAGTCCACATTTAAGGAATTATCTATAAGTAGAAACAAAGTTAGTAAATATACATTAAAAAATATGAACATAAAAAGACATAAAAAAACCTACCAAATTATTATAAAAGATTTGAAAAAAAATCAAAAATAAAATAATTCCTACTTAGATCTCCTGTAATTTATTTTTTTTTATTAATATCAAGAACAAAAAAATATCAATGTAGATTAATGGAACAAATACACTGACGAATACTCACCATATACATTAAAAGACTCTGATATAAGATTGAGATTACCAACATCTTTTAGGATACTATTTCGATGGTAAACCTTCATATAAATCTTACACAAATTAAATTTCGCAAATGTTATGTAATCACCAACACACATATTGTCTTGTTCTTAAATTTCTTTCCGTCCATCAGTAAAATACCAACAACATTTAATGATAGTTATTTTTACATGCCATATCTCGACACTCTGATTAACAAATGTATACTTGAATTTAATGACAAATCCCTTGATGACATAATATCATCATGTATACACTGAAAAATAAAATAAATAAATAGCAATCAATAGAAATAAAAGTTATAGAATTAGAATAATAAATTGTTTGATAAAGAAAAACTAACAAATTTATATTGCACTTCAATGGAATTACTGGGTACGTATTGAACGAAAAAATAAAATGAATCCTTTGAATAGTAATGTTCCTTGTAAATCTTCAATTCATCATATTGCATAAATAAATTTCCAACTACATCAATTTTTTTTTATTAAATTTATAACAAATATAAATATAAATATATATATATATAAGAAGATATGTTTATAAGATTTTATTAAACTTACGTATGAGAATCTTTCTATCATCTTTAAACTCATCTCAAAGATGACATAAGTCCAAAAATATAGTATCACCAGAAATTTTTTTTCATTATTTAAAATTGGTATATAACTCTTAAAACAACTTGAAACTGAATTTATAATTTTCTATATTGGTGTGGTTGTTGTATTGAGTAGAACCATTTTATAAAAATAATAATACACAAAATTTAGTAATAAGAGCAAGATAAGGCAAATATTACACAAAAATTAAAGTGTAATCGTATTTATAGGAAATCATACATTAATGAGAAGAAATTAATATTTCAATAAGTCAAATGCAAAAATTATTATTTAATTACATGATTTACACACACACACACATATATATATATATATATAATGTGGATGGTCATAAAATGTAATCGAAATATAGATGAATAGCCAGTAATATTTTAGATTTTCTAATATTATTTTTATTAGAACGAATATTGCATAATATAACTAAGAAGAATTAAAATCTATTATTCTAATCCCCGAGAAGCCGCATAATTTTCTGCTTCTTCAGAGGATCCAAACAGTTCACCATATACAACATGCACATCGTCAATGTCGTTGAGATAAACAATTGATTTGAAAATAGGTAGGCGTTCGGTTCCAATCTTATTATTATCATATAAAACTGATAAAATTCATAACTTCAGAACTAAGTCACTAAGAATTGTCTTAAAATTAAGAGTAAAAATAATATGATTCATAATATATATAAAAAAAAAGTAACACATGGGATGAAGGAGAAAGTGGAATGATGAACCTTATTACATTGTTTTACTTGTTAAACATAATATTCAAGCAACAAAATAATGGAGCACTAAAAAAATAATGATGAAGCATAAAACTTCTCTTTAAATAGGTGTGAGAATAAAATATCGGCCCTTGGAATAAACACATCATTAAAGACGTAATTAATTTCATTAAATTATTAGTAAAAATAGTATGAATAAATCAATAAATGAATAATCAAGATTGAGGAATTATCGGTCTACATTTTAGGAATAATCTATAATTAGAAATAAGTAGTAAATATACATAAAAAAATAATTTATGAACATAAAAAACATAAAAATCGTACAATTATTATAAAATATTTAGAAAAAATCAGAAAATAAAATAATTTCTCCTCAGCTCTCCTGCAAATTGTTATTATTATTATTATCAAGAAAAATTAATTAATTTAGATTAATGGAACAAATACATTGAATAATATACTCACCATATAAATTAAAAGACTCTAATATAAGATTGAGTTTACCAACGTCTTTTAGGATACCATTTCGATGGTAAACCTTAATATAAATCTTGCACAAATTATATTCCGCAAATGTTATGTACTCACCAACACACAAATTGTAATGCTCTTCAATTTGTTTTCATCCACCAGTAAAGTACCAACTACCTCTAATTATATCTGTTTTTACATTTCATATCTTGCCACTCTAATTAACAAATGTATATCTTGAATTTAATGACATGTCCCTTGATGAAATAATATCATTAGGTATACACTGAAAAATAAAATAAATAAATAACAATCGATATAAATAAAAATTATATAATTAGAATAATAAATTATTCGACAATGAAAAACATACAAAATTATATTGCACTTCAATGAAATTATTGGGTACGTATTGAACGAAAAAATCAAATGAATCATTTGAATAGTAATGTTCCTTGTACATCTTCAATTCATCATATTGCATAAATAAATCTCCAACTACATAAAAAAATTAATTAAATTCATAACAAATATATATATTGTATACAAACTAAGATGATTTATTTATAAGATTATAAACTTACATGTGAGCAACATTCTATCAGTCTTAAACTCATCTCGAAGACGACATAAAACCACAAATATTGAATCATCAGAAAACAAATACATAATTTCAATTTTGTATATAACTCTTATACAACTTGAAACTGAATTTATAATTTTATGTATTTGTGTGGTTGTTGTATTGAGTAGAACCATTTTATAAAATAATATTACACAAAATTTAGTAATAAGAGCAGACTAAGGCAAAGATTACACAAAAATTAAAGTGTAATCGTATTTATATGAAATCATACATTAATGAGAAGAAATTAATATTTTAATAAGTCAACTGCAAAAATTATTATTTAATTACATGATTTACACACACACACACATATATATATATATATATAGTGTGGATGGTCATAAAATGTAATCGAAATATAGATGAATAACCAGTAATATTTTAGATTTTCTAATATTATTTTTAATAGAACGAATGTTGCATAATATAACTAAGAAGAATTAAAATTTATTATTCTAATATTATATATTTTTTTCAAGTATTTGATTCCCCGAGAAGCCGCATAATTTTCTGCTTCTTCAGAGGATCCAAACAGTTCACCATATACAACATGCACATCGTCAATGTCGTTGAGATAAACAATTGATTTGAAAATAGGTAGGCATTCGGTTCCAATCTTATTAATATCATATAAAACTGATAAAATTCCCAACGTCAGAACTAAGTCACTAAGAATTGTCTTAAAATTAAGAGTAAAAATAATATGATTCATAATATATATATATAAAAAAGTAACACATGGGATGAAGGAGAAAGTGGAATGATGAAGCATAAAAAAAAGAATTTATGAACATAAAAAACATAAAAATCGTACAAAATTATTATAAAATATTTAGAAAAAATCATAAATAAAATAATTTCTCCTCAGCTCTCCTGCAAATTGTTATTATTATTATTATCAAAAAAAAAATAATAATTTAGATTAATGGAACAAATACATTGACTAATATACTCACCGTATAAATTAAAAGACTCTAATATAAGATTGAGATTACCAACCTCTTTTAGGATACCATTTTGATGGTAAACCTTAATATAAATCTTGCACAAATTATATTCCGCAAATGTTATGTACTCATCAACACACAAATTGTAATGCTCTTCAATTTCTTTTCATCCACCAGTAAAGTACCAACAACCTCTAATTATATCTGTTTTTACATTTCATATCTTGCCACTCTAATTCACAAATGTATACCTTGAGTTTAATGACATGTCCCTTGATGAATAATATCATTAGGTATACATTGAAAAATGAAATAAATAAATAACAATCGATATAAATAAAAATTATATAATTAGAATAATAAATTATTTGACAATGAAAAACATACAAAATTATATTGCACTTCAATGGAATTATTGGGTATGTATTGAACGAAAAAATCAAATGAATCATTTGAATAGTAATGTTCCTTGTACATCTTCAATTCATCATATTGCATAAATAAATCTCCAACTACATAAAAAAAAAATTAATTAAATTCATAAAAAAATATATATATCGTATAAAAACTACTAAGATGATTTGTTTATAAGATTATAAACTTACATGTGAGCAACATTCTATCAGTCTTAAACTCATCTCGAAGAGGACATAAAACCACAAATATTGAATCATTAGAAAACAAATTCATAATTTCAATTTTGTATATAACTCTTATACAACTTGAAACTAAAATTCCTAACGAAAACAAAGTGACTATGAATCAGAATTGTTTTGCTTGAGAATGAATTTTCTTTATGATGGAACTTCTCTTTAAATAGGGGTGAGAACAAATTAGTGAGACTTGAATTGAGCATGTAATTAAAGAGATATTAAAGTCAGTTAAATAAATGTTAAAAATAAAATGAATAATTGATGGAAAATAATGGACGATCAAAATTAATCCACAAAAACTATTAATGGCTAGTGGCGAATGGCGCCAAAACTATAAAAGAAAAATAGCTCCTATTATATATTTATGATTTATGTTCCACTTTGTATTTTATAATACTTTTTAGAATGGTTTTTGTGTATATCACTTCTTGTTACAGTGTGATTTTTTAGCCATGAGGCTCGTATAGTCTGAATTAGAGATAATATCATTTTTAGTCCTGTAAGTTTGGATGATTCCATTTTTAGTCCTGTAATTTTTTACTTTTTTAATTTTAGTCCTGAATGTGTCAATTTCAGTCATTTTTTATCGGAAATATTAAAATCTCATCGGAATAAACATATGCACCTCACGTGACATTTCAAAATTGATCATTTTTTTTGGTTAAATGACAGTCTACCTGTGTAGGTCGCCGAAAAATTAAAAAAAATGATCATTTTGAAGTGTCACGTGAGATGCATATGCTTATTCCGATGAGATTCCGGTGAAATTTTAAAATTTTCGACAAAAAATGACTGAAATTGATACATTCAGGACTAAAAATGAAAAAATAAAAAATTACAGGACTAAAAATGAAATCGTCCAAACTTACAAGACTAAAAATGATATTACTCCATCTGAATTAAGATTATACATAATTTTGAAATCCTTTGCACTGCGTTTTTAATATTTTCGCTGTCATAATATTATTTTACATATTGCATAACATTTTTAACAACACTCTAAAAAATACACGTGCATACACTTTCAAATACTTTACATTATATATAAAAATTTACAAAATTATCTCTCAAAATTTTATTTATTATTTTATTTTTTTATTGTCATAAATTTTGTTGCAGATTTCATTTTTGTTGCGGGGTTTGATTTTCTTAATTGATCTATTTGCTTCAAATGCAATTTTATCAGCAGTATTTTAATTGCATGTACTATTCAAAACCTGGTGATATAATTTTTTTTCATAGAGCATTATTTTTACTCCGTGGTCATTCTGTTTTGTCTGCATATTGAATCATGTTGAAGAGTATACTTTACTGTGTTAGGTATTAGTATGTAAGTGTTGTGGTATCAGTTGAATGCTATAGTATTAATTTATAAGTATAGTGCTATGATGCACGGATTCTTCTTAAAAACTCACCGCACCGTATCTGATACTTCTAGGGTGCGGGTGCGATTCGCGTGGGATTCGCATCGGGATACGCAGGATACGCCTATCCGGTGCGGGAAGGGAGCGTGAGTGGTTTTTTTTTTTTAGAAAAAAATCATTTTTCTTGTTTATTTTTACAAATTTTTAAGACTAAAACTCTATATGGTCATGTTATTAAATACTAAATGTGTTATTTGAATTGAACATTATTATGTAATATACTTTAAATTGAAAATATATCACTTGTTTTTTTTTATTGAATTCTTTAGTATAACTTATGTATTGAGCTGATATTATTTAAATTAATATTTTGTTACTTAATTATATTAAATTTATTAAAAATGCATAAGTTTTATGTAAATTACATACATTTTATATATTAATTTTAAAAAGTAAAATTTTCATATATTTTGTAGTGTTATATATAATAAAGTATAAATAAATAGATGTATTTTTTCCATAGCGCGTCCTTATTTTTTTGAAAATCCGTATTTTTCCATACCCGTATCTTATTGCCACCGCACAATGCACCTATGTAATATAGTGTTATCAATTAATAATTGTTGTATCAATCGATAAGTATAATGTTATAAATTTCATATTATAAATAAGTTTCATCAAATACTGAATCAATTTCATGTCTTAGAAGAGAGATAATTATACATATGTAGGATTTTATTCGATATATTTAAACTTGAAAGACTAAAATAACTACGAAAATGCTTGAATACATGAGCAGATGAGCTGACAAATCGCAACGAAATTATTATTTACGAATTTTACCAAGTGGAAACCTGGGTCTTCAATTTAATATCCGATATCTGGGCCCCCGATATTATATTTTTTTAAAGGGAAAGACCCATTAAAGTAGCTTGTTATTTGGGCCTCGCTGCCCTGTGTTTGGCCCAATATTATAAACTGAGTAAATTATGTCATTAAAATGATTTAAATTAAGGAAACACTGTACTCCCATAATTTTTTTTTGGAATTTTATCACTTCAGGGCCTAAAATATAGTAAAACTATCAATTTAAGACCTGAAAGATTTTTCCTATCGATTCAAGGCACCGAAAAGAGAAAACTATCAATCCAGGCCTAAAAGATAAAAATCAATCGATTATAAATTTTAATAAATTTTAAAGGACTCGTGTTTGGAACACTAAACCCTAAACCCTAAACCATGAACCCTAAACCTTGAACCATGAACCCTAAACCCTGAACCAGAAAAATTTTTAAAAAAATAAGAACATGAAATAAGGATATGAAATATAAATGTCAAACATGGCTTTTAAAATGTGAAATTTCAAATTGATAATTTTTATCTTCGGGCCCTGGATCGATAGTTTTTATCTTCGTGCCTTGAATCGATAAGAAAAATCTTTGCTTTTAAATTGATAGTTTTATTATCTTTCGGTACCGAATCGACATTTTTTTTTTTTTTAAACATACTCCCATCATTTATTAAATCTTTTTTTTTTTTGACAGGAGTGTTTCCTTAAGTTAGTTGAGTGTAAATTAAGCCTTATTTGGTTCTTAGAGTGAATGGAATTATAATTGGATAAAATTAATAAGCAACTATTTAGTCTGTTAAATAGTAATGAATTACACCTGCATTTATTTGATTAAGAATAAAAAATATTGCTACTTACAGGTTTTTATTGTTGCATCTATTTACGATTCTTTATTCTCACTTCTCAGCATATCGGTTATTTTTTTACTTTTCTTAGTTACATTTGACTCGGAGTAAAAAATGTAAGTAAAAATGTTACGTGTCAAATTCTTCACAAATAAATACAAACAAAAAAAAGCAAGAAACGATTTTTTTATGAGGCTTTGAATTTTGGATTTGTAATTGATCCTTATTTAATCAATGTGTCAGAATTATTCCTAAGTGGATTGTGCAATTATTGTCATGTTATATATCTCATAAATCAAAAGATAAGGAATGTGAAGAATAATGCCAACTATGGAAGAACGTGAAATTGCAAGTGGCTTGAAATTATTAGGCAGATTACCTCACATGAAACCTCTTATATTACGATTTATCACGTAGTAAAAGTGTTTGCAAACATCTGCATAATTTGAAGACACGAGAAGTGCCTTTTCAATAGTAGTAGTATATGATACTATTGTACTATTGTTTATAGAATACGAGTTAATTAGGATATGAAACATTTAATTAAGTACATGATGCATTAGTATGTAACATTACTTCTGTGACAAAAACTTTTGTGAACCTGAGTTCATTCTGAACTCAATTTTTTTAGTATCACTGTTATATATAAAACAAAAACTATTTTCATTATGAACAAAAACAATCATTGTTTAAAAAATATTTTATATTTTTAAACAGTAAAAGTATTTGTACATAACAATGATAAAGTTCATACATAAATCTGGTTTACAAGAGCGGTGCTCTACTTTTACTGTGATAATGTGATCATTACATATAAACTATATACTACTAGAGTAATCAAACAAAAGATCAAACATCACTTTCAAGCATTGGATTTCTTTTCGATATTTTATTATAATTATCAAATCATAAACGATTTTATTGTCTAAATATAATCTTTGAGCGTTATATACACTATAATCACCTTTAAATGGAGTTATTATCATATACATGTGTAATTTAAAGGTAAATCTGCACGCGATAGCCAGGAAACATCAATTTTCCAATTAGAAGCATTGGATCCTTAACTATGTTAACATTGTGAAAGCCAAACAATTACTATTGATTTTCGATACTTATTATCATAATCAAATCTTAAACAGTTTTTTGTCTTTAAATGTGACATCTTTAATTAATTAGGTTTTGTAAATACTACACAAAATGTTAATTTATCCTTAATCGCGTTCACTAACATGTGATCATGCATCGATATACATTTATAGATGTATCACACGTAAGATCATCTTCAAGGCCCAAGGGGGTGGCAAAACCTAAATTTGCCACAATATTTGTCATTCCTAATAGTATGTGGCAAATTTGCTTTTAATCCATTTTTTTAATTTTGAAGTTTTTTATTAAATAATAATACCGTATATCTTTTTTTTTATTCAGTTTTTGCTTTTAATTTTTAGTTTACATATTAATAATTTAACTTTAAGTTACAGCACTAAAAATTATTCAGTTTTAGATATCTAACTATGAACAAATATATGATAAAATAGAGAAAACAAAGTTAGAAATATTCTAATGGAAAAAATATATATATTTATGTAACTTTGATCCATTTTGATTGTGATCATACTTATTTACACCTTTTGTTTTTTGTCTTATAACTTTATAAAATTCAATTTTTTCGTCCTATCACTTGATCCGATCACCTGCTAATTACCTGCAGTAGCAAGTGATAGAACTAAAATGTCAAATCTTGTAAAATTACAGGATCAGGATCAAAATTCATAATAATTTATGAATTTTGATTTTAGTCCTGTAACTTTAAACTTTTGATTTTTTAGTCCTGTCAAGTGTCATCTACTATTGCAGGTAACAGATGACATGACGAAAAAATTGAATTTTGTAAGATTACATAACTAAGATCAAAAAGCGTAAATTATAAGGATTACGAGTAAAATGGTATATATAAAAAAAACAAACTTTCCTATTTTAATTGATTGGAATTTTGAAATAGAATTTGAGTCCTGGAGATGATTTATTTGGACCCAAATTGATGGCAAATTTTGAAGATGCCGTAATTGATGCAACGTAGATTAAATAGTTGAGGTGGCATCAATTATTGTGATTGAAATAAGTGGTTTGCAGTGTGAAGAGGGGAATGAAGGAAAAGAAAAGAAAGCAATTACTATAGATGATGCTTTCTGGCATGTGAAAAAAAATCAGAAGCCCACATGGATATTAATATTATAGAAAAAAGGAGCACAGCTTAACAGACATGCTTCCCCTAAGCGACTTTTTTATATTATTAATTTGATTTCACTACATTTGTTCACACCTATCAAAGCACATACCAGATATTGCAATATTTTACTACTCTACTATCTATCACACTTAATACTATCCTTTCTTGCTTCAATGCTATAGCTAACACACCTTCCCCAATGCACTTCCTATATTCTTGAGTATAAATATAAATATAGGATATATATTATCTATTTAATTTTGAAAAATGGGCCTGATAGGATAATATTCTTGGCCACACTTGGTGCCGAAAATTGTGGTTGGCTTGATTTGGTTTAGGGTATAATGATAACCGTGCTGAGAAGGGAAAACAGGGAAACAATTTTTTTTTTTTTGAGGAAGAGACGAGAAACTCTCCCCACCCGTGCCGTTGGCTCCTTAGTCGGGCGGGTTGTAAATCGAAGGATGTGCCTAAGTGATAGACACTTGTGGGAGATGACTAACATGATTCAATTTCCAGGACAAACCCCCATAATATTTCAATGAAGAATTTGTCTCACACGGGGTTCGAAACTGCGTTGCCGGGGGACTTCTCCCCCCCACATCACCACAAGCTTTACCACTTGGTTATGCCCTTGGGGGCCAGGGAAACAAATTCTTTATACACTACGGTCTTTGTGCAAAGATGAGAATTCTTTGGATTATATATGACGCACACACATACATACCTACGCGGTATGTGTGATCCAATGGTTCCCCTACTGCACAACACTGTGTTGTATAACAGGGGATTTACTTTCGAAAATCAAAAGTCTTGGTCAATTATGAGATTTAGTATCTATTTGCAAATTCAATACAAAACTTTAAAAAATTTATTTTAAAAAAAATTGTGCCTAATAATTTTAAAAACAAGTGTTTTCAGATTATTTTTAGAGCGTTAAAACAGACACTTGAGGTGGTGTTGGTAACTTGATAGACGTTATTGAGTTTGACTTGAGGGTTGAATTGATTGATTACATGAATAAATAGTTTTAGATGTTAGAAGAATTTTTTAAACCAAATAATTACATATATAATATACATAAACAAAGGAAAATGTATTCACTTTTTTTTACTCTGTTATTTGGATTTTTTTTGTTTCTGTATTTCATTTTTCTTTAACTCTCTATGTTTTTTATCTATCGGTAAAAGATTAAAAGTTAAAAGGTAAAAAAAATGTGTGAGACCCTCATCTATCATATCCCTCCTTAAAAGTTATTATAATATTTTAATTACTAATATAAAACTCATTCATAAAAACGTGTATAAAAAAGTTTTCAATCAACAAGATAAAATTCCATGACAGAGAGGGAGTATTAGATAGTGAAGTGTTACTTTTTCCATTTATGGAATGAGACAAACGTCCATTTATGGAAAGAGAGACAATTATAGTGGAACGGAAGGAAGGAGTATATTTTATCTTTAGAAAACGATAATATTTCTAATAAAAAATTATATTTATCTCATAATATCTCACAATGACACAATCTCACACAAAACATTCTCTGTGTTCTATTTATCAATTTACGTTATACATCATCATGCATATAGTGTTTGCAATTAATAGTACTTTTGAAGAAATGTTATTTGCAGAAAAATTAAAAGTTTATAATGTTAAAGATAAAGTGAGATAACACAAATGATATATATGAATACGGAATACCTTATCATAATAATCCCATAGAGTTTTTTTAATCAGTCAAAGCAACACAAAACCATTCTTCTTCTTTTCGAGAAGAATTTTATCCAAAAAAGAAGAGAACAAAAGGGGGTTGTAAAGTTGAAAACCATGACATATATAGGTGGCAATAGAGGATCCAAGTTGATCATACACCCCTTTTAATTTTATTTACTAAGCTTATAACATGGCTCAATTCATTTTAAATTAACCATTAATGAGAGGACTTGAGGGAGTTGGAAAAAGACAACACACAAGAGAAAAAGGGAGATGGATTAGAATAAATAATTGATTGCAAAAATATGGGGTTTTCTTGGACATCTTTTTCTTCTTTAATTCCAATCCACATCGATCATTTTCTTGATAAAAGTGCAGTTGCAGTTGCACATGCATTTGGCCTTCTTTTTTACTAGCTCACTCAATTCATTGATGAAACTATATATAACCCATACTCTCCTTTCTCCTAATTAACCATAAGGTAATTCACACTATTCAATGTATCTCTTGGTTCATGCTCCTATAAAATGGGAATGGGGTGCAACTAAAAAAGCAATTAGTAAGGGCATGTTTGTTTTGGGCTTGGGCCGGGTGGACGAGACAAATTCGGATGGAAAAAAATGTGCATTGGGTAAATTATATGAATGATAATTTTTTATTTGTTTTGTGTTGGATGTGATAGAGTGAATGAGATTTTATGTCAAATTAGTATTTTTAATGATGATTATGTATTATTTATTATCGTTAGTTAGTAGGGTAATGATTATATAAAGCAAAAAATGTAAGAAAAGTAGGAAATATAATGAATGTGTTGTAAGAAAAAGTAAGAAAGATAATGAGTTGTTGTAAGAAAAATATTAATATGATAATTTTAGAATATATATGCATAATAAAGGTGAATGTATATTTAGATAGATGATGAGATGTGCAAATTCAAAAAGTGATCGGGATTGGGGTTAAAATATTACTCATTTGATTCATTTTAATTCTCAGTTAAATATTTTTTACAAGAATTATGAGAATAATAACACTTAATTAGTAATAAAATATTTGTACTGTGAATTTTATTTATCGTTTTGTTTACATATTGAGACAAAATTATTTATCGCTTTGTTTACATATTGAGACAAAATTAATTTTTTGTACAGTTCAAAATGATAAAAATTATAATAATTTTG
This sequence comes from Stenogyne calaminthoides, assembly GCA_037126765.1. Lineage (NCBI taxonomy): Eukaryota > Viridiplantae > Streptophyta > Magnoliopsida > Lamiales > Lamiaceae > Stenogyne > Stenogyne calaminthoides. The sequence goes on from JBBCBC010000038.1 coordinate 9,653,035, forward strand.
ATAAAACTATAATAGGAATAGTTGTAAGTAATTGATTACTCCTCTGTAATCACTAACTCAACACTCCTAAGATGATTTCAATTGTTGATTCTCTAACCAAAATGCAATCAATAATTTGATTTACCTCTTAATGATACTCATTATTATTATTATTTTCAATGCATACCAACCGAACCCTAAATGTAAGACACTGCTTTGGGAAGAATTTCATATCAAGACCCAAAATTTAAATTAAGCCTCAATTTAAGTATTCATATTTAGAGATAATAATGAAATATGTTCAAATATGATCGACCTATAATTTGGGTTTTAATATGATTTTTTTTTCCGTGTTGCTATAAATGAGACATTTGTGCAGCACTAAGAGGGTGTTTGCAAACTTTAGTGAGAGGATTATAAACATTTATTTTTAAAGTTGTCTCGTCATAGCTTTTGAATTCTAGAAGTGCTTCTCACTATTGAGTAGTGATTACAAACACACACTAAATATGCAACATGTTGATTTAAAAATACAAAAGTTTTTTTTTTAAAGAAAAATATAAGTATTCAAAATCTAAATTGGAAAAACATTTTTAATTTTTTATGTGATGTGACCAACCAATTAACCCACATGACTTGCACATGTAGATGATTGGTCCCTACTCATTTCTATCCCAAATCTTAATTTTTTATGTGATGTGACCAACCAATTAACCCACATGACTTGCACATGTAGATGATTGGTCCTTACTTAAGGGTGACTAAGACGCAAGATATCGAAAAAATTTTTCGTCATATCAGTTATCGCATCGAAATTTTCGATTGAAAAAATTTCATATCGTTGTAAATCGAAAATTTAGATATCGGAATTTCGGTGATATCGAAATTTTCAGATGCCGATATTACATACCGATATCGCATCGAAATTTCAATATATACCTAAGATACCGAAATATTTTTCGTAGGTATATTTTTCCTAGATATTTAAATTTTCTATATTTTTATACCGTTATTATCGCATCCGCATCGCAGAAAAATTTCGATAATCGAAAATTTCGATAAATTCGATATTTTTCAGTACGATAAGTGCGATATACCGGTATTTTCGGTATTTCCTCGAGCCCTAGTCCCTACTTATTTCTATCCCAATCTTAACTCTCTATTATTTGGGGTTCTTTCTTCTGCTAAATTTATTGAAAATATTCTACAAGTACTTTCATAGAGCTAAAGAACTTACAAGTTCAATTAATCCAAAGTACTTATTAATTAACATGAAATAGTAATTGATAAATTGTATCTGAATATATACCTTCGTCATTGCAATTTGTAATTCATAAAAGGACAAAGGAATGATTTATCAAAACAGGTATTATCCAATTAAATGAACAAAGATGGAACAAGCTGCTGCATCACGTGACAAGTCACATTCATTCTTACCGTTGATAAAGTATAATCCATATGGAAATAATAAATGTGAAATTTTCAAAAGGTAACTAACAAATATATTACATACTGAAAGATAAAAATATGTCATGTTTAAGGAGTAAGGGACACTTCTCTTTTCTTCTTCTTTTTTTGATCAGTTTAAAGGGGACAGTGTTATTCATACAATGGAGTGCTGGTATTTGTGACTTTTGAGTCATATGATTTTTTTTTCTTAATTAACTTTGATTAAACTAAAACTTTACATTGTTGTTCAAGGCTATTATTTTTAAGATATAAATTTTTTAACAACAAAATAAGGACTGGGAAAATGTCAGATTATTCAATAGAGGCCTACGACCCAGCCCACTAAAGTTCGGCTCGGTCTTTTTAGCAAACAAACCAGACATGAACTTTTTAAAAGTTTATTTTAGCCTTCAAAGACTTAGCATTTTTTTTTCCTCATGCCCCAAACTTGATTTACACATTTTTGTTTTCTATCGTCCATACTGATTTTTCACTTTCCTTAAATGGAAATACATATTTTATCACTTTATCACATAAAATATTAATAAATAACTATTTTTAACCCCAACTACCCATCACTTTATTATTTTATCACATAAAATACTAATAAATAACTTTTTCTACCCTAACACTTTATCATTTTTTTCTTAAAACTCGAGCGCACAGTAACGTGGAAATCAAGTTTGGGACGGAGGGAGTATCTTTTAAGCTCAACAGTCCTACTCGTTTAAATATATAAAATTCAATAAAAAAATATTATATATTTATTAATTATTTTTATATATTTACATAATTAATAATACTATTATAAATAATACACAATTAAACAAATTATTCAATTAAAATCATCAATAAAGCTTAAATCTCGCTAAAACTAGAATAAAATTAACTGATCTTACTACCAAAATCTTAATGTGTTTTTTTTTATTATCTAAAGTGAAATAGACTTAAAAAGACTTTAAACAGATTTTCAGACCTGACTCGTTTATTAAAAAGATTAAGCTTGAGCTTACTAAAAGCATATCACCAATAACAGGACAAGTTTTAGCCTAACACATATATATCAGGCCCAGACCTACCTAGGCCCCACCTATTTTCACCCCTAAATAAAATGCATGCACCATTTCCCTTTTTCATTTATGCAAACTACTTTTAACATAATATTATATATATAAACAAGCAATAATGTTAAGATATTTAAGTAATATTGTCTTCGTAATTTGATTTTGGCTCGCAAATTTCTCAGTTTCCATACTTTACTCACTTTATACCATTTAATATTATTATCTCCTATTTTTTCTTAATTTCCGTGTCTACAGTAACCAGATAATAAAAAATAAGACGGAGGGAGTATCATTTTGCGCTCCTTGAATTATAATTTTTATTCCCTCTAATTTATGAAGAATTTTGCTCTTTTTGGAACAAAATTTTGAATTCATCCGGTTTAATTGAAGCTGTAATCGAATGAAATCATCTGTTTCATATTTGACGTTTCTATGGTATAGATCAGTAGATGAATAACACGCTAAAGAAAAAAAAATGGATGGCATACTTCACAACGAAGTGTGTTAATAATCTAGAAGAATATCCTAGTAAAATATGAAAAGTACAACATATAAATCTAACATGGTTGAAATATGGGGTCCATTTACCCATTGTGTATTTCCCTCACTTGGTGGGCACCCACCGAGATGTTGGTTAGTGACTAATAATAGAAATGATTAAAAGTAATCTTCAATTACCAAAAGCAAAAAGAAAAGGAACAATGAAAATAAAATAAAAAACAATAATATTAAAAATAATAATTGCAGTCTTCGCATTTTGCTTTTGGTTTATAAATAGTGCAGCGAGAGTGGTCTGTTTTCTCTGCTCCTTGCCGGTTGGTTGCTTTCTAGGTGGCTTTATTTTTGCACCATTGGATTCTTGCAAAATGGCCTCTTTTCCCTCCTTTTTCACCTTTTCAGCACTATTTTTTCTTGTTTTCCTTCTGCAACACCTCCCCTGCGACGCCTACCGCGGCGGCGCAGTGCGCCACCGCCACCGCCGCTTCGCCTCCCATAATTACAGAGATGCCCTCATGAAGTCCATCATTTTCTTTGAGGGCCAACGGTCGGGGAAACTGCCGCATAACCAGAGAATCACTTGGAGGAAAGACTCTGGTCTTTCTGATGGTGCAGCTATGCATGTATGTTACATTTTTTGAGTTTTTATGGCGAAATTAAATTATGGGGTGTGTTAAATTATGTTCATTTGGTGCTTTAGTGAAGTGCTTTTGCTGAAAGATGAAATCTTTGACGTGGGTTTTGCTTATTTTGGGGTGTTAATTACAATTTTGAGTGTTTCTGTTTTTTTTTTGGCGAAAAATATTGAAATGGGGTGGGTTAAATAATGTTAATTTAGCGTTTCTGTGAAGTGTTTTGGTGAAAAGATGAAATCTTTGATGTAATGATGTGGGTTTTGCTTATTTTGGGACATTAATGACAATGCACCTTCTTTCCTCTGTATTTTAAGTGTTTCTGCGTGTTTTTAGCCTAAAAAAACTGACCTACTCTCCATTATCACGCTTAAATTCTCAAGATTTGAACTGGGTTTTACTTATTTCGCACTGTAACTAACAATGTACCTAAAAAAACTCCATATTTCCCACCATTTTTTTTGTTCTTGAAAAAATTCAAAGTGGGCATTTTCGTTAATTCAAAAGAATAAAATGACAATGCAGGTTGATTTAGTGGGAGGATACTACGACGCAGGCGACAATGTGAAGTTTGGATTTCCAATGGCTTTCACCACCACCATGCTTTCATGGAGTGTGATCGAATTCGGAGGCCAAATGAAAGGAGAGTTGCAGAACGCCAGAGAAGCCATTCGATGGGGCACAGATTATCTCCTCAAAGCAACTGCTCATCCCAACACCATTTATGTTCAGGTTCTTCAAAATTGCACACTTTAAAAAAGAAGCCATTTTTGGAAATGGGGTTTTGATTTTCTTGATTTTTTTAGGTGGGAGATAAATTGCACACATTTTAGCAGATTATGATGATTTTGATAAGTGAAAGAAGGCATTTTTGGAAATGGGGTTTTGATTCTTGATATTTTTTAGGTGGGAGATGCTGGAAAAGATCATGCTTGTTGGGAGAGGCCAGAGGATATGGACACTCCGAGAACTGTGGTTAAGATTGACCAAAATACCCCTGGTACTGAGGTTGCAGCTGAGACTGCTGCTGCTCTTGCTGCTGCTTCTTTGGTCTTCAGAAAGTGTGATCCTAATTACTCCAAAGTATTGGGCAGAAGGGCAATTAGGGTATTTCCTAACCTCAAATTTTCACAAACAAACATGGATTATTATTGTTTTTAAATTGATGATTTTTTGTTGGTTTTAAGGTGTTTGAGTTTGCTGATAAGCATAGAGGTGCTTATAGTACTGGTTTGAGGCCTTATGTGTGTCCCTTTATTACTGTGATTTTTCCGGTTATCAGGTAAATAAAAATCTTGAATCTTGAAATTGTTTTGTTTTTGTTTTAGTTTTTGTTTTTTTTGGTTTCACTTTATTTTACGTGTTGGGGTTTGAAGGATGAGTTGTTGTGGGGCGCGGCGTGGTTACACAAAGCGACGAGGAATCCGATGTATTTGAGCTACATTCAAGCGAACGGGCAGACGCTCGGAGCCGATGAATCGGATAATACATTCGGTTGGGATAACAAGCATGTTGGAGCTAGAATTCTTCTCTCCAAGGTTGTAATTTTTAAATTCTTGATTTTTTGTAGTTATGGAATTTAATATTTGAGAGGTATGATTGATTTTTGTGGTTTTATTTAATTTGCAGGCATATCTTGTCCAAAATGTGCAGCCACTCCATGATTACAAAAGCCATGCTGATAACTACATTTGCTCTCTCATTCCAGGAACACCTTACACCACTGCTCAGTACACCCCAGGTCCATTAGACAAATTCTTTTTAACAGTATTAGTTGTTTCACTGAAGAGTATTAGTTGTTTTCACTGAACAGTATTAGTTGTTTCTATTGAATAGGTGGTCTCTTATTCAAGATGAATGATAGCAACATGCAGTATGTGACATCAACTTCTTTCTTGCTTGTAACCTATGCCAAGTATTTGACCACGGCCCGTCGCGTCGTTGACTGCGGTGGGGCCGTTATCACGCCAAAGAAGCTGAGATCATTCGCCAAGAAACAGGCAAGATATTGATCTCAACTTCTTGAAATTTTCCTTCAATTTCTTCAAAATTTTCTTAACGTAACGCGATTTAATCAGATCGATCACTTGCTCGGGGACAATCCGTCTCGAATGTCGTTCATGGTGGGGTACGGTCCGCGGTACCCTCTCCGTATCCACCACAGAGGATCCTCGTTGCCGTCTGTGAACACTCACCCGTCGAAGATCCAATGCCACGTCGGCTACAATATCGTCAATCCTCGATCCCCTAACCCGAACATCTTGACCGGAGCGGTCGTCGGTGGGCCCGATCAAAATGACCGGTTCCCGGATGACCGGGGCGATTACGAGCAATCCGAACCGGCCACATACATCAATGCACCTCTAGTTGGAGCATTGACCTATCTTGCACACTCATTTGGGCAACTTTGAGGTCTATTTTTATGCCATTAGGGGCCAAACAAACATGTTTATTAGGGGGTTTGGCTACATTTTCTAGATCCATCCTTGTTTTAGTACTAATTGTAATTGAGTGTGTGTTGGGTGAAGGTTTATACTACTATATTAATTGTTTTAAGGATGTAATAGTAGTGTATGTAATGAATGCGATTTTTTTGGAAGAAAATGCGACTTTCGTGTTCCAAACGGCGCATTGATGTGTGAATGTGATTGGTCAGAAATGGAGTAATGGCATTGGTTGATGAGCTTCTGCCCGTTTGGGTATGTTGTGTTTTTCCTTTTCCTGCTTTGGAACTAGTAATGTGTCTTCTAATGCTTAAATTTTGTGGAGGATTATGTAGTTTTTAAATTAAGAAAAATAATATAATGGTTTAGATTTTATTTTTCTTTATGTATGAGTTGGTGTGGTTTAAAAAACTGAAATTTGGAATTATGGATTTTAAATATTGAAGAAATAAAACATTTCTTGTGTGTAACCTGGCCCAGTTTTAGGATTATCAAGTCTGAATCAATCAAACTTTTAAATGAGGTTCTGTCTTCTTACAACTCGTCCAACAGTTTTTACAGTTAGATTATTATTAATCAAGTCAGAATAATTAAGTTTCTTAACATTGAAAAAATACTCTCTTAACATTTTTTTCACTTATTTTCTTCTTTCAATCTTTCTCTTAATTTTTTTCTTCACTTTCTTTTGTTGTATGCTCTATCTTGTTATACCGCTTTCGAATATTTGGTGGCTAATTTGTCCTTTTTCTTTACTTTTTTATTATTATTTAAATTATGATGTTAATTTTTATATGATTAACAAAAGTAAAAAGAAATCCGCTTCTCATATTAAATTAGATATTGATTCTATATATAATTTTAATTTTTTGTTTATTATGTGACACTAAAATATAAAAATAAAAATATTAGATTTTATATCTAAGAGAATTTAAACACTGAGTGAATGACATAGAATAAATAAGAATTAATCAATAAACTAAATTATATTATTTATTTATATTAATTTATTTAATATATATATAATATTAAAATAAATTCCTAAAAATTCAGTATATGTTGAGACCTGTATCAATTGGTTCGCTACCTCGTAAAATGTGTGTAACATTTCTAAACTTTTATTATAATATTACTTCTTCTGAACACATAAACAAAAGAAAGACAAAGTATAGGGTGGATAAGTTTCACGGTGAAACTGGTCAAGGAGTGTAACTTATATTACTAAAGAGTGTGACTTTTTACTATAAATGATATTATTCATAAACGTGAAGGGTGTGACTTATATTATAGCAGAGAATATCGTAGTAATAATTAAAAAGTGTGATTTATATTACTAAATGGTGTGACTTATATTAATAAAGAATATACTTGTAAAAAAAATCACTTTTACTGTTAACAAGTTTCACACCATATCAACTAAATATATATATATATATATATATATATAAATTTTGTGAATACACAGTTTAAGTATACATAATCACACTTTTCCAAATATACGTGTAAATATTCAACAGATATTTTACGTAATACTCCCTCCTTTTTTATTTACATGTCGTTTTAGTCTTTTGAATTATTTTTAAAATAGATATCGTTCTGATATTTTATCTCCATTTATCTTATATTTACCCTTAATATTGTAATTTTAAATTTCAAATTTCCTACAAAATATATTGTGTATTTAATTTTTCAATTAACAATATTTATTATTAAAAATATTTAAATAATATTAATTAAGATTAATTTTTTTAAAAAAATATCCTTAATTTGTCTTAAAAATCTCGGAATAACATTTATTAAAAAAAGGAGGACTATATTAGTACATATATATGAACCAAAGTGTGTGTATATTTTATACCGTTAGTTGGGGCCTTGAGGGGCCCAATATTGACCGTTAGAGTGAAGAAAATATTTGGCGGGGTGATGGCAAGTGTCACGTGATCCAGTTGGGTGCTAATTGGTGAGGCACGTGGTAAAAAAGCTGCATTCCTTCTCTATGTCAGAACTAGCCTCGACTTTTGAGCTTCGACATGCTGCGCGGATTTGGACTTTTATTTTGGGCCTCGGCCCAATGTTACAAATGACTTCTTTTTTCATAATTTTTTATGACTTGGTATTCGAACCATAGATGAATTAATTCGGGGATCATAACTCACCGTTCACTAGCTAAAACTTCATTTCAAATTAGAGCAAAATTTATTTAAAGGGATGAAAATATCACCTGACACACCTAGAGCCGTCAAAATGGGTTGGACCCGTTGGGCCAACCCGCCCCTCCGTGCTAAAAAGGTGGGTTGGGTTAAGAAAATTTTAGCCCGTTTGGAGGCGGGCCTATATGGGTCGGCCCGTTTGGGCAGCGGGTTTTGGTGGGTTGGGGGCGGGCCGGCCCACCTCCTAAAAATATTTTTTATTTTTTTTATTTTATTATATATTTGAGCACTTATAATGTTATTTTTTGGGATATTTTGTAAATTTATGTTTATAGATGATAAATTTAATATGTACAAGATTATGTTTATAAATTATTTTGGTTGATTGGTGGTAATTTTCAATTTATACGAAGTTTTATTTATGAGTAATGAACAATTAATTTTATTTATGAGAAATATTTTGTTTTAATTTTTTTGTAGTGATAATAATCAACATAAATTATTTAATTTCATTTGATTTTGATGAATTTAATGTGTTTAGAGTTTTTAAATTACATATTTATAATATTTTAAAATATAAAATAATATTAAAAATATAATAGTATTTAATGCTTGAACGAACCCAAGAACCCGCCGATTAGTGGGTTGGGTTGGGATATTACAGCTCGCCAAATTTTCATTGGCCCGCTAAAAGGCGGCTTTTTATGGTTTTATTCGCCATCTCACGCCCTTTTCGACACTCTAGACACCGCCACCGCTTGATCCTCAATGCAAGAGAATGGAATGGTCCGGGGTATCACTTTGGACCCGTGCCCTAGACTGTGTAATATATATTACTAGTTAATGTTCGCGTGTTACACGGTTCTTTAATTAAAAAATACAATATTTTTATTAAATAATATATTTGATAATTAAAAATATAAATATATACGTAAATACATTAAATATAAATGAATAATTTAAAGTGTATATTAATTTATATGTATTAATATAAAAAATAAAATTGAATGAATTATAATATAAAATATTTTGTTACATAAAATAAATTAAGATATACATAAGAGCAATAATAAAATAAAATTAATCATTAAATAATTAATAATTAAATAAATTCACATTAACATAAAATATATTTAGATTGAATATTTTGCTTATATTAAATTAAGTCAAAATAAAAATTAACTAAACAAAAATAAATGAAGTATATAATAAAGTTAAATAAATAAAATATAAAATAATAAATATTAATTACACATTTTATAAATATAATATATTTCTACAATTTTCATATTTATTACTCCCTCTTATTTTTTTAGATGTTATTCTTGATTTTTTTTCCAGACAAATTAAAGATATTTATATGTCCAGATTAATTTTAATTAATAATTAAACATTTTTATCAATAATTACTATTGGATGAAAAATGCTAAAACGACATTTATTATACAAATATTCCAAAAGACTATAATTACATTTAAAAAAAAAGGTAATATATAAATAAAAACAATTCCACTTCATATACATTTTTTAGGTCAATATGAAATACAATATGATATTTTTAAAATTAATATCAATATTGTAAATTGTAAAAAAAATCCTAACCTAAAATGGATCGATCCGCCCCGTGCCTCGAGAGGGTTGCCCGTCCCGCCCCGAGCCCTAACCGGGTGGTCCACCCGTGCCCCGAGCGGGTCGCCCCGTCCCACCACGTTTAAAGAGTTGGACGAGTCCGATTATCTAAGTACTCGACCAGGTCAATTGCCAACCCTACTTTTTCATAATTATATTTTCAATAAAACTTTACATCAATACATATTATTTTGCAAAGCCAACAACTTTGACCAAAATTTGTTCATTTAAAGTAAATTTAAAATATATAATAAGAAGTAATTTTTTTATATTTGAATCAAGTTGAACATTTACTATTTGCACACAGTTTGATGTGAGTTATTTATTGATATAAATTGTTTTTTGTTGAAGATTAAATGATAAAGTGATCACATATGGTGCAAATAAAATGAAATAAAATTATTTTTTAGGACGGGAAAAATAATGTCATATGTTGTATATATTGAGATATTTTGGAGGGAAGTTCAGATGATTAAATTGCTATATTAAACGTTCAATCTAATATTCCATTGAATTCAGCATGGAGAGAATATTAGTTTTATATAAAAAAAATTATTAATTTATATAAAAGAAAATAAAAGTTGGTGGGTCATCATATAAACGGACCCATGCATATTATGGGAGCCCAAATTGGAACAGTTATATTGGCCCAATTGTACAAATGATAACTTGTGGATAACCCACCTCCTATATATATTTTTCTCCTTTAAAGCATGCAATTATTCGGGAACTTATTAAATAAAAAAAAAAAAAAATCACATGTTCATACATTGCTGTAAGATATAATTCTATTTAATTAGTAAAATCTCACATGATAACGATTATAACAAGATCAACTAAAAGCTACGAGAAAGCAGATCGAATTAATCTTATATATATAAACACACAATTAATCAAATTCAGTATATAAATATCTATAGTATTTAAAATGAAATAAAAATCAAAGTACTAAAACATATTCCTGATTCACAGACTCTCGTGTACAACTTTTCCATACTATAAATTTGATACTATTACACTTATAAACTGATATCATTTCACTTATAAATTAATACCTATAACATTTAATATTATGATATCAATTTATAAATGTAGTGGTATCAATTGATAAGTATTATGGTATTAATTTGTAAGTATAATGATATAAATTTCATACTATGAACTAGAGGTGAGCATTCGGTATTTCGATTACCGAACCGAATTAGAAAAATCGAATTAACCGAACTTTTCACCATTACAAACCGAAACCGAACCGAATATACATAAAATCAAGACTAACTGAAACTGAAATTTTCAGTTCGGTTTCAATATAAAATCAAAAAACCGAAATATTTTTTGACTTTAAATTGGATATTTTTTAAAGCAAAAAACAAGTCCACAAGTCCATAAATATGCTTAAATTCTCAAATTACATAACATGTCTAGATTATAAACAACAAAACAACTCAATTTGTATATAATATATCAAAAAACAACCCAATTTATAATTAAGTAAGTGCATAAATGAACTAAGGTTTAAAAATTATAATGTATTGTTTTATTCGGTTCGGTTTTCGGGTTTTCGTTATTTTTACCTTATAATCCAAAAACCAAAACTGGATACCAAAAAATTTAAATCTCAAAACCGAAACTGAATAGTGCTCACCCCTAATATAAATAAGTTTCACCGGATACTACTATTCTTGATTAAATGTAACTAATAAAACAAGAATTTTTTTGATAACTAATAAAACAAGAATTAACCCCTCAACATTAATTTCAAATGAAAAAAAAAACAAGTAAAATTAATTAGGACCACAAAGGAATCGATGAACTAGAATAGAAGCAATGTGAATCATAGAAATTTAAGGAAGAAATAGGAGGAAGAAAAGTGGTATAAAAAGGACAAATATTGATATATAGATGGTAGGTATCATCATTTACAAAAAAAAAATCCCAATAGTAACCAAAAAAGTTGTCATGGCAATGTTGGGCTCAGCTCGGTGGAAATTTGTATTGGGTATCACCCTTCTTCTCACAATCAATACTATTCAATGCAAACGTGTTAAACGTGTTCCACTTCGTCGCGGCCGCCCAGTTGGTGAGGCAATTTTTGATGTTACTAAGTTTGGGGCAAAAGGTAATGGCATTGAGGACGATACAATGGTGAGATTTCTTCATTTTATCATTTTACTTTCATCTTTAAAAAAATCTTATTGTTTTCAAATTTCATTATGGCCCGTTTGGTTCGCGGGATTGATCGGGATAGGTCAGGATTAAAATTTTGATCCTAACTAATCTATCGTTTGGTTCGAGGCATGAGGGTCCATGATATACTTCAAACGTAAATCTCTTTACGGGGGATATGTCAATACCATGTGAAAGGTGGAATAGAACATATCCAAAATGCAATGTTACAAATTGTCCTTGTATTGTTTGAATAGATTCACAAGAATGAAGTGTGGTTGTTTCAATTCAATTTAAGGGTATTTAATCATGACATTTCAATAGGTATCACATCTAATCCCTCAATCAAATCCTACAATCCAAATGTTGGGGTATCAAACAATATCCTACATCGAAATAATATGAGAGGATCATGAGGTTTATTAGGAATGACACCTTTTAAGAGATGCCCACAAAAACAAATCCGTGCGGGGTCGTCCATCCAGGGTCCTAACACCAAACGTACATACAATTCAAACAAATCCAGTGAATTCGATTCGATTCAATTTTACTGAATCCCACTCAATCCTATAAACAGGCGATCATGGATGGTTGGCAAGCGGCGTGTGCGTCAGTGGCACCAGCAAGGGTTGTGTTCCCCCTTAAGAAGCAATTTGTGGCAGCCGAGCTTCTATTTGCGGGTCCATGCAAGAGTCATATGACCCTTGAAATCCAGGGCGACCTTTTGGCATACAGCGATGTAAGTTCCTACACTAGTAATGCTTGGATCATGATTGAGAGGGTTAACGGCATTCTCATTACTGGTGGAGGGACCATCAACGGCCGTGGGCAGGAAGTATGGCAGTACGCCAAGGGTAGTGATGGTGCTGGTTTTCTTCTTCCAACTGTAAGTTAACATCTTTAATTATGTCTAAAAATAAGAAATGATTTTAATTCAGCTAATTAATAATCGTATTTGATTTTTTATATTTTTGTGCATTGTCACAGTCCTTGGTCTTCCAAACAGTGCAAAATGCACAAATGAACAACTTGAATTTTGTGGATAGCATGGGTTTCCACACAAAGGTTACAGACAGTAGCAACATCGACATTAGTCATTTGAGAATAACTGCTCCCGAAGATAGCCCAAACACTGACGGAATGCACTTGAGCAGTTCCATCAATGTTAAGGTCACCGATTCCGTAATCGGGACAGGAGACGATTGCATTTCCATCGGTCACGGCACCGAGAAAATACTCGTTGCCAGAATTACATGTGGCCCTGGACATGGTCTCAGGTACTTATAACAACTTAATTATATCATTATGATTTATGAATTATGTCATTTTAATCCGGAAATTTTTTTATGGTAAATTGAGTAATCTATTATTCATCCCTAAATTTACCAGTGGAAAAAATTGACATTTTTTCAATGTGTTTCTCCCTTCAAATGTTCTTTTAAAACTTTTTTACACGTTTTAATTGGAGCGGTAACCTACCCAGTGGATAGATGTAGCATTCTCCAATTAACCATATTTGAATCACCAAAGCATGACATGCACAATTAATGGAAAGAAATTGAAATAAAAGAAGAATAATACTATTTTTTTTTGGCTCATGTACTTTTATTCTTTTTTAATTTTGTCCCTCGTACTTTATTTATTAGTTTTTGCCCCCCGGCATTTTTCATTTTTCAATCTTTTTCTCCCTAGCCTTTTTTTCAAAAATATTATGCACCTTATTTTCTAATAGTTTGCCCCTTTGTAGTTTGTACTCTCAATTTTCTTACCATTTGCTCATTATATCTTTTTTCTGAAAGGGCAAAAGTGAGAAATGTAAAAGTAAAGGGAACTGAACATGCATTTTCAAAAGTAAAAAGGCAAAAATAGTTAATCTTCCACAAGGTCAAAAAAAAAAAAAGGAAGGTGGACAATATATTAAAAGATTAACAGTATATTAGATGATTGTTGGAATTCTTCTAATAAAAAATTATTGTTTCATTTGAATGTCTACATGTAAATGATGCAGTGTTTCCTAATAAAAATTCATGTGTCATATTCTAACATTTTTTATTTTGTTTAATTTTTCAGTGTTGGAAGTTTGGGGAAACGCCCCGATGAAACAAACTTGAAAGAAATCACAATAATAAACTGCACTTTGATAGGAACAACAAATGGTGCAAGAATTAAAACATATCATGATTCCCCTAAACTCCTAGCTACTGGCATTTACTTTCAAGATCTTCAGATGATTAAAGTCAAAAACCCCATCGTAATTGATCAACATTACGCATCCAAGACAAAACGAAAGGTATGTATTACTTTAATCTTACTTTATTTCATCTCGTACTTCATCATTCGGGAAAATTTTAAAACTAACCAGGTAACTTAGGTCGATTTCACTTTTAGTCTTGTAACTTTTCTTTTTTACAATTTTTGTTCAATGTGTCAATTTCAATTATTTTTATTTTTTACTCAGAAATTCGAGTTTTTGCTATAATCAGCGCGTGAGGCGCACACGATTACTTTCAAATCATTTTTTTTTCTTTTTCTAATTTCTTGATAAATTTGCACATGTGGAGTGTGTCATATAACTCTCCAGGCCAATCCATTTTAAAATACTAATTGGCCGAGAAATTAAAAAATTCCCAATATGAAAGTGATCACGTGCGCCTCACATGCTGATTTAGTAAAGAATTTGATTTTTTCTGCAAAAAAGATTAAAATTAACATCTCCATGATTAAAATTCAAAAAGTGAAAAATTACCTAAAAGTGGAATCGACCTAAGTTACATGACTAATTCAGCAAATAAAGTGTCCGAACTATCTTTTCTTACGCTTTTCCGCATTTTTTTCTCCCAATTTGTTGCAGCAATCAAGTGTGAAGCTAAGTGACATCCATTTCAGACACATTTGGGGCACCACAGTTTCACCTATTCCAATTAAACTAAATTGTAGTTCAAGTTCCCCTTGTGACAGAGTTGAATTGTCTAATATTATTTTTACACCCTTTGGTCGTGTTGGCCCCCTAACCTCTGTTTGTTCCAATGCCAAATTCTATGTTGGAGGCAAAGTCTTCCCTCGTGCCCCAGCTTGCTAGATTTATAGATATATGTTACTATTCATTTATTAATCACAATATTTATTTAACTACCTAATTTTTAGTTGTTTTATGTTGTGATCTTTTACCATGGAGTATTTCAAGTCATGCACAAAGGTATATATAGTGTGCTGACTATTATATTCCTATTGAGTTTTAGATCTTGTATATTTTTTTTTTATTTAGTTTGAGTTTACATTGTATTTTATCAAATGGGGTAGAAATATATAGTGATGATGATATATGTTAGAAGGATTATGAAACTATGCAAAGCTAATTACATGAAAAGTGTAAGAAATAAATATATAAAGATGAACCGAATATCGGAGGCACGCCTGAAAAATTTTCTCACAGATAATGAAAGAAAGATACTAAAAGATTCATTTTTTAACAGATATCGGTTTTTCCACGAAATTTTCCATATTTTCAGACATGATCAGACCGAAATTTTATACAAAATTTTTATCAATAAAATTTCTAAATACCTAAAACGAATAAAATTATGGGGAACCAAATAAAGGTCGATATATATAATGTGTTTGAAAAAAAAGATTGAAACACAATTAAATACGGTTATTATATTCCTATTGAGTTTTAGATCTTGTATATTTTTTTTTTATTTAGTTTGAGTTTACATTGTATTTTATCAAATGGGGTAGAAATATATAGTGATGATGATATATGTTAGAAGGATTTGAAACTATGAATAAGCCTAATTACAAAAAAAAGTGTAAGAAATAAATATGCAAGATGAATGAACATTCTTTCATCACCTAGTCTGTTTTTAGTTCCTTCCTGGAGACAGAAGATTTTTTTCCCATTTAACATTTTTGAGGTTGAATGTTGATTTGTGTTAAGTTGTCTGACATTATCGATCCAATTTTATATGAATTTTTTATCATTACAAATTTCTAAATTAACACACGAATATATGGGCGAACCAAATAAAGGTCGATATATATAATGTGTGTTGAAAAAAAAAGATTGAAACACAATAAATACGGTTAGAATTCCAGACTAACATGTAAGCTAGATATATTCTTGTCCAATTTAAAATGGAAAGAAGACATCCTTTTTTAACACTTTGGCCTCTTTTTATTTTCTTTTCATGACGAAATTAACTTAGGAATATGCCTCCCTTTAAAAAAAAAAAACCTTAGGAATATGCCTCGAGGTTTTATGCATCATTCTTTCATCACCTAGTCTGTTTTTAGTTCCTTAATCCTAAAAAAATACATTTTCCCATTTAAATCTTTATAAATTTGTTTAAAACTCAAGAATCAAATATATATGAAAAATTTTATACCACTTTTAAAATTAAGGCCATAATTAATATAATTTTAGGGTTTTGAAACCAAGTAAAATAAATACGAAATCTTATTTTTTATTTTATTTATGAAAAAATCGAAAATTTATAAAGAAAAGAAATCGATAAGAATCATAGGAACAATTTAACCGAAGTAAACCCATGTTATTTAAAGAGTTCTCTCAATTTTTTCATAATTGCAGTTTAAATCCTAATAAAATTAGAATTTATTTTTCATTTATCTCACATAAATTTCACATCCAATGCAATAATTAGTTTTAATCTTAAAAAAATACATTAAGTCTTATAAAAGTATATCATTAATATTAAAACTCAAGAATAGCATATATATAAAAAAATTATACCACTATAAAAGTAAGGCCATAAGTTAATATAATTTTGTGTTGAAACCAAGTAAAATCTCCGAAATCTAATTTTATATTTTATTTATGTGTTCTTAATACAAGAAAAGAAATTAATAAGAATCATAGGAACAAACACCGATGAAAAGGCAACCTACAAAATCCATGAGGCTTGACCAACATTAAATATAAATATTCAAATAAGATCTCGATGTCCTAGATATTCCATAGGCCACAATAATGGTTGTATAACGAATAAAAAGAGTACACATACAACAAATAATTCAGATACTTTAATCTTTCAATTAATAAGGTTGAAACTGCTCTAACCATATGAGTAATCATCATCGTTCAATATGGGGAATCCCAAAAAATGTAGGTTCCATCTCTAATTATTGATAATTAATGATTACTTATATTATTTTATTGTACGTGTATTCAAGATTTTAATACTGTACAAAATAAAAGAGAAAAAAAATCACAAATGAACCTATAATTTTGTCGGTATCCACAAATAATCCTGTAAAATTTTATTTTATCAATTTTGGTCATTTGGTTTCAATTTAAGTCATTTTCGTCGAAAAATTAAATTTTTGATCGGAAAATTGACCAAACTTTTTATTCCGATCACGTCGACAGTCGCCGCCACTCTCATTTGAATTATTACTCATCTAGGAAGAAAAATTCTCATTCAATTTCATGTTTTGATTGAACCTTCCCCGTGGATCACAAATTCAAAATTACAAATTTCATTCATTGTCGTAGGTAATGTCGAGTGATTTACGTTGATGCGAGGATCGAAACCTATTCTTTTCCCTATACCGAACTCGTCATTTCAATATTTTTTTTGTATTATTTTGTATACTAGTATCATATATTTCCATTTCAAATTCAAAAATTTCTGAAAAAATGATTAAAATTGATATCAACGAATTAAAATTAATAAAAATAATAATTTACAAGACCATTTATAAATTCGAATAAAATTACAGTACACATTTGTAATTGTTTCTCCAAAATAAACCAAACTTTACTCATAAGAATTAAGTGCGACATGTCACCGTTTGACGTTGACCAAGATACACTGTTGTTCACTCAGCCTTAAACCACTGCCACACCCTAATTTCCACCTACAAAAAGCACTATAAAAAATAATAATATTAAACCACGATACAAAATCAAACCGGAAATATTAAAAAAAAAAAAAAAAGAGAACGGAAAAAAATATCTTTATTATACGCCATTTGTGTGGCCTCGACTAAAACTCCATTCTATCCCTCCTTCTCTCTCTCTCTACTCGTATCTGTTTCTCGCTCTTGATTATCTGATTATTTTCACTACCTTCCTTCAATCTAAATCCTCTCTAAAACTCTGCTAAAAATTGGGGGATTGCTGGCTTTTTGGGACGAGAATATTGTTCCTGTTTGCAAATATAAACACACTCTGCGCGGTTCTGTTAATTCAGCTTTGGAATCGGTTTATGTGGTCTGTGTTGGGGAGCTGTGGTTTTAGTTTACGTTTCAATGCTTAGTTTTCATACCGATGCTTCGGATTAGAAATGGCGACTGCTTCTTCAATGTCAGGTATTTTTTTAATTTTTTTTGTGGATTGTTAAGTAATTCGAGTTGTTATGGAGAAGGTGGCAGTGTTCAATTTCGTTTTATTGAGTTCTATTTCCTAGTTCTTTGTAGAATTTGTGCCTTGCTAAATTGATTTGGTGCTTTATTCGGAGGGTTTTGTTATTTTTATCCGAATTATTGGCAGTGCTGAAATGTTGTTGTTTGTTGTTTACTTCATTTTCAGACTCTAGTTGGTTGTTTTGAGGTGTTTGTTGAATTTTAGGCTTTGGTTGAGGGTTTTTAATGATTATCTTCGTTTTGTGAATTTCTGGCAGTGTCTATAGAATGCGTGAATATATGTAAGGTTTGGAAAGGGGATGTGAGTGGAAAATATGATTGCAGCATATTATCTTGTGCTTCTAAAGCTCCGCGAGTGCTTTCTGGATTTCTTGCTAGCACTGCTCATCCTCCCCAGGCATGTGGAAGAATGAGAAGAAATTGCAACAGAAGTGTGAGTATCTTCTCGAGAATTCATTTACTTAAATTGCTGTGGTGTTTTGCTTAATTAGTGAATAATGCTTGTAAAGGTTAAGTTAGGTAAAGCTTTATGTTCCCTTTTATGATTTGTTAGTTTCTTGTGTTGGAACATGCACATTGCTATTTTAGGAACATATAAGAAGGGTTCAACACCACCAACAATTCTGTCATGTGTTTCTTTTTAAGTAGAATTTGATTATGTGAAGAATTAAACAATGAACACGTGCCTGAGAACAGAAATAGAATGTGAACTCCCACTATTTGTATTTTATTAGTACTTATGACCCACAGATGCATTATTATAATATTTCCTTCCGTTTACGGGAGTGGATTTTACTTAGTTGCTAATTATGGAGAGGCATTCATTAATTTATACCAGAAATGTGAAATTCATAAGTCGGGAGGATGGTGCTTATATGTGGCCTCAGATCTTGCCACTTTGCAGAATCTTGGAAATGCAAGCAGCGGACCTTTTTCTGGCAACAGATGGAAGCTATATTGTTCTCCATCTTCGTCTTCTTTGTCTTCAGAACTTTATGACGTTTCTCCAGACAGCCTGTGGGAGGTAAGTGGAATTACACCTTTTCTTAACCGAGTGACTTAATTTAGAGATTTCTAGTAAAATAAATGTGTATGAGTTTCATCCTAATAGATGGATTATTTTGGACATAAAGATAGAAGAAGACACGAATCACAGTTTTGGAATAGCTATAAGTAAGACTTTTAGAACATTAATTAATTAAGCGAGGACATATTGTATTTTTTTTTTAAATCCCTGTCAAAGAGACTGCCTGGTGGGAATTATAAACTAAGGGCTCATTTGCCTTTAAGGACGGGATTCTTAAGATTGGATAGGATTTTGTGGGATTGTACTATTTACAAATAATTTAAGTTGTATGTTTAGATATGTTGATTGAATTTTAAAATTTTTATGATAGATTATCCTTAATTTGTTCATATGCGAGAGTTTTGACACTGAAATCTCGAAATTACCGTTAGTCTTCTTTATTTTTGTCACGTAATTAATGTAATGAGGACAAAGAAGGTGTTTCCTATTATTTGTACTGTAGCTATATTTTGGAGGACAAACAATCTGGCCAATATTAGGTTGACAATTTATCCGACAATTGAGAGACAAAACGTGAAACAAGCCCGGGGGGTAAATCTTTCATGGGGTATAATCTCTCAACCAAACAGCGGATTTAGTTGTATATTTTTGGCCTGAAATATGTGCTGAATTTCAAACCAATCGCTCAAACCAAATGAAGCCCAAGAGTTGGACTGAAATTTGTATTGAATTATATTACCAGATATTATTGGCACAACCACAAAGAAGACGTTAGTTAGTTTTTATCATCTTCTATTAAAGGTGAAGTATGCTTGTCTCATGACTTCCACCAATAGTTGACACTCAACTCACTGATATTTACTCTTGAAAAAATTGTATAATGTTACTGTAGATATAGCAAATGCGGGTTATATTCATACAACTGTTCAGCCATTAATTGTCTATGCTCTCAGGATCTTAAACCCAGCATTTCATATCTCTCTTCTAAGGAGCTGGAATTGGTTCGCAAGTCTCTGAATGTAAGTCTATATGAGTTCTTACTGCATGGTTCTAAGGCTGCTTTCTTTAGTGGTTTATGTTAATTAAATACAGCGTTTGACATATCTGCATGCTACTTTTTTTCTTTTTTCTATTTTTCTCTTGTTCTGTAGCTG
Organism: Stenogyne calaminthoides; assembly: GCA_037126765.1. Classification (NCBI taxonomy): domain Eukaryota; kingdom Viridiplantae; phylum Streptophyta; class Magnoliopsida; order Lamiales; family Lamiaceae; genus Stenogyne; species Stenogyne calaminthoides. The sequence goes on from JBBCBC010000038.1 coordinate 9,673,608, forward strand.
GCTTTTGAGGCACATGATGGACAAAAAAGGCGCAGCGGGGAGCCTTTTATTATACATCCAGTTGCGGTTGCTCAAATTCTTGGAGAACTAGTGAGCTATGCTCTTGTTAATTTAATGTTTACTGTTTGGCATGTTATAGATATCAATAGTTTCTTTGAATAAAATATATTTTTAACGTGGCCTCTGCTATTTTAGGAACTGGATTGGGAGTCAATTGCTGCTGGTTTGTTACATGATACAGTAGAAGATACAAATGTCGTTACTTTTGAATTAATTGAGGAAAATTTTGGCCCAACTGTTCGTCACATTGTCGAAGGGGAAACAAAGGTGCTTCTGCACAACAAGTTTTCATTTTTATTCCTTTCCCCATCAAAATGTCTATCTATCAATTAAGTGATGATGCAGTATAGGAGAAAGCAGCAGTTTGAAATTGTCTAATTAAATTCTATCTTAAACAGGTGTCTAAACTTGGGAAACTGAAGGCCAAGGATGAGAACCATTCTGTTCAAGATGTGAAAGCAGATGATCTCCGTCAGATGTTTCTGGCAATGACTGAGGAGGTATTTTACAATTTATTAAGTATACCAGGGGCATTTATGTCATTGCATAATGGAGTTTGATGATCAATTAATGGTATACCAGGTCCGTGTTATAATTGTCAAATTGGCAGACAGATTACACAACATGCGGACTCTATCTCACATGCCTCCACATAAGCAGGTAGGTCTAGTTTAGTTTTTTTGGTTAGTCTTATATTTGATCATATTCTTGATATTGTCTATTATATATAGGCAAGCATTGCTATGGAGACGCTGCAGGTTTTTGCTCCTCTGGCAAAACTACTCGGAATTTACCAAATAAAAGTAAGCAATCTGTTTTGTTCGTCGTACAACACATTCCAAATGTATGTTTTTGTTCTTAGTAAAATTAAAGATATAGCATTTGTCACTTTGACAATACGTGAGTAGGTTTGAATACATTTTAATATTTAAGGCGGGATTTGTGATGCTTACAAGATTATAAACATTCTGTTTTGTTATTGCAATTAAAATCATTATTAAATTCATAAAAATAGGACACCCATAGATAGTGCATATTATGTTGCTATCTTTTTGAATAAGTGTTGACCACTTTAAATTGAATTTCCTTACCATTATCTTTTTAGATTCTGCTACTTGTTTGTGTATCAGAATCTTCAAATTGATTCTTTGACTTCTATGCATCACTTATCATGTTGTTTAATGAGGTACTCTTTACATATTGTTTATATTATTTCACTGAGTTAGTCTGGATCGTTCTGCTCATTTTAACTTCCTTGCTGCAGTCTGAACTTGAGAATTTGTCATTTATGTACACAAACCCTCAAGATCATGCTAAGGTCAAGAGAAGAGTTGCAGAGCTTTACAGAGAACATGAAAAAGATCTCAATGAGGTGATTTTGCTATTCTATATTCAAATTTGAAATGATCAGGCATCCCTTGTACGATTATTATAATTTTTTCTCTATAAGTTACTAATCTACTCTTAATCTCTTCCCATTCTATTAGGCAAACAAAATTTTGATGAAAAGGATTGATGATGATCAATTCTTAGGCCTTATGACTGTGAAAGCTGAAGTTCGACCTGTGTGCAAGGAACCATACAGGTAATTCATATACATCTTCTATTTCATGTGAGATTAGCTACCAGATTACATGGGGTTTCCATTTTGTATGTTTATTGTTTCCATCTTGTTTTGTAAAGTTACAGTTAGAATTGCTTATTGATACTGCCACTCATACGATATTAATGTGGTATGCAGCATCTACAAATCTGTTCTTAAATCTAAAAGCTCGATAAACGAAGTTAACCAGATTGCACAGGTTTGTTGCTATAAAATTCTGCAATCTTGTTGATGTGCCAAAGATAACTATATCTCATACTTAAGTTTATTGTACTCCAGCTTCGCATTATTCTAAAACCAAAGCCATGCGTTGGAGTTGGGCCTTTGTGTAGTGCGCAACAGGTGAATTTATTTATACTCTTCAAATTTTAAGTTGAATTCATATTTTCCTGACTAAATTTCTGTTGCAGATATGCTACCATGTGCTTGGCCTGGTTCATTCGATATGGACACCCATCCCTCGAGCTGTATGTGTGATTAATCTTCTATTTCTATAAGTAGTACTCCCCCCCCCCTCTGAGGCTTAGAATATGAATATGTCCCTGCATTTCTGTTTTGGTAACAGATGAAGGATTACATTGCTACCCCAAAGCCTAATGGCTATCAGAGTCTTCATACTACTGTGATTCCCTTTCTCTACGAAAGCATGTTTAGGCTGGAAGTTCAGGTTTGATATTATGTATTGGTTATTTTTTAATTTAAGCATTAAATAGAACATTATAAATGCCAGATTTTTTGGCTTTTGATTATTCAGAATTTACTTGTGGTTGGCAGATTAGAACTGAAGGAATGGATCTTATTGCTGAAAGGGGGATTGCTGCGCATTATAGTGGCAAAGTTTTTGTGAACGGCTTGGTGGGACATGTAATGCCAACTGGCAGAAACTCGGGAGTAAAGACAGTCTGCCTTAACAATGCCAATGTTGCTCTCAGGGTGCACTACTTAACTTTTCTTTCTTGATTGAGTAAATTGCAAAACTGGATCCGTGTTTATTGGGTGTCGTAGATTTTTGTCCCATTCGATTTATTTTTCTCAATTAAGGGCTTGTTTTGAAACTCATCAATAGTTAAAAATCTCATTTTTTAGAAGCTGGTAACTGGTAAGACCCAGCTTTTTTGACAAAAAAGTGATTCTAGTGTCCATATTGAGTTTGAAAACACCAAAGTCTCATAACTTTTAAAACAATGTAATTTTAGTCCTATATTTACAAGGCTGCAGGATTTCTGCACATGCCGCTCAGGTGAGGTGCCAAATTTCATGCAACAACCGGACTAATGACTTGGCGTTGCTTACGTGGCATAATAAGATCCCAAAATATTAATTTCAATTAAAAAATCACAAATTAATTATCATCCTAAAACAAAAACTGTCAATATAGGACTAAAATTGCATCAATTTTAAAACTTACGCGACTTAATTGAGAAAAGTGATTCGTATGGGACTAAAATCGCCAGCACCTAATAGATATGGGAGTAATTTTGCAATTTACTACTCTTAAATTTTAAAAATATGAATATGGGGACATCTTCTGTGACACCATTCTTAAGTTACTGTTTGAATGATTTAATTATTTTTCCCTCTCAGATAAGCTGGCTGAATGCAATTAGGGAGTGGCAGGAAGAATTTGTTGGAAATATGAGCTCTAGGGAATTTGTTGATACAGTCACCAGGGATCTTCTAGGCAGTCGTGTCTTTGTGTTTACGCCGAGGGGAGAGGCAAGAATATCATAATATCTTCTCTTGAGTTTGAACTCTATTCTTTGTGCTTATAAAGTTTTTTTTTTGTCTATAGATTAAAAATCTGCCCAAGGGGGCCACAGTAATTGATTACGCGTATATGATCCACACCGAAATTGGAAACAAAATGGTTGCTGCAAAGGTACTTTTTAACTGCTGATTCTTTGTGCTGAACTCTTCCCTCTTTTCCGCCCCATTCCATTCTTCAACGTCAGATGTTTTCTGCTTGCAGGTTAATGGCAATCTAGTCTCTCCGACACATTCCCTTGCAAATGCTGAAGTAGTGGAGATTATTACATATAATGTCAGTTAATTTGAAATTTTCAGTTGTTCATATCCTATCTAGATTCAATATTTTATCTTCCCCTATTTGACGTCATTGCTTGTCCAGCAAAGCATTTACTTAGTTGATATATCAAGTTTCACATATGAGGAAGTGTGATTGTTCTTGTTTTCTGTTTTCATCACCTAAAGTTATTCCATCTATATCATGCAGCAAGATATATTTTGCCTGTCCCATCAGCTTGCTTTTTGTTATCAATTTGAAACCAGGTTAATATCATTTTTGGTCTCTAAAGCTTACCTTTTTCCAGTGGAAGTAACATTTGTCCCACCGTCCATTGATTGACGGAATCAACTATTTGGAGGGTGCTAATGTAATTATTTAAAAATTTTGTACTTCAATTACATTATATTAAAAAAAACTTTTATATATTATATTTAGCACCCTCAAATAGTTGATTCTGTCAGTCAAGTCAACTAATGGTGGACCACATGTGGGAGTAAAAGTGTAGTGTCAGGACCAAACTTGATAGTGAGTGAAAGAGGGGGACCAAAACTGGAAACATGTAGCTTTAGGGACAAAAAATGATATTATCCCATTTGAAGCCTTTTTTTTTTTAATTTCTCTCATTGCCGATGGTATTTATCCTGCATAGCTTATACACTTTTGGCACCAGGGGCTCTCGAATAAATCTGCCTTCCAGAGACACAAGCAATGGCTGCAACATGCAACAACACGTAGTGCGCGACACAAGATAATGAAAGTACGTTACTTTTTAAATAAGCATATAATCAAATTACTATAATTTCCTATCTCTACTGATATAGTCTATATATGATGTCAGTTTCTGAGGGAGCAAGCTGCATTATCAGCAACCGAAATAACTGCAGACTCGGTGAAGGAATTTGCTGCTGAATCCAAAGAGGAAAGCAAAGAGGAAGCTGTAGTAAATTATTCTAATGGGGGGGCTAAACACACGTGGCAGAAAATATTGAGGAATGTTATGCAAATAGCATCTGCAAAAGCAAACAGCGAAGATATATTTCAATTTGACAAGGGTAAAATTCAGATTCCAACTGTGAATGGGAAGCATAACAAGAATATGCATCACACAAGTTTAAAAGCCAAAGGAGAGGTTCTCTCTCAAGGAAATGGTGTTGCCAAGATGATTGCCGCCCACGTCCCCATGTACCGAGAAGTGATGCCAGGCTTGGAGTTATGGCAATCAAGCAAGATTCTGTCTTGGCACAACCTCGAAGGGAACTCTATCCAGTGGTTGTCCATCGTCTGCATAGACCGTAAAGGTAATTTTTACATCGTTATGTACAATTTTACATGCTTGATTTGGTTTGGATTTTGGATATATATATGGAGCGCAACACCCGCATAAAACATTTGTACACTGTAGCATGATACTGGTAGTTTATGCTGATGTTGGGCTCCATAAGACACCACAGTCGGGCTCCACATCAAAATCATATGTATATACAGAGGATGCGTCTCAACTGAACATGATGGGGAGATTAGATGCGTAGCAACTCGACTTTCTGTTGAGACTACTAATCTTTTAGCTGTGCATAATTTTGTCAGGCATGATGGCAGATATCACATCAGCGCTTGCAGCTGAAGGAATTACAATATGTTCTTGTGCTGTGAGTTTAATTTAATAATAATGTCGCTCTACTCTTTTTTCCACTTTTTAACCTTGATTTAATTGTTTTTTTTTAATGATAGGCTGAAATTGATCGAAGAAAGGGAATGGGTGTCATGTTGTTTCAGGTTGAAGCAGGCTTGGACGATTTGGTACGCTTCTCAAGTCTAAAATGCGCAAATGCTGTTCACAATTCAGTTTTAAAAATTAACGTAATTATTTTTCATCATCTCTCAGGCGAGTGCCTGTTCAAAGGTGGATCTAATACTCGGTGTTTTGGGATGGTCGACGGGTTGCAGCTGGCTGAGCTCATCGGAGAATCCCCAGTTTCTAGAATGTTGAATTCCAAGTTGGGATATAAAGTTGTCACCAGAGAGATGAGTTTTTTCTTTGTTCTACTTTTGTTTGGAGAATCCACAGTTCTCAATTCTTTTGAACCCCACAGTAAATAAACCAGTATAAATGCTAGCAAAAGCCAAAGGGGTCGAGGGAGTGTATATAGAAAGAAGAGTGGTAGTACACTAGTAGCAAAACTACAGTATACATGTAAATGAATTTTTAAAATGGACCAAAGTTCGATACACATAGCTCACATTTTCAATGCAGTTTATGCTAATATCATGAATGTAGTATCTATTGTCGATACATACACATTTTTGTGTGTATATGTGCAAGTAGATGGTAGATATGTTGTATAGGTGGATTACACGGTGTGACATGTACGAGACTTAGGGTCTGTTTGGTATGATTGGGGAATGATAATGGGTATAATTGAGGGGTCAATTATTATGGGTTATTGATTGCATTGCTGATTGCTATTGCTTGGTTAGAAAATCAACAATGAGTATCATATGAAGGGGATTGAGTGAGTGATGAAAGTAAGATAATCAATTACTTACTTTTATTTTCATTACCCGTTCAATCAAAATTGCCAAGCAGTATTAATAGGAATAATTCCCATTATCTCCTTTCACTACCCAACCAAGCGGGCCCTTAATCTTTCACCAGTTTGGCGTAAAATGTTACGGACTTGTGGGGATTGAGAATTAGAATTTGAATGGCCATCTTTCGTAGTGAATTTTATTTTTTAAATAATACACTTTATTACTATTATTCTTAAATACTGTCACAGTTTAAAAAATAATTTTCATGAACTCGTGTTCACAAAAAATCTACTCTGATGCTTGTAGTTGCAACATTAGTATTTCTACCACCTACCCTTCTGAATTAAACAAAAAAATGTAAATTCTCAATTTAGAAATCTTAATTTAGAGCGCATAGGGACATTTAGTCCTATTTCCATTAGTATAATATGAAATTGTCTTCATATTAATAAGTATTGTTTTATTTATTTATATAACAAAATATAAAAGGCTTAAAAGTGTCTTCTAGGAGTCTTTCAAATTGGAGGACAGACTCTGCTGACGAGGTACACTTTTTTTACAGTTTCTATGGAAATAGCAAATCGTTATAATGGAAAGCATATGTTAGTGGGACACAATTTTCCTTAAAAAAAATTTGGGACTTCTTATTCGATCAAAGAAAGGACTAATTTGGGGAATTGATCCCACCACTCAATAATAGGAACCCCAATTGAAGTTAGAGCAAATTTTATGTGGACTATTCATTTAAAAAATTAATCGCATTTTGAGGATTTTGAATTTAAGACCTATCGACAAACATCACTATCAATGTTGTGAAGTTATTAATTCAAATCATTATTTAATCTTACATAGAAAAAGAAAAGAAAGAGTTACAACTGAATATCCTTGCGCGCATTCTAGACAACTTACACAAATTACACAATTATTATTATCATGTGATAAAAATATTTTATCACTTATTCAATTCCTAGAAGAGCATTATAAAAACTTCAATACGTTTTACTTTTCAAACATGTCGTTTTGAATATATAAGTCTTTTAGAATCAGAAGGTTTTTTTTCTTTCCTTTTTGGCCGGAGGATAAGATTAGATATAAAATGAACCATCATTCAGTTGTGAGACACACTTAATTTAAGCATAATGCTTTATAATTTTAGAAGAGTATGTTGATTTTTGCTAATTTATACCATATCTCATGAATTTTTGTCTTCAATATTTGATTAGTCAAAGTTTACTAGAATATTGTTTAGACTTGCATATTTAAGAGTTAAATGCAATAAATACATCAAATCAATAACTTAATGAAGAATATAATTGAAAATTCATCAATTTGAATCTATTTCTTATGAAAAATCGTACAGAAAAAAGTTGGAAAAATTATGATTTCATTTTATTTTTGAAACGGAGGAAGTAATTATCGTCATGCTAATTTCTTTCATTTTTTGATTAAAGAATAATGCCCATTCAATTTGATGCCCGAGGCCCAATAAATATTATAAAGCCCAATACATTGAACACTCAAAGCCCCCAACCATAAACCCTAGGAAAATTGGGGCAGAGTATATAAACCGATCTCCTCATTCCTCAATTTTCCTCCTGTTCCCGCACCCCATTGAGAGTGCAAGGGTGAAGAGAGAGAGAGAGAGAAATGGTTTCGTTGAAGCTACAGAAGCGGCTCTCTGCCAGCGTGCTCAAGTGTGGCAAGGGGAAGGTTTGGCTGGATCCAAATGAAGTCAACGAAATCTCAATGGCTAACTCTCGTACGCTCTTGTCTTCTTTTTCCTTGAAAGTGTTCTTTTTGTGTATCAGTATGCATAATTCTGTGTAGTTTAGGGTTGTTTAGATCTGTTTAATTTGATTATGTTGATGTTGTACATGTATTTTATGTTGGCGTTATGCTACGGTTATTTCAATCATTTCTGTTGAATGTTAATTGCTGGTTACAACAGTTAAGCTTAGTTAACATGGAATATGAGCTCATATTATTGAATTGAATTGTACGAATTGGTAATATTAGGTTAATTTATCTGCTGTATTTGATTGTTGCAGATATTTTTGAATTGAAAAGAGTACTTTTTCTTCTAGGTCATCTCAATGTTTATGTGTTCCATTTGCCAATTGATACCACATATTTCTAATGTCAATTCTGATTACTTTCTAGAGTTGGTACTTTAGAATAGACAAATCAGCCAAACTTTTATTTGCTAAACTGAAGTGCTTTGTTACCAAAATGTTGTTGTCTCGTATGGGAAATGTTAGTAAAATCACGTTTAATAAGAAGTGTGCGCAGCTTAGAATATTCAACTATTTTGTACTCATTAAATGAAGTGTAATGCCTGGAAAACTTTGAAGTGGTGTGCTGCTTGGAAAACTTTGAAGATATGTACTGCTTGGAATACTTTAAAGAAGTGTATTTCTTGGAATAGTTTAATAGACAATTCTTTTATCTGTATGTAGGACAAAACATCAGGAAATTGGTCAAAGATGGTTTCATTATCAGGAAGCCCACCAAGATTCATTCTCGTTCGTGCTCGCCGGATGAAGGAGGCCAAGAGGAAGGGACGTCACTCTGGATACGGTATGTGTTTGTTGAACATCTTG
>JBBCBC010000296.1:0-32000 GCA_037126765.1 Stenogyne calaminthoides
GATTATAATAAAATTTTAGTAAATTATGCACCACTCAAAAATTTTACATTACAAAACAAAATTTAGCATATCTATATGACATAGCATAATGGTGTAGACAAGGACGGGTCTAGCGGGGTGGCACCCCCACTGTGATTAAATTTTTTTATACTATATATTTAGAAAATTTTATATTTATGCTTTAAAATAATAAAATTTTCTCATTTCGCACCCATTGGAATTTTAAAATTTTGCTGCCCTTATTCAATAAAAAATTGCGCCGCCCTTGGAATGAAATCCTTGATCCCTAGGTGTAGAAATTGAAGTACGGTTTCAAACGAAGCAATGAAAACAGTGGCAAAATGAGCTACAATGACATTTTGAACCACTTCAAAATATGAGAACTTGTCGGGAATAATGTAATATTTCTTCAGATAAAAAACTTTTTGTTGTAACTCTTAATATTATATGTTTTCAAATTATAGATTGTCTATATTTTGTTTATATTACTCTTTAAAATCTTGCTTTACATTTTGAATTGTATGATTTTGATATTTTTTTTAATAATTATTATAATTGTGCATACCCTGTTTAGAATTTATGGATCCGCCACTGCATAGGTGTATATTCTTTGAACTAATTCTTTCGAGAGTCTTGAATCTTCTTCAGCAAGTTCTTCCGGGCCACTCTAAAGCCCACATCATCTCCCTGGACTGCATCTCTGCGGTTTGTCATGTACTCCTTCCTAATATCAGATAACCTTTTCTGCATCCTTAATTGGCTCCAAATTATCCCGTCCATACTCGAATCCTTCTCCCTCTGCGAACTCAGAAATGTCTCATCCTCTGGTCCTTCAAAAGCCTCATCGTCTAGGTCCTCCGATTGCTCTCTAATGATCGATCCTCCCATCCTGTCAGTTGGTGGAGATTGTGTTGGGAGATGAATTTAATAAAAGATTATATGATTTTGATTAAGATCCCAAAACCCCTGAGTATGACATGTTCAGTAATGATCTTGATAGATGAGTCAGGATTCAGTTTTGGAGTATTCAGGATGTTATCTGCAAAATGTATAGTCAACAGATATAGTTCAGGATAGGTTCTGAAGACTCTGAAGAACTCAGTATGTTTCTGAAGATACTGAAGTTTCAGTATGAAACTGAAGTCTCTGAAGACTCAGTATGAAACTAAGATACTAAAGACTCAGTATGGAAACTGAGAACCCAAGATCAAAGATGAAGACTCAAAGATATCACCAAGATAAATCAAGACTCGTAAGACTCAAGACTCGAAGACTTTGAAGACGCAAGATCAAGATCGAGTATTTGAAGATCAAGAATATCGAAAAGACAAGAATTATCAAGACTTCAAGAATGTATCAATGCTCAAGATGAACCTCGAATGTTCCAAGGCATCGAATATATCTATCTCAAGGATGCAACATCGAGAGAAACGCGATACCTTAGAAAGTTAGATATTGCCAAGACATTCAAACGCAGACAAGAACTAAGTCAAGTGTTGTTAAGGTTATATCAAACTCGAAGTTTGTAACCAAAAAGAGCTGATTGAAAGGTGTCTACCTTTTCTTTTGGAGACAAAAGTCAAAAAGAGGAAGACGACATCAGACCATACCGATAATCGACAAAGGATAAAGTCAATAAAAAAGATGTCGATGTACGAAAAGTTCCAGATCGCAAAAGTGTGAAGACTGCTACATGAAAGGCTATTGCTCAAAACGTGTTAGGGAGTTTCAAACCCTAAATATAGCGTTTCTCACACACACCATAAGAGGAACTCACGGCTATCTCTCCAACGGATAGTTTTCAAGAGTAACCTTGGTATGCCCTATAAATCTTGGTGACCTACACATCGAAGGTCACGGAAATTTATCCTAACTCAAGAGCTCAAACTTATTATCAAAAAGTTACAAAGACTTTCGAAATACCTTGAATTTCCCAAGTGCTTCTATATTGAAGAGAGCTCACTTTACTAAGCCAAGCTTGATAAGATTTATCCAAAGTTTTAGTCGAGATATCCTAACCCTTCGGTGATTGTGCTTCATTGTAAAGGATATCTCATCCTAGTTGGAAACCAACCAAGAAACCCCAAACCCCTAAGAAGGTAGTTGGAGTGTGTTTGTTGGTGAGTAGAGTTGTAGAAAGAGTTAGTAAACTACGCGGAGTAGTCGTAAAACCCCAGAGAGAGAAGTTAGTTCTGGGCAGAAGGGTAAAAAAGCTTGTGTGTGATTGAGTAAGTAAACTACGGAGGTAATGAAAAACCTCAAGGTCGGGTTGAGTAAGTAAACTACGTGGAGTAGTTTTAAAACTCAGGGCGAGTTGAGTAAGTAAACTACGAGGTAGTCTGAAGCTTCGAAGTTGATAGTGAATTTTCAAGAGTCGCGAGAGCGGGATGTAGAGGCGAGTCTCTCGGCAACCACTATAAATCTTTGTGGTTCTTTATTGCTTTCCTTATCCAGGCTTTTTTGCATTGACTCGATTTTTGAAAGCATACTTTTCACCGATATTCCGTTGGAATCAATCCATCAAGTTGCATAAGTGAATCACAAACCTAATCACTATTTTTCATAAAGCTTAAGGTTCTCAAAGAAAGCTTAAAATGATATAAAACTAAGGGCAATGAAATTTCGACATTTAAGAAGAGTTAGAACAGAGATAGTTACCAAACCGAACTCTCTATCGAGGACCAAAGAAGTTAGTTATCTCGATCCAAGCAACTCAGATCTCCGACACTCGAGGACTCGGGCCAGATTATCCGAGGTATCCGGCGACTCCAGATCACCATCTCATTAGACTTTGACTCGGAGCCATCTGCGGCTTCTCGTAACCTAATCTTGAGGATTGTCGACCCAAGTGACCTCGGTAAAAAAGTTTTAAAATCCCGAACACGTGTATTCCCCATACACGCGTGTAAGACTACTTTTTCACGGGACCAACAAGTGGTATCAAAGCGTTGGTTCAACTTGACCACTATTTGTGTTGACCAAAGTTTTATTTTCAAAAATACTTGTGGTCTATCCGAATCGATCTTATTTTGTAAAAAATTTTTTTGTTCTTTTCAAAAGATCGGAAAAATGTCTTCTAAAAACTTCCCATGTTCTCAAAAGAGAGAACTATGATCTATGGAGACCGAGAATGCGAGGCACATCGTATATTCCAAACATGAGCGTGTGGAGAGTGGTTTCTCAAGGACCATTCAAATTTATTGTGGTGAATCGGAGGAGCGAAGATGAGAGAATTGATCCTAGAACGAGAAATTCCTAAGTCGATGACCAACTAACTCTCGAGGAGAGAAAGTTAGTCAATCTAGACTACATTGCAAAAAGACACACTATACAAAGACAATTGATGATGGTGTGATGGGAATGATCTCTCACCGTAATATGCTAAAAAGAGATATGGGATACACTATTTGTTATGTGCAAGGCACGATCATATAAAAGAAAACAAACTTTCGGTGCAATTGGAAAGTTTGACGTTTTGAAATGGATGATGGTGAATCAATAGACAAATTGGAAGTCGATTCACTAAAGATCATGAATGATCTAAATGCACTTGGAAAGAAATATCCACAAAGAGAAGTGGCATTGAAAATTCTTAGAGGTCTTTCTAAGAAATGGGATATTCATGCGGTGGTGATTGAAAACACCAAGAACATTAGTTCAATGCCATACCAACAAGTCTTCTCCGAGCTAAAAAGCCTATGAATTTGTAATTGATAAGAAATCCAAAAAGGTCGACAAAGAATGATTATTCTTCATCAAGTAAAAATGTGGCTTTAAAAGCCAAAAAGATAAAACCTATAAAACTAAAAAGTCGAGAACCCCCGATGCCAAACATCGGGATGAGCTTGAGGAAAAGCTAAGACTGATGGCAAGGAGGTTCGACAGACTTAATAATAGATTTGGAAAATACAAAAGCTTTTACAGGAACCGCAGTACCGAAGAAACCCCGGAGGACGGATCAACCGGAAGAAGAAGGACTCGAAAGTGAAGGATCTTCATCCGAAAGAAAGGACTCCAAATCCAAAGAAGAAAATGATCGAGGATGATGATGCCAACAGATCTTTATAATTGTCGGAAGAAAGGTCACTTCCAAAGTATGATTGTCGAGTTGAGTCTTGAGAGAAGAGAAAGACAAGCTAAAAGAGACGGAAGTTCTCAAGCAAAAAAGGCCATGATTGCAGGAAGAAGAACACTCAAGAGGAATCTAGCTCTTGGATGAGATATTCTCGAGGGCAAAGGAAAGTGATGACATCCGTCTCGATGGCCATTGAGGAGGTAAAACTCTTTTGTCTCTGTTGTTGCTCACTAAGACAAGAGTTTTCAAGTTCCACCGAAAAATACTATTTTTGACTGATGGATTCTTTTAAGAATCGATGAAGGACTATCTTTGTTTTGCAAGGACCGCTAAATAAAACTCAAGAAGCAGAATAAAGGAATCGAATCTTTGAAAATCTAAAATGGAAAGACTACAGCAAAACTAAAATCACTTCTCAATTTATGGGAGCTACTCGATGAAGCTGGATGTTCGAAAGTACAACTCTCGAGAGAAAAGAAAAAGTTGATAGAGACCTGCTTGAAAAAGTTAGAGAAATCCAATCGAAGAAATTCAAATTTAATCGGAACTAAGGTCAATGACCTCTCGAGAAGCATGAAACTCTACAGAACTGTGAGGATAGTGCACAGAAGAAGTTAACTCTATTGAATAATGCATCTAAAGTAATAGATGAAATTCAGAGTTACCAGAGATCTGCCACTATAAAATCTGGATTGGGATACACTCCAGGGGGAACCTCACAAGGTCATCTGAATCTTCGCATCAAGTAGTTGAAGACAATCTTTGTTAAATCAGTGGCACCTACACTTCAAACTGAAGAAATGCCCAAGGTTGTAGACAAGGGAAAAGGACCTATGGTTTCAGTAAAATTGAATGATCAGGTTAGAAAGCCCAAACCTCAGGTGAAGGCTAGAAAACCGAAAGGAAATCAAAATTATTGAAAATTTCAGAAAAGTACTTCAAAGCCTCAAGCTAAGAATGCAAACTTGAAAGGATCTACACTGAACCATCAGAGGAATCTTCAGAAGAGAAACACTCAGCAGAGATATTCTCAACTGAAGAGACCAAGTCCTCAAAGATATCGAAAAGACCCATATTTCAAAGACAGCAACCTAAACCCCACTTGCTTAAGGGTAAAGGTTACCCGAATCCAAGTCAACAAAGATTCGCATCACCAGACAGAAGCCAAAGAATGGAACAAAAGGCTTGAAACAAAAGAAGAATTCAAAAGCCCATGTTCATGCTAAGGCCAAAGACTATACAATAGTGAAACCGCTAAGGCACCCAGAGTAGTAAATGTGTATGTAGATGTTTATGGAAGACAGATCGACCACTCTAAAGTGATTAGAGTTGTTAGGAAGATTTGGATCCCTAAAGGTACTGGTAACCTTGTAGGACCTTACACAAATTGGGTACCTAAGAATTAAATTGTTTTTCGGGAGGAAAACAAGTGGTAATCGAATCGGATTAAAGATCACGTAGCAATCGATGAAAGCAGAGATGAAAAAGCTCACGATATATGGTATCTTGACGATTGGATGTTCAAGACATATGACAGATACAAGAAGATACTTCGGTGACTATGTTGAACAAAAGAGGCCCACAGATCACTTTTGGAGATAACTCGAGGGACAGATGAAGGATATGGAACTTTGGAAATCGACTGGGTTCATATCCATGGTGTTTCATATGTATCCGGATTGAAGCATAACTTGCTTTCAATTAGCAATTCTGTGATAAAGGTTTTAATGTTGAGTTCTCTAAGAACTTATGTTTTTGTGAAAGATGATACATCACGAAAAGTACTCTTCTTGGGTACAAGAAAAGGGAATGTGTATCTTTTGGCGATTGGAGTTCAACTCCTAAAGATACATGTTTAGTTAAAAAGTTCCACAGATACCGGGTTGGTTATGGCATAAAAGAATGAATCACCTAAATTTCAAAACCACGAACAAGTCATAAGATTAGCTCTTGAAGAGGGTTACCTAACGAAAGTGTTCAAGAAGCAACATATTTGTGATGCATGCGGAAAAGAAAATGAGATAAGAGCATCATTTAAAAGTAAAGTTGAGGTTTCTCTTGAAAGAATACTTGATTACTTCATATGGATCTTTTTGGTCCTATAACACTGTGAGCACTAATGGCGGGAAATACACATTGGTAGTAGTTGATGACTACTCGAGATATACTTGGGTCATATTCTTACTCAAGAAGAAAGAGACTCGATTTAAAGCTGCCAGAGTTCTTGAAAAAGGCTCAAGATTGAGAAAAAATCGAGTGTGGTCAAAATCGATCGACAAAGGGCCCGAATTTATAAATCATATTATATCGATTATTGTGCAAACAAATGGAATTTCTCATGAAACATCACCGCAAGGACCCTCAACAAAATGGTGTTCTTTGAAAAAGAAACAGGACTCGAAAAGAAAGTTCGCAAGGACAATGATACCGGTCGATATTCCTAAAAGATTTTGAAATTTGAAATTTAACAACACCGAGATGCTACTCACAAAATAGATCCATCTTTGACCAAGAGTCAAGGCAAAACACCTTATGAGCTTTGGAATGAAAGGAAGCCTCTTGTTTTTCTTCGTGTGTTTGGTTGCAAGTGTTTCATACACAATAATGGTAAAGATCGGTTGAAAACTTTTGATAGTAAAAGTCGATGAAGGAATATTCTTAGGATATTCTGAAGTCGATAAAAGCTTTTCGAGTTTGTTTGTAGGACTCTTATTATTGGAGAAACACCCATGTTGTTTTTGATGAAACTATTTGTGTTCGGAAGAAAGCAGGAACATGATCGCAGATGAACTGACTAAGAGGATCGCGAGATTAAGCCCGAAACAAAAAGATAAATCATCGGCTGAACCGAAGTAAAAGAAGAAGTCGGTCACTATCTATGGTGGGTGATTCGAGACTTCAGATAAAGAAGTTCGGGATGGAAATCGAGGATGGTGAGACTCGGGAAAACCAACACTAAAGGTGACCTAATCCGAGCAGACACTTAGTTAGGACTTCGGTATGTGATGCCAATGAAGATGTGGTCACGGTGAGGCAAATTCGAATCTATCAACCAAAGGGGAACAAATGTCTCGACAATGTTCGAATAAATTTTAGGGGAAGATGATTCACTTTCTCCTTCTGTTGTTCCTCGAGTTTTTTGATTTAATCGAACCTAACATTTTAAATGTTGAGGATACTATTGAAGGGGAACATCAAGAAGGAAATGGTTAGATAGTCATCCTACAAGTCGATTGTGGGTGATCTGGCGAAGGTGTTAAGACAAGAAAGGTTCCATGGTGAGAGTGCACTATTCTTTAACTCCATCGAGGAGAAAAGAACTCTTTTGAGATTAATGAAGCTCTACAAGATTCTTATTGGATTCTTCTTGCTATGCAAGATGAGCTAAATCAATTCTCAAGGAATGAAGTATGGGAGTTGGTAGATAACCGAAAGGCCTGATGTCATTGGAACCCAGTGGGTTTTCAAAATAAAAGAGATGAAAATAACAACATTTAAGAAACAAAGGCAAAATTTAGTTGCTTGAGGTTATTAAAGAAGAAGGCTTGGATTATGATGAAACCTTTACTGTTGCAAAGGTAGAAGCCATCGATTGTTTCTTGCATATCTTTGCCCACATGAAGTTCACGGTCTATCAAATGGATGTGAAAAAGTGCATTTTCGAGCGGTGTGCTTAAAGAAGAGGTTTATGTGGAGCAACCTCGGCTTTAAGCGGAGAATGACCAAGTTTGAGGCTCGAGGAAAAGCCTTGTATGGTCTCAAGCAAAGCACCGGAGCATGGTATGATACTCTTTCTCGGTTTCTCATTGACCATGGTTTTGTCAAAGGGCGTTGATAGAACTCTGTTCAGGATAGAGGATGGGGAAGATATCTTCTTGGTTCGGATATATGTTGATGACATCATTTTTGGATCTCAAACCATCGGTATGTGAAAAGTTTTCAACACGATGAAAGCAAGTTTGAGATGTCAATGATGGGAGATGAATTTCTTTACAGATCTTCGCTTTAAACAATCAAAGGAAGGAATATTCATCAACCGAAGCAAAAGTACACCGAGATCGATTGCAAAAATATGGTATGCGATTAACTTCGATTAGGATTCCTATGAATACTAACTACAAGATGGATCCGATTCGGAAACCGAAATCAAATGAATCATCCGATTATAGAGGAATCATTGGATCATTGCTCTATCTCGCACAAGTAGGCGGATATAACATTTCTTTGTTGGGATATGTGCAAGATACCAAACTAATCCTAAGACTAGTCACATGGAGGTGCCAAAAAGATCTTGAGATATCTTAAGGGGCAAAGTGAATGAGGATTATGGTATCGGTGATGATAACCTTCAATTAGCGTGATTCTTCGGAATCTTTGACTATGGAGGTTCGCAGTGTGATGAAAGTCCAAGCGAACTTGTCAATTTTAGGAAGAAAGCCCGATATCTTGGTTTTCAAAAGCAGACCTCGAGAGTAACCCGATTAATGTAAAATTTGAATCACATGGTCTGCGGGAAGGCTGGCGTGCTTTTATTCTTTGGCTGGACAACAATTAAGGGATTATAAAGTTGTGGCCGATGAAGTACCCAATATTTTGTGACAATAATAGTGCCATTGCTATTTCACAAAATCCGTTATTATACCGGATGCAAGCATGTGGATATCGGACATCACTTCATCGTAGATCATGTCGAGAAAAGGGCGTAAGGATGGAGAAAATTCATCTTGATGGCCCGCGATATCTTGACTAAACCTTTGGGTCCCGAATCAAGATTTGAGGGAACTTTCGGTTGAATTAGGGATGTTAGAACCAGTGTATAAAGTAAATCGAAAATTGAAGATTTTCGGATCATGAAGCTTTCTCGAACTCTCTTGAGAAACTTCGAGGATAAAATAAATACCGAATCGAAGTCTCTGTGAACTCAGTTCTTGAAGGTCGGTCTTCAAGAAGATCTTTAAACCCTTTCGATTTTAAGTATTATCTCGACATTTTATCAAGGTCAATACTCAATAAAAGACCGATAGAGGAAATTAGTCCGAAAAGGTAATGACTTCGTGTGACCCATTTATTGCTTAAAGTAAAAACTCAAGAATCATTCGCAATAAATACAAAAACACCGAGAATATTTTTTGGCCGGATCGTTTTAAATTCGAAGAAGGACAACGGTCATTTAATGCTACGCCACTTTATTGACCAATGAGGATACTTTGGCGGCTTACTTTTTTGGAGATCGTCGGTTCATATACCCGATTAATCGGAGATTAATCTCAACCGAATTGCTTTTCACCTAACCAACACGATTCTCCACGATCTCGAAGCTATTTATACCTCTTTAAGCCATTCAAGCCAAAATTTTTATCAAACCCTTCGTTTCCCAAATACTCAGAACTAAAATCCCTTTGACTGTAAATCGCAAAACCCTAAAAGCGTCATTCTTCAATCATATTCTAAAATGGCCCCAATCAGATTCGAGATTAGCCATAACCAATAAGCCATGGTACGAAGTTCATTGTCTCACTTGAAAGCACAACCAACTCAAAGCCGTAAGAAGAGGCTCTACATATGATCCGATGGCTAAACTCACCCATCTAATCATGGCCAACCCGGACAGGGGAGTTTTCATAAAAGAGGTGTCAAATTCATCGCAATTTGAAAATAGATGAAGAAGATTGTATGCACTCTTCGACATCAGTATCTCATCTAGAGCACTCATCAAAATCGTCGATTTTGAGAGGAGATGTACATTGTTCCTAAAATCTGAATGATATGTTTGAAATTTATGTGATAGAGGAGAGGATCCTGCGATGTATATGTCTGCAGAGAAATAGAGTACCTAGATAGATTCTTCGAGAATCCCGTGAAGTTTGAGGCAACTTTGCACAAGATATCCCTCGAAATGCAGGACTCTTCCAGAGATGTGATATTGCGCATTGAGAGGAGAAGGCGAGTGGAATGAGAGGCTGACGCCGCGACCCGACTTACCGAGTTGAAGGATAAGCTTCAGTTGAAAAATTAAAATTTTGATGAAATTTGGATTCGAGGAGGAAAGCTAGGCTGAGAAGAAAGCAAATGAGGTTGATGCCAATGTGAGAACAAATCAAAGATGGAGATGGGGACCAGCGGGGGCTGATCGGTCCTGAAGCCGAAATAGAGACTTACATTCTTTGGTCGACCTCGGTGAAAATTTAGCACTCTTGAGGTACCTTTTTAGCACTATTAATGTGATGCGGAGTTACTGAAAATACTATCTTTAATTACGAAATGTCGATATAAGCGGTACAGGCTCCAAGCCCCCGGAGGATGGAGCTGAGGATAAAAGCGGAAAATTTCCGGGGATAGTCAGAAAACGGCCTTGAAGAGTGCAGAAGGCTGCGAATTGATCTCGCTCGTCGTGGAGAAAGAAAGATTGAGCGATGCCGATCAAACTTACTCGAGATGGAAGAAACGTTGGCCAATCAGCCCGAGACAATGGAAGGACTTAGCCATTCTTGAGGTAGTGCGGTCTGCAAATACTCGGACCGACCCTCGGATGACCTCCATGGAAGAAAAATTTAAAAAGAAAAATGGAGAATCAATCACGAGTTAAATGATGAAATAAACAAAAACACCGAGAATTATTTGAATTTCTAGATTAGAGGCCAGCGGAGAAAAATGAGGTCGCGGATCAAATCTGCTTGATGAGAAATGAGCTTTCGATTCTTTCGTGACGAAGATAATGAGAATCTTAAAGATGCACTCTACAGCGGGTTGTTTCGCATTAGAAGCATGCGTGGGTAAGAACCACATTAGAAGAATGGAAGATGAGCAAGATGGCCCTAGCGGAGAGAATCATTTGTGTGAGCAAAAGAAACGATTATCCATATGTTGCAAACTTTCTCGGACTTCTTCGAACTCTGATTGCGAAGGGGAAAGGGAAGGTCTGAGAACCTCGGGAAGTTCATGGCGTACTTTGGAAAAGAAGGCTCGGAAAGATCTTTGAAATGTACAATTTAGCCAAGCCTTTAAAAAATCGATGCTACGAGAAGTTAAGAATTTGCTCAAATGAAGCACATCTACATTACGGTTCTAAACAAAGCAAGCTTGAGGTTACAAGAAAGGCGGGTGATAGAACTAAAAAAAAGGTTGGAACAAGCAGTGATCTTGAAGCCCTTTATGAAGAGAGAAAGCCTTGGCGTTGTTCAACTGTAAGCAAGCGTCTGAAAAGATTAAGCCCAACCGAGCTGATTACGGAAAATGAAGAAGAATCGAGTCTCAACCTCGAAGAAAGTCTTCAACTCGAGGAGAGGCTCATTGGCCTCCAAAAAAAAAGCTAAGAAAATTTAATGCTTGATCTAAAGAACTTGTGATCGAGAAGAGATAGGCGAAGAAATGACGAAGGTAAACTTGAAGGTTTGCGAGCAAGAAGGGAACATGAAAGGGCGAGGTGGCCCCGTATTGATAAATGGATGCCCATTCGCTTCGGCGACATGTGGGAAGAAGTGAAAGAAACGCCGGATTCGATTTTGATGTTCTCGAGAGATGGAGAGAAGGCTACGATCGAGCGAAGCTTTTCATTGAATATCTTTCGCTTTTATCGAAATATCTACAAAATTTGGATTAACTCTGCGGATGAAGGTGGAATCACGAATAAAATAACCCTGGTCCATATCCTGTATCCTCTCAAAGGAAACGTAATGGCTTGGTAAATGAAAGGCCATTCTGAAATTTTCGATCTGTTGATCGGATGGGACTAACGGGAAGCAGTCCAGGACATCATATTCGAAAGAAATGAAGTGAAGAAGAGATGCCGGAATATTTTGATCTGGAAGTACTTGATGAAATCAAAAAAAACAAATGAGCGAGGAAAAGTGAAAAGAGCGAATCTGAAAAAAAATGAAGAAGACTCGGAAGATTTTTGTGTTTCTTCAAATTTTGTCTTTTTATTTTTGTTTGATAAATTCATTGTGTCTGTAAAACAACAACTTATCATCAATGAAGATTTATCATTATGCTCAAAAGATAATACCTCATTATCTTATTTTACATGTCTTTTTATATGCACGATTCTTGATTGTTTGGTGATGTTTAGGGAGATGAAATTTTTTTTTGGGAAATTCTACATCGAAGTAATTGTTGGGGCAATAACAATCTTAATAAATAGGAACTGAAACACGAGAATAGGTTATATATACGTAACAAGATAGGTTTTGGCATCATCAAAAAAATTGTTGGGAGATGAATTTAATAAAAGATTATATGATTTTGATTAAGATCCCGAAAACCCGCGAGTATGACATGTTCATTAATGATCTTGATAGTTGGTCGAGATTGATTTTAGAGTATTAGGGGATGTTATCATAAAATGTATAAGTCGTGATTATAGTTTGGAATAGTAGAAGTCTACGAAAGACTCGATGTTTACGAGAGAGGCGAAGTTTCGTTATGCGTGAGAGTCTTGAGGAACTTAAGGCAAGTCTCAGACTATTAAGATCCTAAAGACTTGAAGACGAGCGAAGACTCGTGAAGACTCGGTATGTCGAGGATCTGAAGCGAAAAGGCCCGAGTATCACGAAGATCAAGAAAACTAAAACCTGATGATGCGAAGACTTCGATTAATATCTTTGAATGCTTTCGATATGAACTGAATGTTCCAAGCCTTTGAATATATCTATCGAAGGATGCAATCTTGAGAAAGCGATGCCTTAAAAGTTAGATATTGCGAGGCGTTCGAATGCAGACCAAAAACTAAGTCGAAGTATTAAAGGTTATATCAAACTCGAGTTTGTGATCAAAAGAAGATTAAAGTTTAATACCCATGGCGAAGACAAAAAAAAGTCAAAAAGGGAAGAAGATGACATGCCATCACCCGTCAATAGCGGTGACAAGCCTCACGAAAAAAGATGTCGGATGTCGCGAAAGTTAGGGTGCAAAAAGTGAAAGGCCACGAAAGAGAAAGGTTTTTACAAGCGTGTTAGGAGTTTCAAACTCTAAATATAAGCGTTCTCACACACCGTAGAGGGAACTAAAATTTATCTCTCCAGCGGATAGGTTTCAAGAGTGACCTTGGTCAATAATAACTAAATCTTGGTGACCCTCTACCATAGTATTTAAAGAGAGAATTTATACATAACAAGAAGCTCAAACTTATTCTTGCAAAAGTAAGCACTTTCTGAAAATACCTTGAATTTTACATTCTTTTATATTGAAAGAAACTCACTTTACTAAAAAAACGTGATAAGTTTTTAATCAAAGCTTAATCGAAATATCTAACCCTTTGCATTGTGCTTTATTGTAAAGGATATCTGCGTCTAGTTGAAACCAACCAAGAAACCAAACGCCAGTGATTTGGAGTGTGTTTGTTAGTAAGTAGAGTTGTAAGAGTTAGTAACTCTGGCGGAGTAGTGGGGAAAACTCTAGAAAAGTTAAGTAAGCTCTGATTGGTCTGAGCTTGTGTGTGATTGAGTAAATAAACTCGGTGATCGGCTTCGAAGTCGGGTTGAATGCATCATTTCATTGATGGTGAAAACTCGAGAGTAAGAGTTGAGTAAAATATAAACCTACAGTGTAGTGGGAAACGATTTGATAGTGAATTTCTACTGAAGAAATCGAGGGAGAGTGGATGTAAGACTTGGTCTCACGAACCACTATACTTTATGTTTCGCCCATATTAATTATCAACCAGTTGACCTTATACTTTTCATTGATATTAGAGTTGGAGATCAATCAGCAGTTACTTAGTAATTGGTACTGTCGGCTTATTTAAGCAAGAAGGTTTTTCGGTAAGTTTAAAGCAGGTATAATCTAAGGGCTGACCATTAATGCGGTGAGTAGGCCCAGACAGATAATTACACCATTGAACTCTCATCGAGAGGATTGATGAAGTTAGTTATCGATCCAAAAACTTCTCGGGATCTCTGGCTGGGGACTCGATTTGGATTATCGAGGTATCTGAAAAGCTTCGAGATCCTTTGTCTCGATAGACTTTGACTCGGAAGCATCATTATACCGAACCTAATCTTGAGGATTTTCATTAAGTGACCTCGATGAAAAAATTTTAAAATCCTTTGAGCATAATGTATTAAAAATGCGACGTGTAAGACAACCGTGCTTCATGGGACCAACAAAAGGTATTATAGAATCAATTTATAAATAAACTGGTTATTATTATGTAAAGTTCAATACCAATTTAAGTAATTATTAAAGCATGAAGATTAAGTGATTTTTTTTCTCTAAAAGGGCATGAAAACAGATTTTATGAACAAAAATTATTTTCTTTTGAAAATGCATGGGGTTACACAATTGTACATTGAGCACAATGCATGCATTTGATGTGTATGAGTTTATGTTTTGTTTTAAGTGGTCGTTTATTTCTAACACGAAAGAGCTAAAAATCAAAATTTGCAATCTCTTGATTGACGTACAAACATTAAAATCTTATCCAAAATTAAAATAAGATCCTATCAACGAATAGTCAAAAATTAATAATTGGATAAAATATTGAATACCTCAATCATTGCGCCACAAAGGAGATAACGGTGTTAGACTTTTAACACATTTTTCACATTTTAAATACTACGCCTCCTTTAGATTATATTTATATATAAATTTTATATGTTATTTATAAAAATTATTATTATTTAAAAAAATTAATATGAATAAACTTTTATATATAAGAATGATAGTTTATCTTACGATGAGAATGAAAATATAATTTATAGTGTATAACAATGTTATTGAAAAAAAAGAAATGCGCTTATATGATATGATCTGGTGAGACAAAATATAATTTGAGGCATTGGCGCTTTACTTGTTTTGAAAAGATGTGCTAATTTATGTTAATTTATCTGCTCATTTAAGTATATGAAATCGTCTATTATAAATTTTATCGTTTTAAAAATAAAATTCGCATGAATTCATTTAAGTTCACACAATTTTTTTGTATTTTCAAATTGAGGGGAGAGATAGTGCGATTTTGTTTATTTACATCATAATCAACTAATCAATACTTCGTTTGAGGCAAAATATGAATTAGCGTAAATTAATAATTCCTTTTTAAAAAATTTAAAAATATTATCGCAAAATTATTACATAAACGTGAGACTAGTGTATTCAATTAAAAAATATCTTAACGGTAAATTTCTTAAAAATACTTTTTAATAATGAGTGTGTTTTAAAAACGATAAGATAAATTGATTAATTATTGGTCCAAGAATCACTTTAATTAGCACAATATATATCCTTTAAAACAATAATATTGATCCGAACTCTAAAAAGCAATTAATTTTTCAAATGAAGGGGAGATGGTAAAAGTTAAAAACTTAGGGGTGCTTGGTTGGTGAGGGCTTTAGAGTTAAGGAATGAAAATTGAATGGAAAAAATGTGTTTTGGTTAGTAGGTATGATTCCATGAATAGTGCTTTTCATAATAAAAATTAAGGAATGAGTATTTCTCACCATTTTGGGAGGAATGATTCCCTACAAAAAAATCAATTTTAATATTTAACATCTCTCATTTTAAGAAGATAAATAGAAATGATAGTCATTCCTTGATATAAACCAAACACTACAACTATAACTAGTAGATCATTACCATTCCTTCTACTATCATTATCATTAACTACGACACCTACACCAAAACCTTTTACTTTAAAGAAAAGGACGACTATGTGTAATAATATGAGTGGGAGTTCAATAATTGGACTTCAATTTAAATGCATGTGTGAAATTTGTTTATAATATAAATTTATATTAATGTATTTATAAATTAATATTATAATTTATATTTATATATTATCTCTCTCCGTCAGTAAAAGCGTGCCGTTCTGTTTTCGCGTTTTTCGCGGCGAATTTTTATTAGTATTTGAAATGATAAAATAATTGCATAAAAAGATGAAGTAGATCTATAATACATCTCATAAAAATCCTCCTATCATTTGAAATATTAATAAGCTTGTTATTTTAAAATTTCGATAATAAGGTGGTGTGCAGCTTTTTTGGGGAAATGTAGTATATAATAAATCGGTCCAAATGTAAAACTATTGAATTTTTCACCAAAATTTATTGTCAAATTGAAAATGAATCTTTGAAAAAAAATATACTATCAATAAATAATAATAAATTGAATTTTTTTTTGAAAAAAATAGAAAATAAAGGAAAAATAAAGAAAAAATCTTAGAATAAATATCTATAAGAAAATAAATTTATATAAAATTAAGGCATCTATAAAATAAAATAAACCTACATAATTGGGCGGAGTAAGTAACTTTTTTGTTCATTGAAAAGACAGGCAGACATACACTTCTTCATAAATAATGATTTATCCCTTCAAATTGTAAATTTATTACATCCGCCGCTGAAGGCAAACAATAGGGAGATATATAAAATCGTTTATAGTCATTCATCAATTTATTTTTTAGCAACATTTATGCTACCACTTTTATTTTAGCAAAAGTAATACGTATATAAGCAAATCATACTCATTTAAAAGTGAAAGAGGATATGCTAAAAATCAAAGATCTAACCCTAGTGGCACAGTTAGGAATAACTTGTACTAGCCAGGCTAAGTAAAAAGTTAATAACTTGTGCATGCTCTTTTTAGCCTAGTCATTTTCTTGCTATTATATGTCGAGTGCAGGCCGATCTTATAATTTTAGGGCGGTGTAAAATATTTATTGAGCCCTTCATTTTTATGATAAAAATATAATATAATCATTAAAAAGCGTTTAAGTGTACATCATCAACTCATATGTAATTCATCACCATTATGTTGTTCTACTTTTCCCTAAATCTTAAGTGATGATTTTTTGTTCTTTCCCAACAAAAAAATCTATCTAGTGTCCGTTACGAGTTTCAATAAAGTTTTTGCATCTTTTTTTCTTCTTCGTCTTTCATGTCGGATGGATATTTTTCGATTAGAAGGCATCTCAAATTCTCAATTTAACTATTAACAATAACATAAAATTAGAAATCAATTCAAAAATAATAAAAAAATTATAAATAAAATAATATATAATTGAAGATTTGAAGTGATCAAAATAATATTATGAATAAATTTACAATTAAAAGTCGCTTATTAGAAATACGATTCTTTTCAAAAGTAATTAAATCGGATTTTAGCATGGACGTGAAGTGAAGAAAGAAGAAAAAGGGACAACGTCAAATTCGATCTCTCAACCCCTTTACGGATGGTCTTAAATTAGTGTACCTTGCCAAACAGTTCGCAAGCGTGATATATTTATTGAGCTTTTTATTTAATACCATGTAATATATAATAAGAAAAAAAAAAAAAAAAAAAAAAGGGGCCACTGGTAGGAAAGGTGCCCTCCCCGCCCGAACCGCCTCTGCGAAATCTTAAAAATTTTAAAACGTCGTTTGGTTCAACGGATAGATTTTGCGTAATCTTTGTTTGGTTTCATTTGGATGAATTTCATGATATATATTTTGTCCAGTATAAAAATATATTTTATCTCGTATTGAGGGGATTAATCTATCAAGTGGAGGATCTCAAATACAAGATTACTATATTGAATAAGTTTACAAGAATGAATTGTGATTTTTTATAATTCAATTTAATGGCATTCATGACATTTAATAGATATATCATCTAATTTCTTAATCGGCGCAAATACTAATTTTGATTTACATATTAAAAAGATGCAATCTGCGATCTAAACGTATATCTTGATTCAACAATCAGGGCTAGACTTGACAATGGGTTAGAGAATACAATTCTTCCCGTAGGGATGGGGATTTGGAGGGTATCCCTGGTTGGTGGGAGGCCGAGACCGGAGATTTATCTACTTTCGGTCGGGATCCGCCTCATTTCCATCGGGTTTTATATATTTTTTGTATTGATTGTATTATATTACTTAATATATTATATGTATTTATAATTATTTTGAGCTATAGTTCTTATTTATCTTATTTTTTTATTAGTTATTTAATTTATTTTTATATATTTATAATTAATTTTCATAATTTTTATTTAATATATATAAAAGAAAAATAGAAAATAATAGATATAAGCGAGATTAGGATGGAGAAAAATATCTGTTAATTGCCCAGGGCGGAGATTCCCCATTCTCGCCCGGTGATGGGGATGGGGATGAGATGGAGTTTAACACATCGACCGATAATCGCCCGTTGACTCGGTCCCGATCACTTCAATCCTATCGATTATATCCTGATTAATTTATTACGATCTTGTAAAGTAAACAATATCTAAAGGGTATGTTGGGTTTAGCGACTATCGTGAACTTTGGACTTCTGATCTCAAATCTATTTGTTTGAAATTTAAACTAAGGATTTTGAAATCTTGTAATCATATTCTCTTACATCCTCGCCATTCTCTCATTTTATTCTATACGCTCCTTTGTCATCCCTTTTTATTCTCAAAATACCTCAAAATAATATAATAATATCAGCGTCGATAAATCTTTTCTGCCATCTTATTCTTTATAAAATCTGTATATGACTGTCTGTCTTAACTGACCGTCAATATTTTTGAAATCACCAGGACTTTGAAGTTCGAAATTTCTCACAGCACTATAAAGAAGCAGACATACCATAAAACTTGTTACCTATAAAAGCATTGTCGAGACTTGCCCACATTATTATAAAATAAGTCGTGGTTTAGAAAATTATTAAATATCTTTTTTAATCAAGAAAAAAAAATTCATTTGATTGATCACAAAATACAAAAATTATTTTATTTTTTCCTATTTTTCCCCATTTTTTACCGAATGATTGTTTTGTGATTTTTGCATTCTTGATTAGTTAGTGGGGTTTCTAGCGGTCAAGGATGTATAATTGATATTATCTTCGAAAATAAAAAGGATGTACTTGATATTATTCTAAACAACGAATTTACATTCATTATTTTGTTACAAACTTCAATTGTTTTTTGTAATTTATCATAAACTAGTATATCACTAATGCGATGCGGTTTATAAATATAAAAATAATTCTGCGAATGTGTTTTATTTTTATATTAAATGAAGTAGAAAAAATATTTTACCTATAATTATAATATTTTCTTTCACGCTCTTCATTTATTTTATATATATTTCATAATCATTTTATTTTTAAATCTCGATGCAATACCGATATTTGTGAAGCATTTTAACTTTTAAAATTAGGATTGAAAATGATCGCTCAAAATATTGAAAAATAAATAATGCAAATTTGAAAGATATTGTTTTTCTTTACAATTTTGAACTATTTCCTTATTAGCCGCGTAACTTGGCGTGTTCTTGATTCAAAAATAATATATTTTAAATATTTTATTAGTTTGATCAATTTAATTATAGACATAACTTTTATATTCTAATCTGTGTGTGCATATCTTTATTCATTCATATTCTAAATTACTTCATTTCTTTAAAATTAGATGTGATCTTTCATTCGGACTTATATATTACTCCTTTATTTATATAATAATTATGGAATTTTGACATCTTTTCCTTTCGTTATCTCATATATACCCTGCAATAATTACTTTTCATGGTCATTTAAATTTTAAAATTTTTCTTTGTTGTTGAATAAGTTTCCCCCGTTTCAATAGTAATTATTATTACGAATATTTTAATTATCATCAATTAAGATTAATGTTGGTATAATAAAATTTTAGCGACCATAAAAATTAATTATTATATATATATATAATAATGAGAGTAAAAGGTGTCAAAACTATATATATTTATGTACATATTAATTTTATAATATGAACAAATTTTATAATAGAGTTACATATTTTCTTGCAGAAGTGTGTGTAAATTAATATAAATGTTATAAGGTTAATTCTAAATAAATCTAGCGACCTTTTGGCCAAATGTCAATTAATCACGATCTTTAATTTTTTTTTTTATTAAAAGCTCAACGCTTTGATATTGTTGCAAATTGATACTGCGTTTCTCTTTTGACTCGTGAAGAGGTGAAGTGGCTCATAAAACGTGTGTATACTTGTCGGGTTAGAATGATACATATTCAATAATATTTTTTAAATTATTCACATAATATTACATTTTTTAAATAAATTAAAATAAAAATAATAATTAAAAAAATTAAAATAAAAAATTAAAAAATATAAATAAAAAATAAAATTTATATCCACTTCCATAAAATTGATGAATCTCAATAAATAATTCACAAATTTAGTTTAAGAAGATTAAGTTAAAATAAAGAACAACAAGTGAGGGGTTGAGGGAGTGATGATAGACAATGGATGGTGAATGAGGGAAGAGAAATTAAGAGATTACATTTAATTTTTGGAACATGGGAATATATTTAATTTTGAAACATTGACGAGAATTAGTTTTTAAGGTTTGGAATTTAGATTTAAATAATTTATTTTATTATTTTAGATTTTATTATTTTTTATTATTTTTATTCACTTTTTAAATATTTTTATATTTATTATTTAGACATTTCATCATGTGTGATGCGACATAACAAAAATAATAATTTCGTGAGCCACATGATCTCTTCGCAATGGAAAAAAAAAACGTGTATTAATTTGCAGCAACATCAAAGGTTGGGTTTTTGTACAATAATTTTTGAAGGTAAGTGATTAAATTGATATTTGGTGCAAAAAATGCGTGTATTTATTTAAATTAACCAATGTTATAAAAGTAATGATACATACCGTATTTTATAATGTATTAATTTTAAATATTGAATTAATAATAAATATGACATTAAACTATTAAGAAGTCAAATAAAGTTATTAAATTTATAATAATTTATACAATTACACTTATAAACTATGACCAAATTATTATATTGTTACCATTTGCACCAATTTTGATTTGGTGCAATTGGATTCAATTCATTTTTTTTCGGGTAGGTGGTTTCATGGTTATTTCGGTAAAGTCAGTTCATGGTTGTTCGGCCCGAATAAACCGTGATTTATGATTAAATTATTTAGTGTTTATGGTGTAGATGGTTTATCAAATTGAAATTGAATTGATTTGCACCAATTGCATCTTATACGATTAGTGCGCCTATGTAAGCTCGTAAGCTATTATTACTACATATCGATATGGGGTATCATTCGTTTTATAAAATTCGATTATAATACTAAGTTCTATTGATATTAATTTATAAGGACATTGGTATTGTTTTACAAGTGTAATGAATTATAGTTTCGTATTATGAACAAATTACCACTTGATGTTTTTTGTATACTTTTATGGTGGGTCTTGTTTTTGGTCTTGCAGTGCAGTACTCCATAATGCATTTAAAAATTGCACAACTTATTGTATTAAACTTACTGACATTCTGTTTGAAGCATTTAACTATATTTTACAAACACAAATTTCACGTTTCAATTTAATACAATAAATTATAAATTTTTAAAATCTGGTACTATAAATCTTGTAGCGGTATAGTTAGTTGGTAAAAAGAGACCCATCTACGCTAATTAATTTAACAATCTTAATGTAGCGGATGGAAAAAAATTGAACAAGATGGTGGGAACACTATATCTTGAAGGAAAATCAGGTGCACTTGATAGGCGTAGGCTGATTTGATTCTTAGATGGCGTATTCTCTGAGGCGAGATAAAATCACTGTGATATGATCAGCTGGGAGATTTATGCATCAATGTAGGAATAACTCATGAAGCCTTTGAATAACACAATTATACAATGGTATTGAGTATGATTTACGCCTCATTTATTATAGCCGAGGCTGGGTGTAGGTTTAATTACTCCGAAGTGAAGAATAACTCTTTGTAAGCCGTACATCTGTCTCCACTGTCGTGGCCAAAGTCGTATTAATTCTGGCAACTTGATTCAGCCGGTACGTGAGAACTGGGCTTTTCTTCTGAAAGATAAAGTTAAAAAAGGAAAATCTTTGAAAAGGGACGAAAATATATATTTTGGGTAATTGACGTAATGGATCATGAATGCCAGGCAATCGTATGACATCAATTCTTATTCATATCAGAAATATCCTGCTTTTTGTTTTTCTTATTTATTAAAGTTGAGTCGACACAGAATCATCCAGTATTAATCCTCCCTCTCTCACTTTTCGCAAAATTGTGTACCGATTTACCGGGAAAAAAAAATGGTGATGCATAGTCTTCAATTGACACTCAGACATGTGTGGCTTCAGGTTCCAAACCCTTTAATTTTGCCGATTTGTGTTTGTTGTATAATAAGTGGTTATTTACTTGGGTATATTTGTGATCTCCTGTAAGGCCTCTTTTATGGGGTTTGAGTTGGGGGTGGTTATATATCAAGGCATTGTTTCTTTTTGCATTTCTTGATTCTTGATTTTAATACAAGTTCTTCCTTCCTGTGTGTATAGTTTAGTTTCTGTTTTGATTTGTTGAGGTGGGATTTGTTTGAAATGATAGGCACCAATCTGACATTTTATTTTCTATCGTTGGAGAAATAATTTCATACCAATTGAACATTATTCTGGGCTTGTAATCTGGTTCTTCTTGTGAGTTTAAATCTTGAAATCAAATAATTAGCCAATGAAATTTAAACTATTAGCACCTCATAGTTAAGTACTTATGTGGACAAAAACAGTTTTTGCTGTAAATCATGTGGGCTCTTAAGATCGCATAATTAGATGTGATCAAACTTGCATTTGGTCGTTTTCTAGGTTATCGATGCATTAATATACCAGCTAATTGTGCCTTTTGTCATAAACCATTAATTTAAAAGTTCATCTTTCACTGGTTTTGTTCATATGATATTTATGAATTATGTTGACTAAAGTTGGAATGTGATAAATGTATTAATCAAAGGCCTCAACGTGCTACGTTATTAATTTTAACTTCCTTTCTTCCAACATTTGAATAAAAGAATCACATTTTTTGCTTTAAAACTTAGTTTCTAACATCAACCTGCATTATCACAGGCTGGTCACTATGTAAAATTTGAAAGCAGGGCAATGTTGCAGGAAATCATTAGTTCAGGCTTCTATACTTGCAAAATCATACAGTACAGATGCATCTTTGCAGAAAGATATTTCATAACCGATGATGAAATCGCACCTATCTTTTAGACTGTTTTTTCTTTTTTTTAATTTAAAATAATGTAAGTAGCCCCCAGCATTCTACGTAACAAAAATAATTTTCAAAACATTCATGAAATTGTGAACAGATTTTTATTTATATTTTTTATCACACTATTAACTGTTTGGCATATCCTTAGCTACAAGAACCATGATATGCTGGCACCCTTCACAGCTGGATGGCAGACTACAGATGTGAACCCTCTGTGTCGAGAAGTCAAATTATTATATAGATGCTTTTACGCTCCAAATTTGTAATAATGATTACTGTCTTCTAATAATTTGAGTATCAAATTCTTGTTTGTTTTAGGGCTCATATGTGTATGATACTAATGGGAAAAAGTACCTCGAAACTCTCTTGCTGGCTTATGGTGCTGCTCTTGGTATTCACACTCTATACGGTTTTTCAAATCTATTTATCCACTATTGGCACAATTGCTTGGTGTCTTTTTTTTTATATAATTTGCTGTCAGAACTGCGTGTTGTCTCTATCAATTTGTCCACCTGTATCCATTTTTTCATGTTTGTATGCATTCTTGCAGGGTGAAACGAACCCGTCTTGTTGAAGCTGCAACAAAAGCAACTAAACACTTTACCGTTTACCACTCATTTTGGAACAGAACCACGAAACCGTCTCTGGTATTA
The DNA here is from genome assembly GCA_037126765.1 of Stenogyne calaminthoides. Taxonomy (NCBI): domain Eukaryota; kingdom Viridiplantae; phylum Streptophyta; class Magnoliopsida; order Lamiales; family Lamiaceae; genus Stenogyne; species Stenogyne calaminthoides. Next base: position 23,724 of record JBBCBC010000296.1, read on the forward strand.
TGAACATCAAATATTAGCAAGCTGAAAATTTAGAATTTGAGCATGTTTTTCATCCGTTTTCTTTCTGAATGCAGGATCTAGCTTCAGAACTTTTGGACATATTCACTGCTAATAAAATGGCTAAGGCCTTCTTCACAAAATAGTGGTTCAGAAGCTAATGATTCACAGGTTCCATCATCTTTGAAAATACTACATTTGCTATCATATATTCATCTTTATTTGAAAAGATCAACTAAAATGCTGGATTCTAAAACTATATTTTGAATGGAAGAATAACTTTTTTTTTTTCTGCTTCCTTCTATTCAGGTGAAGCTGGTTTGGTATTACAATACGCGCCCTTGGAAGACCAAACAAGAAGAAGTTCATTGCTCGATCAAAATCGTAATGGCTTCTTTTGAATTTATAGTACTATATATATACTTTGTATAAGCTCTCTCTCTCTCTAATTTCGTTCCATTTTTTATGGCAGATATCATGGTTCAACACTTACTGCAGCCAGTCTTTTGAGGGTATCTTTCGTCAACTTTTCAAAATTTCAGAATCATAACCATCATTTTTATATTAAGCAAAACTATTAACCAAACAATTTTTTTTTTTTAACAGTCTCCCTCCGCTACACCAAAATTTGATCCTGCGGCTCCATTTGTATTACATACTGACTGCTGCCCCCTCATTATTAGCGCTTTCATCTACCAGGTTGTCTTACAGTCTTTTACTCTACAACAACAATATGCATTCTTTCATATCATATAGATTTTCTAAGTAGAAAATTCCAGGTGAATCGGAAGAGGAGTTCTCTGGGTTGGCAAATAATTTCCCTTATCTTCTAAGGTTCTTTCTCCTTTTAAGGTGCAAATGATGACATCTGTGTTATCTATAACAACAGAAAAACTGGCCTTCCTTCTATCATTTCTCTCACCCTCTGCATCCCTGTCATACAAAGAATTAATAATGCAAGTTTGTTTTTTCAACATCAAAGCTAAACTATGTGTCGTCTAGGAAGTTATCTATTCACACACCACGCATTGATACGTTTAAATTTAAATATCTGATACATTTCTTTACAGCAAATGCAAGAATTAATATGGTACGCCGTGAGACCCATTCAATATCAAATGATTCAAATCCCATAACTTAATACCATGATAAGTTTCTAAGATAATTAATTATATAGTATCAGACTGTGAAAATGATAAGTGGTTTCATCAAAAATGCTTCAATAAGATGCCAAACTAACTCCAAGAAGAAACAAAATATGCATAAATTGCAACAACATCTCAACAGAAACCATTAATTGAAATTTCAATATGCATAAATAGTTTCAAGATTAGATTGCTTTTGAGCCTTTCTTCTGACCCTTCTCTCTCTAGAATCAAAGATGACTTGAATCCACCACCAGAATCTTCTCTATCTTCTGCATCCTTAAAGATTTCTGATAACATGCATTCAAAACACAATCAAGAACAGTTATATATTTAATCTGATTCACACTAAATAAAGTGTAGAGTGAAAGTGAGAGTTTAGAGGAACCTCTCTGATTTCAGCAAAATAACAGCATAAAAAGGTGAAAGCAGCAACTGCAACAATTCCCAAAACAGGAACACCTATTTGCTGAAATCCATCCATCCACCTTTTGCTTTGCTTTTTCAAATGGATAAACTACACTGGCAATTTATTGGACAACAGATAACGTTCATCTATTATTTATGGGGCAAACATGTCTATTCATTTTCCTTTTTTATTTACGTGACAATAAAAATAATCAACTTCTAGAAGTATTATTTTTGTGCACAGTAGTATAAAAGTTAACCAATAATATTTTAGGATCTGACGCATGTTGCAACACCAGTGTAGTCTGAAAACCCAATAAATGTATATAGTGTATTTTTTAGTTGCATAGCACAGTCATGTATATAATCTTTTGTATTAGTTAAATGGTGAAATAAAATAGATAAAAACTTTCTATTTTATTACAATATTAATCAAATATAAAAATAGTTTTTTTAGTGTATATAAATAAAATAATAATATGAGATATAATTTTGAAATATTGACATAATTGTAAAAAATTATGCTTTTAATTGCTATTTATGAAAAAAAAATAAGAATAAGGCGGATTAAGAATGAAAAATCCTAATATGCCAATATGGAACAAGAGTTAGTATTATTTTGAAAAGATTTTGTCAAATTGCTTGAATCGTGGCCCAATTTAAATATTGTGTAGAAACTGCAGCCTGTTTGGTCAGCCCATATCTACGAGTCTTGAACCATGGGCCAATCTATCTTTCTGAATTTTATGTCGTAAATGCGATTAAAATGTGTTTTAAAATGTCTTTGATTTGTTTTCTTGAAATATTAATCTATTTATCTGTGGTTTTGAATTTCGGCCCTGGGAAGAAACCGATCCCAAATTTTGCCAAAATCGGTGAGAAAAATGGTTTGGCCATTTGGCTTAGCACCAGTGAGACCTACCCAGTTGGGGGCACCTAGGAGGATTAAGCGGGACCTAAGCGGGTCTAAGCGGTCTCGTGGTGGTGGCCGGTTATGTTAATTTATTTTTGCAATTTAAAAAAAAAAAATGGGGACCGCCTAGGCGTGAGCTAAACTGGGAAGATTAAAGCATTATTAACAGACAATTGTCCTTCGCCATGATTTTAGACTTCACCCTTGATTTATACTAAAATATACCATTTGTTCAAAATTTAAAATAAGTTGAATATTTCAATAAAATAAGCAATATTAGTTAAAATGATCTCTATCAAATGTTAATTGATGTAATTAGATTAAAAAGACAGAATGACTCGGGGATAAATAAGGATAATAAATATTATTGGTGATCGATCAATCATTATGAGGTTATTTTGATTCAGATTATTGTTTAGTTAAAAATGAAAAACAATGGGACGCGGCGGGAGAAAGCGATAATTTTTTCGACCAAGACACAAACATAAAACAAAACAAAAAAAAAAATTGTGTTAAAATTGCATATCATAAAATGCTAAAATAATTTTAAGCTATTCTAAATGAAAAAAAAAATTATTTCTTCAAACTTAGTTAATGGTGATGTATCATAAAAAATCGAAAATCATATTAACTCAATAGTTATGTAGATGAATATTTGCAATACAATGAAGCAACATATGAAAAAGAATTGTTCAGATATGATCATCATAATTCTTAAATTAAAGTCAAATTCAAATTTCATATAATAACCACAAAAATAGATTTTTTTTATTATGTATCATATAAATCACGAAAATTAAATAAAAATAATGTTGATTAAATATAGTCTATCACTATTGCTAAATTAAAATTAAATCCAAATTTCATATAATAACCACCAAAATTAGAATTTTTTTTTATGTGTGCTAGCTTCGCCAGGATATGGACAAACAAATCATGAGCTTAATAATAATAGTAGTAGGAGAAATTGATTGAATTGAAAATAAAATATTTTATCTTAATATTAATTAATATTTATTGATTTTTAAAAATATATTTAAAATTTTAAAAATAAAAATATATATAATACATTGTAAAAAAATTGAGACAAGGTGCATTGCCTCTAAATAAGTCCGCCCAACTTAATAGATATCGTGTGAGAATGATTGAGTGAGAGAGATGAAAGTAGGGTAATCAATTATTGACTTATTTCCCATCTCTGAACACATCAAAATTATCAAATAGTATTAATAATAATAATTCTCATTTACTCCTTTATTACCACCAATCAAAGCATACCCTCAGTAATCAATAATCATATGAATTTGTCTATTAGGAGAAAAAATATTTATCTAGATACTCCATATTTCAAATTTAATAATTTTTTTATTTTATATATCAGGCTAGAGGCCAGAAAGGTATACTACTAAAAGTTAAATTCGCAATATATATCAATGATTCGTTTAAATTAATTCGTTAAGCATAAAGTCTAATTAGTATGATCGTCAGAATTAACTTGAAGTTAATAGGACCAGCCGATTAAACCATTTCATAATCGGATCGAATTGGATAGGACACCGATTGAATCAGCGGATCAACCGTATGATCCTTATCATTTAAAAAAAAATATTCTCTATATATTATATTAAAAAATAAAATAAATATAAATTTATAAATTTTAAAACTATAACTTATAAGTTTCACACTGAAATAAACACAATACAATAACAACACAATTTAAAATACTAATATTTAAAAGATGATATAAATAAGGATTAAGTTTTAAATTAATTAAAAAAATTGATTTTATCGGTTATGATCGATTTCTTCGATTCAACTCTAAAAATGATTTTTTTAAGAGTAATTAGACCGATTTCATGGTTGGTTCAGCTTGGTTTCTAAAAACTCTTGGATTAAACACTCCGTATCTATTAATTTGACAATTAATGTCAATATGTCATCATATATACCAATGTTTTCAAAAAGGCGGGTTGAATGTTTAGGTTCAATGGGTTGAAGCTTAAATCGACGATAGAAACCGGGTTAAAAAAGCACCTATATAACCCGGATTTGTTGAGCAGGGTTGAGCAGTCAAAACAGTCAAAACCAGTTCAACCGGAAAAACGGTTTTTTCTTCTTTTTTTTTAAATTAAATTATTAATTTATATTAAATATTTAAAATTTTAAATCTATATTCCTCTCCGTTTCTCAACACTTTAGATGTGTGATAAATAAATGAGTGAGACAAAACATAAAATATGATATGAAAAGTTATAAAATATATATTTAAATTTTTGTAGGTGTATACTTATTTTATTTTTTTAACTAAAATAGAAAAGCAGGTTGACATAGAGGGTTGAAATTAATTAGTCTGTCGATTCGATCACCGTTGATTTAAGAAAACATTGATATATACACACATTGTTTTTTAAGAGTTAATCTGATAGTTCATTAGCATAATCAATTCTGATATCTTGATCCTTCTACCCATAAGGCATGTGACAACGTCATTTCGTTTAAACTATAGACGAGCTGCAACCCACCACAGATGGGGATCTTTGCTGGCATGACTGGAACCGCCCAACCTCGCATAGCTTGAAATACAATGCACTTGAGAGGAACACCATCTCACCACAAGAAAATCACCACAAAAGAGAATAAATTTTCCCTACCTGCGTATCTCGAACACGAAACACAGGTGGTGGGCTACAGCTACTTTGAAATTTATCCTCCGCTACACACATAGTTAATGTGGTCTAAATTAGTAGAACCAAGTTGGGCCGAAGGAATTTGGTCAATAAAATTACAAATTAATCTAAGACTAAAAAATTGGGTTCAAACGACACACCTTTGATTCTTGAATATTCATAAAATATGTTATTCGACGATATTTTCTGGTCTAATAGTTGACCTCGATCGGTCGGTTGTTAATTTGAAACAAGAGAAAAAACACAAATTTGACACAATCTCAGATCTGTTTTACATTAAAACGAGTAGTATTACAAATTAATGAATAATATGCTGTCTTTTAGAAACCACCTTTTCATATATTTTTTTTTTGAAACAACCCACATGTCATATTTCAGATTTTAATTTTTCTAATACTTTTTTAATAAATACAAAACGGTAAGTACATACTAATAAAATTTTCTAATTCAATTCTTTTTATCGATTTGTTATTTGCTATCGAAATTCCGTACCCACGCCACATGCATAGAAATATATGTTTAATCATGTACTATATAATTTTAATAGAGCAGGTCTCGTGTGACACATTTTCATCATGGAACAGATTGCATGTTTATAAATATGACATTCAATTATTACAATTAATATATTTTTAATATAAATAATATCTTCATGTGTCACGATTAATATATTTTTATAATATAAATTCGCTTTATTTAATATAAAGTAATCTTACGATCGATTATATCATTGGTAATATCATTTTTAATAATATAAATGAAATTAAATGAAATTTATTCTCACCGTACTTTGTCATTTAAATATTACTGCGATAATAATAAAACCTAACCTTTTATCGTATATGTGTATATTTATGTGAGCGTATTTTTTAATTATTTAATAGTCTAATATATTAATTGGTCAATCATGAATCGACCAATCACAAGTTATGCATGCCGGAGCCAAATTAAGCTAATCTAACAACTATATCTAACACACGCTTAATTGACAAAATTTAGTATGAAAAAATTTTATACATAATTTTTTTTTTAATTTCTGATTAAATTACATAATTGGTGAAGGTAAAAACAAAATTGAGGTGATTAAATGGTTCGTTAAATTACGAGTTGTTCATAGTACAGGGGCGAATAGATCATAATTTAAGGATTTTATTATTTAGTGTTTAGGGTGTAGATGATTGATTTATAATGATTTTATGATTTTTAGCGCATAAAGATTTTTTTGCACTAGACCTACTCGATGAAATTTTCATACCAATAACATTTCGTGGATCGTGAATATTCTGGAAGGGAGGAGTTTGGCGTTTGAAGTCATTTTGATCAAGTAGTGAGATTAATGACCTTTTAGAAGAAGGTTTCAACTTTCAACTTTGTTTCAAAAAAAAAAGAATGAAAGAAACAAAAGGTGGTTTCAACATTTTAATAATCAAACGACAAGTCAAATCCTTGTGGCCGGCTATATGTTTACTCATGTTTAAGTGCCATGTATTTCCAATTAATTCTCCTCCAACCCACCTCCCTCCTGCCGTTCCATTTTTCATATTTCACTTAATATTTTACTTTTTATTATTGAATCTTTAATATATAAACTCAAATATATCGTTTGATATTTTTATTATACATGTATCATCAGGTGTTTTCAAAACCGGGTTGAACAAGCCGGGGTTCAACCCGGTTGAACCGAACCCTTTTCGGTAACCCGGTTAAAATACACATACATAACTTAAATCGGGAGTTGAGCCGGGTTGAACCAAATGAAAAATTGTTTTTTTTTTTTTTTAAATTAAATTATTAATTTATATTAAATATTTAAAATTTTAAATCTATATTCTCACATTTTTTCTCCAACGCTTTCGATGTGGGATAAATGTATGAGGTGGGACAAAATTTATAAAATATGATATGAAAAGTTATAAAATATATATTTAAATTTTGTAGGTATATATTTATTTTGTTTTTTTTAACTAAACATAGAAAAGCAGTTGAAGCCGGGGTTGAACGTCCGACCCAATTGAACCGTTGACCGGTGGTAATGCATCGGTTCAATCACCGGTTCGGTTATGAAAACACTGGTATCATCCATCTATACTATACAATACAAGATGAAACATTAAAAAGTAACTAATGATTTCATTCGGTACAGATCACTTCACGAAAATTAAATTGCAAAATAAGCCTTAAGAAACAATTAGCTCAAGGTAGTGAACAATGACCGACACTTGTGTGCATCAATTGCACAAGATGCAATTAATGCAATTGAATTTAATTTTAATTTAGATGAACCATCTACGCTCTAAACACTAAATAATAAACCTTAAATCATTACTTATTCGGGCTGGGTGAATCATGAACCACTCGGGTCGAGTGAATCATGAACCACTCGGGTCGAGTGAATCATGAACCACTCGGGTCGGGCGGGCAAAAAAATCGAAATGGTAAAATTATAAAAAAAAAAATTGAATTGAAATTCAATTGCACCAAATTAAAATTGATGCAAATAGTGCATAGAAGAATTTGCCGAGAACAATGACAAATTGACACAAAAATATAATATTAAAAGGGCAATTGACCCAAAATAAAAAAGTTATATAGATGTACTTGATCGCAAATTAAAAGATTAAGGGGGTGACCCCAAGGAAATTAATGATGAGATGTATTGCTCCTAACAAAAGTTGCGGGCAATTAATGCTTTATGAAGGTATATTGATTGGGGTATTTATTGCTCTAGCATGCCATTTGCAATAAATCGTGTCCCATTTCTTAGAATTAAGTTTGATTTACATATACTCGAGTTATTAGGAAGACTTACCTACATTTACATTCAAGATTGTAACTTACTATAGGTAAAAAAAAAATTACGTATGCATTTATATTTTTATGTGCAATGTGCACGACTCATCCTATAGTATAACTAGATTGTGGAACCTATAGGGAAAAATTCAACTAGGTACAAAGTTTTAGGAAATATTTCAACCAGGTACAAAGTGCAAACCAATTTTTGCATATGTTTTCTGTCACTTTGTTTCTAGATGATACTCCTCCCAAAAATATATATTTGAGACTAAGGGCTCGTTTGGCTAAGTTTATTTAAAACATCTTATAACATCTAACATCTTATAAGTTGTTT
>JBBCBC010000234.1:0-60888 GCA_037126765.1 Stenogyne calaminthoides
CACCGCTATAAAATTTTAAGTTAATTCTTAAGTCACATGAGAAAGAAGAATCCGAAACATGATCCAAAATAGTTGTATTCGAATTCCAATTCAAGCCCAAATCGTTATCCATACTGTATTCAAATCAATTTAAATTTAATTAGAAAAATTGCATGAATTCCTCTACATTACTAATGGAGTTTTTTTTTATGTTCTCCTCATTAGTCTATTTATATATCAACTTCCATTTAAGGTGTATTGGTTTGTGAGTCTCGTAGGATTTTTTTAGACTTTCAAAGTGCAGGGGATTCAATTTGGATTTTCAAAAAGTTTTTAAAATCTTTCAAGTATTCATCTACGGATTTTAAAAAGTCTTAAAAAATCTTTAGGTATTCAACAATCTATGGATTTTCTTTGATTCTCTTCAAAAAATATAAATAGATTTCACTCTCCAAAATATCTTATAACAACCAAAGATTTCTATGTATTCTCTTAGAGAACTCTGAAGACGAAAGGTCAGAAGAAAAAAACTTTTGTTGTTCTCCTGCTATCGCCGCCGCCCACTGCCGTCGCCACCGTTCTCCTGCCACCTTAGTTAAGACTCTTATATTTTTATTTTTCCTTTTTTTTCTTATCCCCTTCGCCTTTTACATCTCTTCAATTTTCACCTAATCTGATTTCGATTACTGGTATGCAATATCTCCTAATTCTTTTTGTTCTTCTCTCCAATGTTAATTTCTAGGATTTTTATTTTGGCGGGGGTAATAGATCTTAGTTTTTAAATAAAAATTGATTTATTTCAATTTGTATTAGTTTGTGTATTCAATTGGTGACTAGGGTTTGCTTAAAATTCAAGCTCACTTAAGCACAAAGTTTTAATTTTTTGCTTTCGGATTAGGTTTATTTTGAATTTTGTTGCTTTTTTAATTAATCTAATTTACTTGATATTTTGGATGTAATGTAGAACCCTATATCGATTCCTCGGTTTAATCCTTGAATTTGTGCTTGAATCGATATATTTGTTTAATTCATAGTGTGTGGTATAATTAATCTTATTTACCATGTTCCCATTTTTTTATATCCAGCATGGAAAAACGGTGATAGAAATGAAGATGAGAATAATAATGATGAATAATAATATATTTTTTTGGAACTAATGTATTCTTGGTATTTTTTCTAAACAATTTGGATAACTTTTTTTATATACAAGTGTGTTCCATATATACATTTGCATCAATAGTTAGTCTTTTGAGTTCATGAAAATCCATGTAAATCAATAAAAATGTGTATTCCACAATCCCATCAAGTCATGAAAATACATGTAAATCAATAAAAAAAGTCGATTTAAACTCTACATGGAGTCTATGAAATTTCTAAATCCATGAGACTTTTTAAAGTCCAAATAAATCTTTGTAGAATCTCAATTGAATCGCCCTTTAAAATTGCTTTAACGCGTTTAGCAGTTGAATTAATCATATTTTCTTAATTAAACGTGGTTACAACCGATTATAGATTTTCTTCCAAATGTCCACCAAATTTCATTCCGCATTATAGATTTTACACGGTCAAGCCCAATATAACTCCAGAACAACTTTCCTAAATTTGCAATCGGCCCAACCTAATTCAGTCTGCCTAGATTTGCCCAACCCAATTCAAACTATTTCAACATAATTTTAATTATATATATTTTGGTCTATGAGAAAATGTTGATTATGTTAATTATAATACAAAGTTAATCATTTGTCCGTATAAAAAAATTAAAAAATTGAAATAATTGAAGAAAAATAACAACAAATAAATTAGTAAATGAGATCATTTGTTTTTTTCAGAATTTTAAATGATGTTTTCAGTTTTTCTAAAATTCTAAATAAAATTTTATTTCAAAATCAATTTAAAAGAAACGTTAATTAAACGTTAAAATGAAACATGTATTTTTCATTCTTGTGTTGATGAAAGATAACATTAACATTTCCTTCTCTTTTTTTTTTCAAAATCAATTTAAAGGAAACTTTAATTAAACACTAGAAAGAGGGTAACATTTTTTTTTTTAATTTTCTAATGTATTGATAATTTTTGCTTGCTTATGAAACACATCATTTTATGAAATCTCGTTATATATAAATATTTTTCCATTCATGTTTTTAAAACTATATAGGCTAATTATTCCGATTAGAATAAAAAAGGTCTTGATTACCTCATGCTTGTGTGCTTTTTAGGTTGGCGAAAAAGACTCGATTTTTCTCTCAATTTTGCTTTAGTTACATTGTTAAATCAAGAAATGTCACTTCTACTTCAATGATGCTATGTTGCCAAATCGAGAAGTGTTGTTTCTACTTCAATGGTGTCGTGTCTCTTACGTATACAAGTGGCGAGCATTAGTATATCGTGTTAAACCTAGAATGACATACTTCCTCCAATTTAAATTACATGTCGTTTAGGTTTTCATTTAATTGCTTAATAGATGTCGCGTTTTATGATTTTTGTCATCAATTATCTCAATTCTACCCTATTTATTTTTTTCACATTTCATTAACTTTAGTCATCTATTCCTAATATACATTGTCTTCCGTTTTAAACCTTTTTTCTTTCTCCCCTCATTATATTCTTTCTTCTTCTCGATTTGTTAATTCATTTTTTTTTACTCAACCCATTATTTTTCTCCAATTTTATACACATATTTTTAATAGACTATTCATAGCTCTATTTTCATATTTCAATTTCAACGTAGGGTTTGGAAAGCTTGATATGAAGTCTATGAGTTATTGTATGTGATAGATCAACAATTGGGATTTTTTTTGTTCTCCTATTTTGAAATTTAAATACTAATATGAAAATGAATAATTGAGACGATGCCTCACGGTGGCGGGACATAGTTTCGACATTGATATATTAATAATTTGTTAGAGATGAGTGTTGATTTGTGCTAAATTATACGCTTTCGTTCATGAGACTTGTCTGTATTAGTTTTTTGGCTTAAAATATTAAAACCTTTTATTTTACGTATACTTCCTATAAAATGAAAGATTTACCACTCCATTAGGTGGACTATTATTCATCAAAAGCACAAATCATGGAATAGATGGAGAGTTTGACTCTCTTTTTGGCAAATTGTGTTTAATGAGTGCATTTTTTAGAATGATAATTAAGTTAAGTATATCATGGGTTAGGGTAATTGTGGCATATCTAAGTTGTTCATAATTTTTGGACAAAACCTTAAACGACATGTAATTTAAATTGGAGGGAGTATATGATTTGTTCAATAAAACAAATCTCGTGTATTTTGGCCTTGCAATCGCATAACTTTATTGCCTTTAGACAATTTCTATATTGTAGCCTCTCAACAATTAAACAATTTTTTCTTCATTAGAGATGCATACTTAGCCGGTGTGCACAATCAATCAATCTAGACTATCTTTTTAAGTGATATTAATAGTTATTATTTTTTTTTGGGTTGACCATGGCTAATTATCTTTGGCGTTTTTTTTTTTGCAAAAATTCATAATTGTCGATTAAAAGCTCATGGGCGTCTCCCGAACTTCACCGAATCCACTTCATCGTTCACTAGTTAATTTCACTATATATTTTTGAAGTGAATAATTTTTTTTTTTAGAGGTACATTAGTTTATATAAGAAAACCAAGAAGATCCTCTTTGTTCTTTTTAAAGATTCTCATCAAAAGTACATTATAGATATATTTTTTGGCAAAAATTTGATAAAATATGGCAAATAACATATTTGTTTTTTAACTTTTAAGTACAAATTCAACAAAATAATTGATATATTGACAAAATAAGATTGTGCCAGTTGTGGTTCAATGAATTAGGACATGTTATTGTGTGTTGGGCCCATTGGTCAAGCAACCTTGTATTCTAAGTAAAGGTCACACGATCAATTCTCGTTTAATTATTTCTGTCAAAAAAAAAAAAAAGAATTCGGACATGTTTTGATAATTATGAATTAAATCAATTTAACAACATTACAATTATAAATAAAAAAATGAATAAATAGAAATCTTCCTTCATTTAAATACGAAATTCTTAAATTTATAAACACATATATTTTCTAATTACTTATTGTAAAATTGTTTGAATCTTATATTTCAAGTCAATCCATATATCAAAAGCTGCGTCTGATAAAAAACCTCGTTAAATTAATACTTTCGATAAATTAATAACCTCGCTAAAACTAATAATTTGTCGGGTCCCAAGTTGAGACCAGTACAAATTTGGGACCCAATCAATAAAATTATAAGATAATAATTTTTTTGAGATCCCAGTATATATATATATTGGTCCTGGATTTAAACTATAAATTAATAATTATTAAAAATAATCCATATACATATATATGATGCACTTGAATATTCTTAAAGACAACTAAGTAAAATAAGAATCTCATCAGAACTTGTTTTTTCTTGAACTTCAAATCTATGTTGATCTCATCTTTAAATCTCCTTACTGCACCTAATAGTTGTGGCGTTGTCTTCTCATACTGCAACAAAAAGTTTTGAAGAGTTGTTGATGTTTGCAATGCTACTTTTAGAGTGACCGGTTCCAAAGCTATTGAATCATCCTCTGCTTCATCATCTTCCGGATTATGAATGACATCGACCAATATGTCTTCTAGACTCTGAACCATATTTTTGTATTTTCCAAATTCAATTAATTTAAACAAGTCATTCCAACTTCCACGTGAGATTGTGTTCATGGAATTCTACTAGTACGTTTGTATTTTAACTTAATTTTCATCAATAACTATGCATGTATACTTAAAGTTATTCAAAGAATTTGGAACTTTTGAAGGTCATTTGTGATATATCGTTAAAACCTCTTTAAATTAATAAATTATTAATTTATCGATATAATAATATCTCTATAAATTAATAAAATCCTCCGGTCCCAAAGTTATTAATTTATAGAGGTTTTACTGTATAATATTTCTAAAATCGAACGAAAAATTTCAAAATATGCAATCAGATCTTCTGCTATTAATTTTGTGTAGGTCCCGAACAAGTTAAGTGAAAGGTGTCTAGAGGGAGGGGTGAATAGACTCAAAAAACTTTTTCGCCAGATCGGTGTGAGCAGATACCGATCAGAGTCGCGAAGTGAATCGATTTTGTTCGATAACTAACTTACCGATCGAACGCGCAGAGAGACATTTAAGTAACTATCGATTAACTGACGCGCGAAGCTTAAGTTTTAACCCGCGAAAACCAACTTTGTATAAATCAGATTCCAAGTTTTATCTTTTTAATGGGATGACGTAAATTTAAATCGGGACGATCGTAAGTTTTGGTGTCGCCCGATCTTAACTTAGAATGATGCCGCTTTTAAGATTGTGCGATGTGAGAGCGCTTAATCAAAGCAAAGAAGGCACAACAAGATTTATAGCCGTTCGGACAAACCAAATTTACGCCCACTCTTCCTTTCACAAGGGGCACCAACTTAACCGATTTTTAACCGACCGGACTTAGATTAGTGTGTTAGTCCAACACAAGACACCAACAGATGTTTTAAGAGTTCTCACTAACCGATTCTTAAATCAAAGATTAGAAACCCCAGATCGAATCTTGCTAAACAACTTATCCTAACTGGGGTTTGGGTAAGATTGTTGAGGTTCAACTATAAATCTTTCCTGGTATATAGTTGATACGATGATATTAGATGAAAAAGATTTCTTCTAAGAACTTATGGGATGAACCACAATATAAAATAAGCTTGTTGTTGTGTTCTTCGATGAAAATCGACTATAGTTTGAGCTTCTTGATTATGTTGTTTGTCAAGCATTTAGTGTTTCACTCACGAAGTGTGATCCCATATTTATAGACCTTGAGATCAAAAGCCGTTGGAAGCAATTTGAATCTCATTTATTTTAAATGAAGTTGCAGAGCTTGATGTGGCGTCTTCGGTGAAGCGGCATAAAAAGTGAATGTATATATTTATAGCCGTTTGAGAGAGCAACATCGAAATCCGATGATATCTCGCTCGTTCATACGTGTTTTTCCTTATTGGATGGAAGCCTTGCTTTGCGGTGTTGTTCCTCCAACTAAGGTTGGTATTCATCTTGTTCGGTCGCAGACGTATGATAAGATGAAACATCGGTTCATCATCTTAGAAATGATCGATCTGAGCTGAATCGATCAGCGCGATGGATGGTCTTCTGGCGCTGTTGACTTAGCTTTCAATGACCTTTATTATACAGGTCGACCTTTACATATTGAGTTCCCCCTCAATATGTGACCTATCTATTACATCGGTTTTTATACAATCATTATCAAGCTGGTCTCCTATAGCATTAATGTAAACATCATCGATCCTAACAGTCCGTCCGGTCTGTTATGTGTTTTGGAACTTTCATCAAAACTATAAATTTCCCAACAAATTGATGCGGAACCTTATTCGAGAATAGAAGATGGAGAAGATATTCGATGGTTGATTGACGTGGACGACATCATCTTTGGATCTCCAAACAAGAACCTATGTGAAAGATTCAAAGAATCGATCTGCGGAAATTCGAGATGTCCATGATGGGTCGATGAATTACTTTCTAGGTCTCCAAGTTAAACAAAGTTCGAAAGGATATTCATCTGCGAAAGCAAGACACTAGGAATCTTTTGGCTAAGTTTGGAATTCAAAATAGTAAGGAAGCCAAAATTCTATGATATTTGGATTGAAGATGGATCGAGATGGTGCCGGTCGAAAACAAATCAAATCGGAAGGAATATAGGGCTCATTGGATCTTTATTATACCATTTGCCCGTGGAGACCGAGATATCACTTTGCGATAGGTGTATGTGCGAAGATTTCAAGCAAATCGATGGTCGACCACCTAAAAGTTAGCCTAAGCGGATTCTTAATATCTCGAAGGGAACAATAAACCTTGGTTTATTCTACCCATCGAGATGATAATCTAGAACTTAGTGGGTATTCTCGATTACGATTATGGAGGTTCGCAAGATCGACGAAAAATCAACCTCGGAACATGTCGATTCTTAGGAAAAACCCGATCTCGTGGTTTTCAAAATAAACATCGATTCGACATCAACAATGAAGCGAGAATATATGGTACGGGGGAAGTTGTTGTTCTAATCGCTTTCTGGCTCGATCGGCGGTGAGGGATTACAACATTATGGTAAACGTGCCTATATTACGTGGACAATAATAGTCTTTATTGCAATCACTCGCGAATGGGGTTCTACATACGAATGCAAGCATGTGGATGTCGGACACCAACCATAAGAGATCACGTTGAAAAAAGAATATCGAGAATGGAAAAGATTCATCTTGATATCTGAGGTCGATATTCTAACAAGCCCTTTGAGATCGATTCAGAGATTTATCTTGATGAGCTAGGACTTAGATCTTGGAGAAATGTCACGAAAATGTTTGATGGAATGTTCTCGGAGAACTATTTGGTTAAGACTAACCGGATCGAGAAATCAGTTGAGTTTGGTATCTTAATCGATCTCAAGAAGCGATAAGCAAAAATCGATCGAACGCATACACTTATTACCAGATCGAAAGGCCCATTCGATTTTTAGTGTATCGGTTTTAAAATCTATCGGTTTAAAGGCCCGTCGATTCAGGTTTATCGATTTAAGAAAAATGCTCGGTTTAAAGGATTATCCGATTAAATCAAATTTGGTTATAGTATTTCTTTGTGATTCGTTTTTAGGTGATATTCAACAAGCAAGATTAGGAGAGATTAGAAAAGCTATCAATCGATAAAGAAAAGCGAGAATTTACACAACAATGAAATAATGAGAACTTTTCATTGATAAAACCCGAAGGTGATGTTACATTACGAAGTTACAAGTACAAAGAAGCATAGGAGGTGACATAATAAATGTTAACCAAAATCCTAAACTAGAACCCTAAACTGCGATCCAAACCCCAAACCAGAACTCATTAGTTAAGTGTTAATGGAGGGAAGAGAGAGATTTTATGAAATCGACGCTTCATTTTTCCCCACTTAACAAGGGTGGGGAGGCTTGAAAGCGTAATCCCACGCCAAAACCGATGGACTCTCCAAGTGAAGTGAGGCGGCATTCGACAGATATTTAAGCCGTGAGCCCTAAAAAGGAGAGTAGTAGAGGCTCTCGGTTGTTGAATGGAGACGTGTGCCAAAGAGTTGGTCATCGGATCTAACGGGGCACATGTGGTCAAGATATTTTATACCGCATAAAGTCGATGGTTCCGTTCGTCATCGGATAGACACACAAGGTGCATACGGTTGGGAGAAGTGTCTTCTCGGTTGCAAAGCAGATCATATACGGTGGTAGAGAAGCTTTTCAAACAATCGGGTATGTGAAATCGAAGATGATGAAAAGAAAATAAATAAAGGATCAAAGGGTTGATTTGAAGATGAAACCATATAAAAGGGTGTAAAAGTGTTTTTAGGAAGTCTCATGGGAAACAAAGGGTTCACCAAGATACATGATTCTTACAAAGAAGATAAGTATGGTGAATGGGTGAAGTTAGTGTAAAACATTGGTCTAATTTATAGAGGCAGCAGGGATGCAAATGCAATTTCCATTTCAAAAGCCTATCAGAAATTTGCATCAAAAGGGCGGCGATGTAGAAATCCGCGATCGATAATGGATAAATTTACGGTTGATTGACATATCGAGAGATGGGGGCGATATTTACGCATGTCAATCACGCTACTTAGGGAATAAAGTTTACTACTCTAGACTAAGTTTTGGCGGTAACACTTATCCCAAGAACCGCTTAATCGAAAAAAGAATCGGATTAGGTCAACCAAAACTGATTACTTACGAGCATGATCAGATAGAGATCTGGCCGAGCTTAAACTCAATAAATCGAGATATATCGGTCTATGTTGAAATATCGGTTGAAGAGGAACTTCAACTAATCAGGCCGAGGATCAAAATGAAATCGACGCGTGGAGAAAGATCACCTAAGTTGAAGTTTCAACAAATCGGATGAACCGGAAAGAGTTAAAAGGATCAGTTGGGAAATTTCTGGGCGTTTAAAGCGAATGACTAAGATCACAAGTGGAATCAACATTCGAAGTAATATTGACCGATAACAACATCACCAACCAGACACGATCTCTCTTCTTTGTTTTACTTATTTATCGGATCGTATCGATATTATTTATTTTCTTGTACCCCTTATCCTTGTGGACGTGTACTCGCAAATCATTTAATGCGACATTGGGGTACATGTATGCTTCTTACTTGATCGTGCTTTTAAATCAAAAAGTTTTTGTGACGTCGTTTTTCCCAACCCCTACGATCAAAACCGCTAAATCTGGAGCGTCATAATCTTTTTCAAAACGATTGATCTTCAAAAAATCTTGTCTTATTGTACTCTCCGCTCTATATAAGATTCATCAAACCTTACGAGTTTTTACGCTTCACAAACTTGCATTACTCCACTGAAAAAACTTCAAATTTTTCTCTACGTTTCAAAACGATTTCTTAGAGTTCAAAATCTTCTCCGAAAATTTGAATCTGGTAATATTTTCTTTTAAGCATAATGATGAATCTTTCTTTCAGATTAAAAACATTGTTTTCAAAAGTTGTTTTTGAATTTATGCTTTATGCCTTTTGTTTTTCAGCGGAATGATATTGATATTGATTATGCATAAATTTAATGTAGTCTATCTCACCCTAGACGGCTAATTATGGACTTCCGGGAAAGATGGTGTGCAATTATGGAACTCGGCAACGGCGATCTTTGAGGATAAGTTCGCTCAAATAGGAACCAATCGGGATTCTTAATCCACGAGGAACAAATTTCTAAGGCGCCGATCGAAACATATTATACCGCCATCGCAACTAAAGGATTTAAAGATGAAGCACTTCAATTCTGCGATTCTGGAAAGGATACGTAAAAACCGTGAGATTTTAACCGATGTCACAATAATCTGGAGAAGAAATCAGATCGACAAACGCATATCACTCGTCTGCTCAAATGGGCTAAAGGGCTTAATCTCCCCGCATTAACTACAGGAGAACGAGGATGAAGAAATCGAGAGAGCTTTCTAAGAGAGGCAGACAAACATCGAAAAGCCGGATTCATCGTGCCAATGCTCAAAAAGAAAGACAGACCGGGTTGTTCGATTCTATCAAGAACGATCATGGGAATCTCATTTAGCCGGATGCTCACATCGATCAAAATGTGACGTATGGCAAACAAATAATTGATGGGGCTCGAGAACATCAATCGCACGGCTTCTGAAAGCCATCTTGCTCCAAGAACACGAAAAATTTGGAGTTAATGAATCGCACGCAGTCTTTACAAAAAATTGACAATCTCAACAAGGTTGCGGTTATATTGGGCGACATTATATTGAATGGAATCGAGAATGGTCAAGTCTGCAATACCTTTCCTCATCAACCCGATTATATATGGGCACGACGACGATGACGTAGGCCAGCTCAACAAAATCAAGAAAAGAAACAAAGGTTTCGGCCTCGTCCCGGGGGATTCTCAAAAAAAAAAACTGGCGGTGAAGGCCCGGGAAGAGGCCAAAAGCGAAGAGCTACCGTGTTTCTAAAGATTAGAAGATGAGTCGAGGAAGAAGAAAAAGCGCGGAAACGGTCGTTGCGCAACAAAACAACAATCGAGCAGGCAAAACTTTTCAACTCGGCGCTTCATGTAACGATTCGGCGTAGGCTAATAAACCGAGCAGTAAAGCACAAACCCCCGTCTACTTCTGCTGGCCTCAAGATTCGCTAAAGACTACGAGTACTGCCATGTCACTCATACCTAGTTCATTCATAACTGAACCAGATATAACTGCCCACTACTGGCCAAGAACCCACCGCAGGTCGAACTAATCGACAACTTCCTACCGAGCTGAAGACAAACGAAGCTTCCCACATCTCATCCACCCGAGAAACGGACAGATAATTCCTGTGATCCGATCAACAAAGACCATCCACCGAAAAAATGGTCCACTAAGAATCAACGAGATTGATGAGATGTATCCACAACTCGTCAGCCCCATCCCTGTCACGAGAAGAAGTGTTGGAGATCCTCACCGGGAGATCTCAGATTAAAAAGCTACCGAGATCTTATCTTACTTGCCGAAGAGATTTCAGTGCGGATGAGTTCGCAGATTTTGACCCGATATGAAAGTTCGCCAAAGGGGATCACTGGTGCAGCTTCATGCTCGATAACTGCGGAGTTCTCCGGATCTGGAAGTTGCTGGAATTGCGGAGGTTAAAAGTTCGAAATCGCCAAAGAAGCTCGAGAATGTGATTTGAAATGGAAAAAATCGCGAGTCGCCGATGAAAGCAGAATCGGGTCTTTGCGGTTCGACCAACCCTTTGGAGGCACAAACAAGCGAAACGATCAAGTGATGGATCCATTCCTACATCTCAAATCACTATCGATCAATCTCGTGAGGCGGATTTGTCTCAAATCTCCCCGAAAGGCGAGATTGAGGAGTGCTAGCGATCGTAGGCAAATCGATCTCAAACAATCGAAGAATGAGATCGGTTCGCCCAATCATGACCACTATATGCTGGAAGCTTATAAAATCGGGTTGAGCGATAAACAATGCGGTGGATCAAATCAATCTTCTTTCGACGCTTTCGGTGAAAAGGCCTGAAAGTTATCGGAAGAGGGTGACAAAATGATTTGGACCTTTCTGCTACAATGATAGGCGCCGAAAAGAACAGATTTTTCTTGTTCGTAGTGCGATTTCACCGAGGCCCGATTTTCTTTGTTCATCGGTCTACGATTTGGTACGCCGATCCGATCGGCTCACTGATCGGGATCAGTCCTGACTGCATCTGGGGCTGCGTAAACAAAGCGCATCGAGCTTCTTTCTGATGTCGATTCTTCGATGTCACTCTGATGATCAACACGTTAAAGCGTGCATTGCAGTCGGCCACCGCGCCCGATTAATTCGGAACTCATCCTTCTCATTCGATCTTGATCGGTCTTCAAATGCGGCCTCGTCGATCTCGATCATCGCCGATTAGTGAGTTCCCCTCAATTTGTTTCTCGTTCCCTCAACTTCTTGTTATCGTAGATTACTAAAAAACTGAGTTGATAATGTTTTGGCATAATTAATCAAAACTAAAA
This sequence comes from Stenogyne calaminthoides, assembly GCA_037126765.1. Lineage (NCBI taxonomy): Eukaryota > Viridiplantae > Streptophyta > Magnoliopsida > Lamiales > Lamiaceae > Stenogyne > Stenogyne calaminthoides. The sequence goes on from JBBCBC010000234.1 coordinate 12,045, forward strand.
TATCCTAACAATTTCCTTTTTTTGATAATAGCCGTAAAACATTAAAATATATGCACTTTTACGAGATCGGGTTTTGATTTAAAAGATCGATTCGGTGGTCACTTTTGAAAAGTTGTGAGCGTTTGAACTCCCCGCTTCGATACCAATTGATGGTATCGGTCGTAAATCCACATTGAAAAACGATGACCTTTTGAACAACCATTTCGATACCAATTGATGGTCCGTTTTGAAAACCCATTTGACGCCTGCGAGCAAAACGTTTCGATTCGGCATATAAAAAGCGAGGTGGCAGAAGTGATTGATTTTTTTTTTTTTAAGCTCATGTGTGTGTTATCTTTATAAACGAATGCATATGACAAGTAATAACATAAAGCAAATGAAACACACAATTTTATAGTGGTTCGGACAACTCGTCCTACATCCACTCTTCCTCGTAGGGGCACCAACTTAACCAACTTAACAGCGGGACTTATCACCCTCACGGGATTGCCGACCCTCCCTTTCGGGATTCTTTAGATGTTCTGGAGAGTTCACACTCAAAGCGGGACTTATCACCCTTGGGATTGCCGACCCTCCTTCGGGATTCTTTAGATGTTCTGGGAGTTCACTTTTCAACCTACAAACTTAACCTATCAAACCGATTTGGGTAAGGTTTGTTTGGTTTCAACTTGGAGGTGAGATTTTCCCTTACATTTGTTTAATTTCAATCTTTGGGTTGGAAAATCTCTCTAAACTTAGGATATAGCATTTGTGCTTAGATCTAGGGTAGAACACTTTTGAATATATGTGTGTATTTAACTCTGTGTTCTTGAATGGAGTTGTTCTTGAATATTTGGCTTTTAATTTCACTGCAGATCCTCCATTATCTTCTTTTGAAGATAACAGAATGTATTTATAGTGTGGATTTGAATATTACCGTTGGAAGTAATATTCAAATCCATACTAATAATCTTCCAACTTTTTCTTTGTTTTTTGCCTTTGTTGTTTGCGGCTTTATGTCATGACCATATATGTTGTTATCTTATTGATCAATTTCTTTTGTGTACTTAACGGATCGATATTCATGGGATTCTTATTGGTTGCTTACGATTACGTGCTTTGATAAAGTCATTTGAAAATCGTCATAGATTTCGGTGTCTTGAAAATCCTTTGTTCATCGATCTTTGAAATCACTTGTTCATCGATTCGCGAAATCGCGTTCGCCAATGAGTTTTTCTTTGTTCATCGATCACGATTTCACGGCCGATTTTTCTTTGTTCGCCGATTCTGATTTCCGCGGCTGATTTTCTTGTTCATCGATTACGTTTTGATACTTGATCGTCGGCTCACTGATCGAATCATTCTGTTCATCTGGCTACGTAAGCAAAAAGGAAAAGCGCTCGATGTCGATTCTTCTGATGTCATTTCTGATGATGTTGCATTAAAGCGCATTGCGAGTCGGTTCTGCGCCCCGGTCTTCGGAACTCATCATTCTCATCGATCTTGATCGGTCTCGTCTGCGGCCTCGTCGATCTCGATCAATGCCCGATTAAGTGAGTTCCCGCGATTTGTTCTCGTTCCCACCAACTTGTTATCTCAAGATTAGCTTCAAAAAACAAGTTGATAATGTTTTTAGCATAATTAATCAAAACTAAAATATCCCAACATTTTGTCCTTCAAATTATATTATAGATTTTTTTTCGACGATATGTGATATTTGGGGCCTATTCTCCTACCATATTTTTCAACCAGTAAATTTGATAATTGATATCCTTAACAAAATCTCAAGTTATTAAAGGCAACAACTTTTTTCCAATTTCACTTTTTTTTTTTCCTTCGTTTTCATTCAATTTCATAAGCAAGCGAAAAAAAAGGGACCAATGGTAGAAAAAGAGAGAGGGATGGATAAGCGTGTTTTCGATAGATGACATACCGGGATTTAATTCTAGTTGCCTCACGCCGCCCTCCCCCTTCCATCACGATGATGACGTGGATCAACCAGATTCGTTACGCTTTTGCCGTCTTCGATGTGGGGATGAACCTGCTCGTCGGAATGTGCATTCCAACGCTTCAGAAAGAGGCCGATCGAAGCGCCACCACCAAACAAAGTGATGTCGCTTCGATCGGTGAAAACTCTTCAGAATCTACGAATGGGAATGGCGCTTTGTTGCATGGGGTTTTTATTATTGAGTAATCCGATGGATTAGGGAGCATCGAGCATTTCTTAAAAGTCGCCTCGAGTTGGCTTCTTATTGCCATCGATTTTGACGGGGTGAATCTTTAATTTATTACGTTATTTATTATTTTAATCTCGATTTAGGCAATCAAGGGAAGACTCTTCCCTGTTTTTCTATGTGGAATTGGTTTATGCTTAATTTTGTTATTGTGCGGATGATAATTTGTACTCGCGGCTTAACTTTGTTGTGCCTTGGGGCTTTCCTAAGTAATCAAATATCAATTTCTCTATATCTGCGTGCATTAGTTTTCGCCATAACCGAGATTTAAGGAATTATAAGTTGTGTTTTACTTATCATTAGGCAACTAAGGGCAAGGCTCGAAGTCGATAGCATTACCGACATCGGCTCTCGTAACCAATGCCAACCCTACAAACAACTCATTTTACCGTCGACAACTCATATTTTATTGTCAAACACTTGATATATATCTAAAGATGAACCACCATATTCATATCTCTGAATTCTCGTGAGAAATTATTTATGATATTATTATTAATTTTAATTTCAATTATTCATTATTTAATTTTGATCTTGACCGCTACGAGAAGTTATTTATAGTATAATTAATAATATAATTTTTAATCCCTAACACTAATTGTTCTAATTTAATTTATGTCATTCAATCTTTTATATTCCCTCCTATTTCTTTTAGATATCATTAGCACATAACCTCGCCTACTACACTAAATTTAAAATATTTTTTACATTATTAATATTAAATTAAATGCTTCAAATATTTAATTGTTTTTTTATTAATTCAATTATAAATGTAATTTTTATTTTTTTTAATATTGTATATGCATTTTTCAATCATTTTTATTCTAAACTACTACTCCCATTCTTTTTAAATATCATTTTAGTTTTTTAGAATATTTATAAAATAAATGTGTTCTAACATTTAAATTTCTTATGCCAACATCAACCTTAATTTTTTATTATTAAATATTTTTAACGATAATTACTATTGGATGGAAAAATTATTCACCACAATAATTTTTTAGGAAAATTAAAATTTTAAATGACCATGAAAAATAATCATTAGGAGTATATATAAGAGAATGAGTGATGAAAATATCAAAACGGCGTGTATTATTTAAATAATATATAAAACTGAATTGAATATGACATCAAATTATAATGGAAGGAATAATTTTAGACTAAGAAATTAATAAAGACACCACATATAATATTAAAATATTAAAATTATTTTATACTCGAATTAGTCATATTAATTAAACATTTGTAAATTTTAATTTAAAATTAATAATATAAAAATTATTTTAAATTCCGCATAATACGCGGGATTATATATATATATATATTTACAAATACAAACGTAAGTTTATATTACCTACATTTGTTGGAGTCAAATTAAAAGGGCAATGATCAAATCAAATAATACAATTGGAATTTACGATAATAAATTTAATCGATTAACATACCTCAAGAACCTGCAGAGCTTCTTGGACAACTTTCATATTTGTAAGCTGCTTGGGAACAACAAAATAAATTAAAATGAAGACGAGAAATAAAAAAATGAAACATTGCTCAAAATCGACAGTATATTTCATCAAGATACTGCATGAAATCATATTTCCCCAAAGATAAAATTGTCCAATGAAAAACCAAAATTCCATGCCTGATTTACTCTTTCAAGGTAAAATTTTATATAATTAGTTTTGCAGTTCAGTACTTCAATTTTCTTTTGCAGACTGAGAAAATCAAACAAGAAACCATAATTTTCTCCTCCATTAACACCTGATATGCATACCAATTTTTCAGAAAAATAATAATAAAACCCATGATACAATAATTCATATATGAAACAATTAACTAAGCAGAGGTCAAAAAACTTGAATCCAGAAAATTTTGCAACGATATTGCACCTGCTGAGAGGGTATTTCTAATTTAGTTATGCACTGTGACTGAGAGATTAAGATGAAAATAAGAAAGAAAAAGAGGGAAACAGAAAGATCCACACATATTTTGGAGAAATGCAATTGTGTGATGATCCGCATAATTCAAATTCAGTGCATTCAGACCCTACATTCACAGCATGCACAGATGTTGATGGTGTGAAGAGGGAACACGAAGAACCCAGCAATAGAACACGATGATAAATCTTCCACATATCGTAAACAATCTGCCTAAGCAATAGCCGAAATAAATTCCAGAATTCAATAATTAACAATCCTAAGGTAATGCAAATAAGTAGCAGCAGAATATCACAGCACATAACTTCTAGGATACGCATGAACGGAAAAGAGATGGTATAGTACTTACTGTTTCAAGGTACCAGTGGAGACCCAATTAGCAGCAACTTCTACACAAGACTTTGCTGAAACCATTTCTCCATTTTTTCAAGGCACCACTACAACAAGTCAACAAATCGAGGTGGTATAGTACTTACTGCATGACAAAGATTCACCAGTAATAAAATTTAGCACAATTTTTTTGATAAACCAAGATCAGCAAAATGCATACTACCTGAACAATACCCCACTACTTCCACAACACCGTATGATAAAACATATATAATCTGAAACTGCTTTGTCCAGCAGGTGCTGAAGCTTCTGCCCGAATAGAGACGGACCTGGAATAGGTGAATGGTTAGAAAATGCAGGAAGGCCTGAAGAAGAAAAAAGCAAAAAGTGCAGAAAGGGAACGACAGCTTCAGCAAGTATAATTGAAAGCAGGCCCCTACATTAGCAGAGCTAGTGCGGCAGCCTACGCATTGATCACCAAATATTCAAATACGTTAATAACTAACTCAAGTAATATCAAGAATCCTTAAGAAATTTAATGAGTGACACGCGTATGGCATAAAGAAGAAAATTGTCTCTTTAATTTGGAGGACCTTCCATGTATCATATGTAGAAACTTGAGAGTGGCTCGTGATAATGACATGCACACACCAATTGTAAACCATCAGTGTGAATCATCAAAGAGGTTGCAACAATGATAATGGCTTGTCATTACTTGATTGGCCTACTATTTACTAGTGATGCAAGTAACTAAATTCTAACGAAAAATCAGCAATTAGTAAATGTAGGTTTGGTTGTAGTTTTATATGGTAAAGCCAATTAAGATGGATCAGTAAAGCTATATAAACAAAGCATGCCAGAAAATTTATGTGGGCGGCAGCTATGTTCGATAAATCAAGAATTACCCTGGAATAGAAGTTTTGAGCTCGATAAATCATTAAGCTCCTACATAGCCACATCCACAACCTAAGTACTATTAAAAAAGAAAAAATAAACATACCAGTTCAGTAAGAGAATGATTTTTATCAAGACCTTCAAGAGAAGGGAGAGCCGGTTCGAACAACTGGGATAGATAAGCAACAACCTGTTATCAGAAAGTGATGTGTGAAACGTAAAAATTTACAAGGAGGTTATATAATGTGACTCTAAAACATGATATTTAAAGAATAAGGAAGATAAAGTGGAAAACAGAAATATTTTACAAGAATTTGGAGAAATGCTATTGTGTGGTCACTTCAAGAATTTGTACAATAAAGAAAAAGAAAGATACAAGAAGCAGGTAAATACATACTAGATGAACAATAGCCACACTACTTCCGCTGTTCCACAACACGTACATCAACCATAAAAGATCTGAAACTGGTTGTCCAGCACCAGAAAAGTTCACAATGTATCTACCTACATATGAATGAAGCACAAAAAAGGAAAAAAAGCATTAGAAAACATAGGTTTGGATTTAAATGCTACAGTTACATGTGTATGCTAAACAATACCAAATGCAATAGTCATTTTCATTATATATTTTGTCAGACATAAGTCCATATGAATATAGCTACAACTACGTCTAAGCATGTCAAGCAACTGTGCAAGTTATCTTTATGAACATGAACGAGTGACTGAAAGTCCGGAATTATTTTATGCAAAGGTTAGGATCTAGAAACAGCAAGCCTCATGAGCAATAACTATATAACTAACAAGGGATACCAAGAATGCATACCAGATGTAAGAGACGCAAAGTTTGGCATGTATTCATGTGACGTGTGGACGCATATAAATTCTTAAATTTAACAAGGAAAATTTTACACTATCTATTTATGAACTGAGCACAAGTTGTTCTGCAAAAGACAAGCACAAAACAATAAATAAGCATTAGAAAATATTCGGCTTTATTTGCTTAATTTTTAGTGGGGCATTCTTAATCCTATTTCTTAATTTTTAGTGGGGCCAAAACAGAGGAAGTTTAATAATTTCAAAGTTCTTGTGTCGTTATTCTTGACAAATCTGATTTTTTTATTTAACCAATCATTTCAATGTTTAGCCATCATGCAAAACCTCTAAATCAAACATCGGACGCAGGGCAACATAGTGTTGTGTAGCATTGGTGCTCGTGTACCAATTGAACTGAACTCAGACTAAAAAAGTAAAACCCATTATGGTAAATCAATATTCTGAGAAAGATTATACACTGAAAGTCCGGAATGATTTTATGTAGCCATTAAATCCATCGCAATATCCGGAACCCAAATAGTGTTTAAAGAAGAAAATAAATAAATACCATTTCGAAGTCGGGGATGATTTTTCTCGAGACCTTAAAAGAGTAGTGAAAGCAGATTTACGTACCCAATTCAGAACGAATCATATCTCCCCAAGTAGGATTCGAACCTACTACCAATCGGTTAACAGCCGAACTATCTACCACTGAGCTACTAAGGAAAAACGGGAGATCAGATCTAATAGAGTTACATCCAAACCACAAAGAATATATAAAATGCATCAAAAACCTGGTAAGCAACTTCACACTTCAAAACTGCAGGTTGAGGCTCGTCATCACACAGGGCTTATCATTAGTTAGAGCGACACTAAAATTAAATTAGTTAACTTACCAGTTGTCATGAGGGCAAATCTGACAGCAATAGCTAATGTGGATGTGCAGATTTGAGGAGGTCGATGAGGCTAGATATGTGAGGCAAGACATGGACGCGTGAGAAAAAACAGAAAAAAAAGTCATAAAAAAAGGAGAAATGTTAACAAAAAAATATGTGATGTATTAGTAGTAGCTGAAATTCAAATGAAGTGAATGCGAGAAAAAACCTATCTATCCTCCTTGTCTCTCACGATAACAATAAGTATGTTAGGGGGAAAAGACAAATGTCATCATCCTCGTCTTGCACATAGATGTCTTATATAAAAAATCTGCACCACTGTTTCAAGGCACCACTGGAGACCCATTAGCAAGCAGCACCTGCTGCACAGGACTTTGCTGAAACCATTTGTTCACTGTTTCAAGGCACCACAAATACCAAGTCAAGAAATAGAGTTTCCAAACTACTGCATGACAAAGCTTCTATAGTAATGAAATTTAGATAGAAATAGGCCCACTACTTCCACAACACTATATTACAAACCATAAATAAATTATAACTGCTTTGTCCAGTAGATGCATTAGCTTCTGCCCAAATAGAGATGTACCTGAATAGGTGAATGGTTAGAAAATCCATCAAGACAACCATAAGGATTACCTAAAGAAGAAAAGAGCAATACATAAAGGGAACAACAATTTCATCAGGTGCAAGGGAAAACATCCCCTACATTAGCAGATCAAGTGCGGAAGCCTGCAACATGATAACCAAATGTTGACATCAACAGGAGCGCCTGCTAGAACTGTGAATCAGAATTTAGCCTTCATGATGATTAACAACAAACATGTAATTGTGATGAAAGGTACCTGACTATCACCAAGCTCTATGAAACTTTTTCTTGTGAAGCCAATTTTTTCTAAGAAGCCAAAGCAATTTTTGACATTTTAAAAGGTTAAAGATCTTTTCAATAAATAGCTATTATGAATATGAAAATATGAGCCCACTGCACAAATTCAGTTCAGGTAATGAATATTCAGAAACATAAAAGTCGTGAAGAATAGAACAGTTCAGAGAAGATGTCATACCAGAGGACCAACAGACTGGGCCATGCAGTGCATCACCTGAATAGCCCAATCTAAGTTCATCAGCCAGATTCATTTAAAAATTAAGAGAAGAATTAATACGCACGTGACTAGCCATCATCTGCCAACACAGGTCTATTATCTATCTATAATTTGTTGTGTGGTGGCCTCCACATCCCCTTCCTCTTCCTCTTCCTCTTCCTCCTCCTCCTCCTCCTCCTCCTCATCAGCGTCAAACTCTATTTGAAATTGCTGCCTCTTTAATAAAATGTCAGTTTCTAAATTTAAAAAAAAAAAAAAAGGCTGCCTGTTTGCTTTCGTGGAACCTGGGCTAGTATGCTAAGCATTGCTCTATTTGTTGTTGTGTGGTGGCTACATGTCCCCTTCTTCCTCATCTTCAGCCTCAATTTGAAGTTATTGCCTAAAAGAAGAAAATGAGATTATAGCTTTTCAAAGTGTGCGGCATTTAAAGGTTTGCCTCTAGTTTTAATTGGAATTTTTTTCTAGTTTGTAGCGTTTTATGTTGCCGATTGATGTACCATCTCAAATTTTGCCCGTCAAGAAGAGGTGTCGTCCTTCCGTTGGACAGCAGCTTCAGAAGAGGTGGCGGTTTTTATCGGTAGAGGACTCGTCGGCTTATGGTTTGAGTCGAGAAACCAGATTCAAGTTTTTTATTGGAAGTTTTTTTAAGTGTGTAGCGTTTGATGTTGCGTATTGATGTGCCATCTTCAGTTTTCCCCATCAAGAAGTGTCGTCGTCTTCCGTTGGAAAGCAGCTTCAGTTCGATGTGGCGGACACTGTAGAGTTTAATGTTGTCGTTTGATGTACCATCTCCAGCTTCGCCCGTCAAGAAGTGGCATTGTCCTTCTGTCTTACAGTAGCATCAGTTGGATGTGGGTGCGGCTTTTACTTCAATAGATGACTCTTAAGCTTAGGGTTTTTGTTGAGAAACGAGATTTGAGTTTAGAATGGAAGCTTTTTTTGAGTGTGTAGCATTCGATGTTGCTGATTGATATACCGGTACCATCTTCAGTTTTTGCCCATCAAGAAGTGGCGTTGTCCTTTCCTTGAACAGCAGCTTCGGTTGAACGTGGCGGCACATTTTATGGATAGGGGACTCTTGGGCTTAGGTTTTGTGTCGAGAAACGAGATTCAAGTTTGATTGGAAGCTTTTTTTTGTGTGTAGCATTTGACGTACATGTTTCCTTCGTCAAGAAGTGGTGTCGTCCGTCCGTTGGACAGCAACTTCGTTTGGATGTGGATGTTGCTTTTATCTCGATAGAGGACTCTTCGAGTTAGGGATTGTGTTGGGAAATGAGATTTCAGTTTTAATTGGAAGTTTTTTTGGAGTTTGTAGCGTTTGATGCTGCCGATTGATGTTATGGATAGGGGACTCTTTGGCTTAGGTTTTGTGTTTTTGAGATTCGAGTTTGATTGGAAGCTTTTTTTTTTGTGTAGCATTTTTGGCGTACATGTCCGGTTCCTTCGTCAAGAAGTGGTGTAAATCCGTCCGTTGGACAGCAACCGTTTAGATGTGGATGTTGCTTTTATCTCGATAGAGGACTCTTCGAGTTAGGGATTGTGTTGGGAAATGAGATTTCAGTTTTAATTGGAAGTTTTTTTGGAGTTTGTAGCGTTTGATGCTGCCGATTGATGTACCATCTTCAGCTTTGCCCTTAATGAAGTGGCGTCATCCTTCCGTTGGACAGGAGCTCTGGTTGAATGTGGCGGCAGTTTTATCAATAGAGGACTCTTCAGCTTAGGGTTTGTGTCGAGAAATGAGTTCGAGATTCGTTTTGAAGGTTTTGAGAACACACTTTTGATGTTGCCGATTGATATAGCATCTCCAATTTTGCCCGTCAAGAAGTGGCATCATCCTTCTGTTAGCCTGCAGCTTCGGTTGGATGTGGCGGCGACTTTTATTGATAGAGGACTCTTCAGCTTAGGATTTGTGTCGAGAAATGAGTTTCGAGTTTTGATTGGAAGCTTTTTTAGTATGTAGCGTTTGATGTTGCCAATTGATATACCATCTCCAGTTTCGCAAGTCAAGAAGTGGTGTCGTCCTTCCGTTCAGCAGCTTTGTTTGGATGTGGATGCGGCTTTTATAGCGATATTAGGACTCTTAGGCTTGGGTTTTGCATTGGGAAACGAGATTAGAGTTTTGATTGGAAGCTGTTTTAATTGTTTAACGATTGAAGTACCATCTCTAGTTTTGCTCGTCAAGAAATGGCGCCGTCCTTTTGTTGGACAGCAACTCTTGCTGGATGTAGCTTCGATTTTCATCAATAGTGGACTCTCCGGCTTAGGGCCTGTGACGAGAAACAATATTCGAGTTCTGATGGGAAATTTTTCTAGTGTTCAGCTGTTGATGTTGTCAATTGATGTACCATCCCTAGTTATGCTCGTCAAGAAGATGTGTCATCCTCCTGTTTGATAGCAGCTTCAATAGAATGGAGAGAAGGTTTTATCGATAGAGAGGGTTGAGACGAGAAATGAGATTCGAGTTTTGATTGAAAGTTTTTTAAGTGTAGCATTTGATGTTGTAGATTGATGTACCATCTCCAATTTTGCCCGTCAGGAAGTGGCATCATCCTTCCATTGAACTGCAGCTTCGGTTGGATGTGGCGGCGACTTTTATTGATAGAGGACTCTTCGGGATAGGTTTTGTGTCGAGAAACGAGATTTAAGTTTTGCTTGGAATTTTTTTTAGCGTGTAGCATCTAATATTATTGTATAATGTACCATCTCCAGCTTTGCCCGTCAAGAAGTGGCCTCGTCCTTATATCGTACAGTAGCTTCGGTTGGATGTTGATGGAGCTTTAATTCGATAGATGACTACTCCGCTTTGCCCGTCAAGAAGTTGCCTCATCCTTATGTCGTACAGTAGAGAAGGTTTTATCGATAGAGCGGGTTGAGACGAGAAACGAGATTCGAGTGTTGATTGAATTTTTTTTAAGTGTGTAGAGTTTGATGTTGCAGATTGATGTACCATCTCCAATTTTGCCCGTCAGGAAGTGGCGTCATCCTTCCGTTGGACTGCAGCTTCAGTTGGATGTGGCTGCGACTTTTATTGATAGAGGACTCCTCGGGTTAGGGTTTGTCTCGAGAAACGAGATTTAAGTTTTGCTTGGAAATTTTTTTGTGTGTAGAATCTAAAATTATCGTTTAATACCATCTACAGCTTTGCCCGTCAAAAAGTGGCCTCGTCCTTATATCGTACAGTTGCTTCGGTTGGATGTTGATGGAGCTTTTATTCGATAGATGACTATTCCGCTTTGTCCATCAAGAAGTGGCCTCATCCTTATGTCGTACAGTATAGAAGCTTTTATCGATAAAGCGGGTTGAGACGAGAAAAGAGATTCGAGTTTTGATTGAAAGTTTTTTTAAGTGTATAGCGTTTGATGTTGCAGATTGATGTACCATCTCCAAATTTGCCCGTCAGGAAGTGGCGTCATCCTTCCGTTGGACTGCAGCTTCTGTTGGATGTGGCGGCGACTTTTATTGATAGAGGACTCCTCGGGTTAGGGTTTGTGTCGAGAAACGAGATTTAAGTTTTGCTTGGAATTGTTTTAGTGTGTAGCATCTAATATTATCGTTTAATGTACTGTCTCCAGCTTTTCCCGTCAAGAAGTGGCCTCGTCCTTATATCGTACAGTAGCTTCGGTTGGATGTTGATGGAGCTTTTATTCGATAGATGACTATTCCGCTTTGCCCATCAAGAAGTGGCCTCATCCTTATGTCATATGGTAGAGAAGGTTTTATCAATAGAGCGAGTTGAGACGAGAAACGAGATTCTAGTTTTAATTTAAAGTTTTTTTAATTGTGTAGCGTTTGATGTTACAGATTGATGTACCATCTCCAAGTTTGCCCATCAGGAAGTGTGGCGTCATCCTTCCGTTGGTCTGCAGCTTCAGTTGGATGTGGCGGCGACTTTTATTGATAGAGCACTCTTCGGGTTAGGGTTTGTGTCGAGAAACGAGATTTAAGTTTTGCTTGTAATTTTTTTAGCGTGTAGCATCTAATATTATTGTTTAATGTACCGTCTCCAGCTTTGCCCGTCAAGAAGTGGCCTCGTCCTTATAGTGTACAGTAGCTTCGGTTGTATGTTGATGGAGCTTTTATTTGATAGATAAATATTCCGCTTTGCCCGTCAAGAAGTGGCCTCATCCTTATGTCGTACAGTAGAGAAGGTTTTATCGATAGAGCGGGTTGAGACGAGAAGAGAGATTCGAGTTTTGATTGAAAGTTTTTTTATGGATAGAGGACTCTTCGCCTTAGGGTTAGTGTCGAGAAAGGAGATTCGAGTTTTGATTGGAAGCCTTTTTTAGTGTGTAGCATTTGGTGTACATCTCCAGTTTCTTCCGTCAAGAAGTGGCATCGTCCTTCCGTTTGACAGCAGCTTCGTTTGAATGTGGCTTTTGTCTCGATAGTGGACTCTATGAGTTAGGATTCCGTTCAGAAACGAGATTTGAGTTTTAATTGGATTGTTTTTTAGTTTGTATCTTTTGATGTTGCTTATTGACGTACCATCTCCAGTTTTTTTCGTCAAGAAGTGGCGTCCTTCTTCCATCTCCAGCAGCTCTGATCGATATAGAGTCTTTGGCTTAGGGTTTGTGATGAGAACGAGTTTCGAGTTTTCGGCTTGAAGGTTGAGAAAACACTTTTGATATTGCCGACTGATGCCATCTCCAGTTTTTCCAGTAAAGAAGTGGCGTCGTCCTTCCGTTGTATTGTAGGTTGTGGATGTGGGGGCGACTTTTATTGATAGCAGAATAATAGTATATTTTTCCAATTTAAAAAATCAAGCACTGGAAAATCTCAAGGTTCTGCTTCTAATCTCAGGAACAACAGAATCATTCACACATTTTTATACCAAATGGAAATAGGGTATTTGAACACTGACAAGAAATCAACCAAGGAAATTATTCATCAACCAAGTGGTATATGGAAGAGAGAGGATGATCGGCAATAGACTGTAAGAGGAGTTTTGTCTTAGTATAGTATAGTGCTCGAGGACGTTTTTGTTAAATTTGGGTCAAGATAATGCTCGAGGACAAATTTGTTAAATTTGGGTCAAGAATGCTCGAGGACAAATTTGTTAAATTTGAGTGACATTATAATGCTTGAGGACAAGCATTGATTTAAGTTTGAGGAGACAAGCTGTTAAATTTGGGTCAGTATAATGCTCGAGGACAAGCATTGATTTAAGTTTGAGGTGAATTAGGTAGGAAAATATACATATTCTTTGTTGTTAAATATGCACCCTTGTGCATTCTTTCGAGATTTAGTTCTATTTTTGTTTATTTTTCTTGTTACCTTTTGTATGTGTTACTTTTCTTGGACTTTTTTTTGCATTAAACTCAGATTCGTTTTGCCTTAGTTATAGTATATGCTTGAGGACAAACATATTGTCAGTTAATCCACATAAGTTATAGTGGTTAATACATGCTCAACGTCATTAAAACAGATACACATACTCGAGGACATAAAAGATATAGGTGTTAGTGTAGGAAGAAAAAAGAGGGTGACCCTTAAGAATATACCTGTTCATTTTTCCATTATAAGACACTCCGCGGACTGGTTGTAAGATGGTTGTTTTCCAAGAAAGCTTTGTAGCTTACAGAGACACAGCTGCAGTCGTATGGGATTGACTCCATGCTTGAGACGGGAAAGTCTCACTTGTAAAAGCCATCCACAGGAAAACACTTGGAAGTTAAGAATATACCAAATATCGAACCAACAGAGAATAGAAATTGGTTATAGTGAGAAAATTTAGGATACCTCACTATAGCTCCCCAAATAGACCTTCCAAGTGTAGATCCCAAACATCAAATTGCTTTAGGAGATGAGGTGAGTAAAAAGGGAGATGTGGAGCCACAAGCTTTCTGCAATAGAATTATGAAGAAAGCGAAGAGAAGTACCAAAGTTTTGACTCCATTACCAGAAGTTGTAGGCGAACACATGTAACCTTGTCAAAGGTATGAAAGGTTTTCAACTTCTGATTATTGAAACAAAAAGAAAGCACTAACTGATCATTCATTAACACGCATAAATAAAAAAACTCATCTAAAGAGAGCACAGAACATGATATTCCGCAGCAAGCACTCACTCATTTTGCAGAATCACATCTTTCTTCGGGTTAGTACTCCGCTTCCATTTATAATGAATATTGACCAAGTACATAATGAATTATATCCAAAGCCGTCTAGATGATGATGAACCTCCTCCTTTGTCACACTTCACATGGCGGCTCATAGCTTTGGCTCAAGGCTGTCTAGTTGTATTACCGTGTCGGATTTCTGCCAACAAATGAAATGGTACAACCTGCAAAATAATAACACAAGAATTGGCAAAAATAGTTTTAAGTGACTCAAATAATGATATTCTCTTCAAATCATATGAAAGTTGGCTTGTTTCAGAAAAATCATTGGCAAAAATAGTTTGACTAACCATTATACAGCAAGCGGGAAATTATGTCTAGAGAATGTTGTGCCAATTGGCATGGAAATGAGAAATTATGTCTAGAGAATGTTGTGCCAATTGGCATGGGAATGAAACACAAACATCAAGCTAAAAGGCAGAAAACTCACCAAGTCAACATCTCTTGCCCCGTCTCTTCATTTCTGACATGAAAAATTGTCAGTGTCAACTGGAACAAAGGTACATGACAAAAGTCAAGATATCTTTAGTCATTTTTTCAGTTTATATTTTTGTCGCTTTCACTGTACTTCATTAATAAAAAAATCTGCATAACTAAGAAAATAAAAGGAACTCGTATGTATATCAGCATAAAGTACTAAAGCATGAACAGTTAACCCTTTTTCGATTAAGAGATCCTCCCCACTCTCCTGCCTACACCACCAGTAGCTCCAACCACCAAAACTATCCCAGAAGTCCATCGCTTTCTCCGCTTTGCTAGGTGAAGAACCATGAGTTTCTACATCAGAAATTCAATAAACTTCAAATATCAAGAAGCATGTCAGGTCAAATAGCTTATAAAAACATATCCAAAATAATCAAGAAAGAAACAAGTAAGCTGAATTAAATTCAATGATTTCAAATACCTGATACATCCCTAACCTTTCCTTTCAGCTTTTGCGAGAATGCGACCTTTATTTACTCTCAAGGTTTGAAACGATAACCTTTTTTTTTAGGAAGACAATTTAATATTTGCATTTCCATATACATACAAACTTTGTATGCAACAGAGTGACTGTGCTGCTGCTGCGACACATGCATTTCAGAGTCATATGAAACTCCCACTGACATACACGATTTTAGTCCCTAACCCTGCAAAAAAGGTAGAATTTATAAAGTATTTATTGTGTAGTTATATATGATTGACCTAGTATATATTATACGCGAATAAACATACGTATGAAATCAACATTAAATGTTACACAATCATCTGTCAAGGCACCAACATCATTGAGCAGGTAATAGTCTCTTTCATCTCATCATGTAAACTAATTATAAGTCGGTCACAGGCACGTACAAAAGAAACTAATTAAGTCTCTATCAATCAACAAAACCCTTGACACAACACACCTTTCTATCCAAAATCCAGTCGAGATGGCTGATGAACTTCCTCCTTTGTGTCATGCCTCAAAGGGTGGCTCATAGATAGTTGCATTGTTAACCATGTTGGGATTTTAGGGCTTTTCAAAACACAGGATTATGCAACAACTATATAGGTTAAAAAGTTGTAGGAAAAAGTGAAGGGGTCAGTTGAAGGGATTTGATGTTTCATGTTTCAGAGGTATTTGAATAACAGTAAACAAGATTGGAATACAAATTTGAGGAAAGAAGCAATAAAAACTTCAAGTAACTTTAGAGTTATGAAACAAATTTTCTGTCCAAGTAACTAATGTGTACAGGAAATACATTAGACAACAGATTAAAATAAAATTACCTTGCTGCTGATTCTTCATCGCAGTTCAGAAGTTAAAACAAACCAATTTATCAAGGGATGTCGTGTAGGTACATTACTACCAACAAATGAAACAGTACACCCTGCAAAATAACAGCACATTGATTTTGATCATTATCTTACGCAAAGAAAGAAAATAACAACAGATAAACCAAGACACTTACACTTCTTCCTAATGATTGTAGACAGTAAAGCTAAGTTATCAAGAGCAGATCCGTATAAAAATCCTATTGAAGAACTCCGTATCCAGTTAATTTTTTAGGATTGCGTGCCAAATTCGACCAACCCATAACATTACACGCCATGAAATTATCTTGTTAAAAAATTAAATTCCTTATTATTTCCTCAAAAAAAAGAAGACCACTCCGGGAAAGTGTGTAGCGTAGGAATCAGTCGTAATAAACTCTATGAAAACGATTAAAAATTTAAACGGAAATAAAATTTAAAAATCGGAACAAATCTTCGAACGACGCACAACTACGATCACAAGTCATATTCAAACAAAATCTCAACCAATAAACAGGAAATACAGAAATTATGATAACAGTGAGGACTGGGGAGAAGAGAATTACGCGCTAAAGCCAATGACACTCAATTTTTCTGGCAGGAAAAGAGGCGCCGTCAATCCCAGATGTTGTTGAATCGAAAGCACGCCGTCAATCCCAGAATCGAAAGCAGGCGATTAGTAACTTCAAAAAAATTCCAATGATGTTGTTGAATAAAAAGCGCGCGATTTGTTTAGAGTTGGGGAACGTTTGTGACAAATCATCTGTTTGAAAGCCCGCTATATATAGAAATCCAAAACCTAATTGAGAGATGCAATTGAAGAGATATATATACGGCCCATCAACTAGTGAAATTTATCAATGACGAAAACGCGTTTTTAGCCCATAATTTAGAGAGTCGGTTTGCCTGGGCACGTTTTCTTTAAAAATAGCCGTTAAATTGACATCCCACTTTCTTAACCGTTGACAGCTCTATTTTCTTAATTATTTTACCGTTGACACTTGACTGCCCAAAAGAGAAGGGAAAAAAAAAATTACGTGGACTTAACAAAGATTATTTTATTTTGTGTTTTGATTAAATTAGATTAGACAAATTACTCAGATTTTTATTACTGTTTATTTTATCTTTTTATTTTATTTCGCATTAGAAATATGTTACGAACATTATCAAGATGTATCTTGTTTCATTACTAGTCTCAATTTGCTTAATTTACGAAATTTAATTCTGGGTTGGAATTTAGTTATTTATTCCATCCGATCTCATTGCAATCAAGATTGATCTGATTTTCAACAATCTTAATGCATTTTTTAGTTTTAAAAGAACATCATTATTAATGAAATTACTCTAGCTTTTAATTAACACTTCCCATTTCTTATTTCTATTTCCTTCAAAATAGCACATGTTAACAAATGTACCTATAGAGATGAACTAATCCAAATGGTGCAAATATTATATGAGTAGCTTTTAAAAAGTTTACAGGATTGTTAACAATATTTGCGGGACATTTACCATTCCCCTAATAAAATTAGAGGGCTTAACTTAATATACTCATATTAGAATATATCTGAAATTCAAACCATGCATAAATGGAAATGGATGAAGTGAATTTAGTAGAGTGTTTGTAAAAAATTATACGGAAAAAATGAATTAAAATTAGGGATTATGAGAGATGAGAAAATTGAAGAAAGTAAGAAGAATATGGAAGAATGTGAATAAGAAAGATAAAAAAATAAAAAGGAGAACAAGAGAATAGAAGGAAAAATATAGAAACTCACCGCTATAAAATCTGGTAGGAAGAAGAATTCGGAAGCGCAGCGAGAAAGAAGAATCCAAAAGCGCGGATCCAAAATAGTTGTGGCCTGACCCAATTCAAGCCCAAATTGTTATCCATACTCTCTTGTATTCAAATCAATTTAAATTTAATTAGAAAAATTGCATGAATTCCTCTACATTACTAATGGAGAGTTTTTTTTTATGTTCTCCTCATTAATCCTGTTATATATCAACTTCTCACTAAGGTGTATTGGTTGTGGAGTCTGTAGGATTTTTTTAGACTTTCAAAGTCTGGGGTATTCAATTTGGTTTTTCAAAAGTCTTTAAAAATCCTGAAGTATTCAATACGGATTTTAAAAAGTCTTAAAAAATCTTTAGGTATTCAACAATCTATGGATTTTCTTTGATTCTCTTCAAAAAATATAAATAGATTTCACTCTCCAAAATATCTTATAACAACCAAAGATTTCTACGTATTCTCTTAGAGAACTCTGAAGACGAAAGGTCAGAAGAAAAAAACTTTTGTTGTTCTCCTGCTATCGCCGCCGCCCACTGCCATCGCCACCGTTCTCCTGCCACCTTAGTTAAGACTCTTATATTTTTATTTTTCCTTTTTTTTCTTATCCCCTTCGCCTTTTACATCTCTTCAATTTTCACCTAATCTGATTTCGATTACTGGTATGCAATATCTCCTAATTCTTTTTGTTCTTCTCTCCAATGTTAATTTCTAGGATTTTTATTTTTGGCAGGGGTAATAGATCTTAGTTTTAAATAAAAATTCAGATTTATTTTGGGCTGTAGTAGTTTGTGTATTCAATTGGTGACTAGGGTTTGCTTAAAATTCTGCGCTCACTTAGCACGAAGGTTTAATTTTGCTTTCGGATTCGTTTTATTTTGAATTTTGTTGCTTTTAATTAATCTAATTTACTTGATATTTTGGATGTAATGTGGGAACCCTATATCGATTCCTCGGTTTAATCCTTGAATTTGTGCTTGAATCGATATATTTGTTTAATTCATAGTGTGTGGTATAATTAATCTTATTTACCATGTTCCCATTTTTTTATATCCAGCATGGAAAAACGGTGATAGAAATGAAGATGAGAATAATAATGATGAATAATAATATATTTTTTTGGAACTAATGTATTCTTGGTATTTTTTCTAAACAATTTGGATAACTTTTTTTATATACAAGTGTGTTCCATATACATTTGCATCAATAGTTCTAGTGCCGGAGTCTATGAAAATCCATGTAAATCAATAAAAAAAGTGTATTCCACAATCCTGTCAAGTCTATGAAAATACATGTAAATCAATAAAAAAAGTCAGCTAAACTCTAAATGGAGTCTAAGAAATTTCTAAATTCATTGACCTTTTAAAGTCCAAATAAATACAGTAGAATCTCAATTGAATACACCCCTTAAAATTGCTTATGCAACGTTTAACGGTTGAATTAATCATATTTTCTTAATTAAACGTGGTTACAACCGATTATAGATTTTCTTCCAAATGTCCAGCCCATTCCAGATTATAGATTTTACACACTGTCAAGCCCAATATAACTCCAGAACAACTTTCCTAAATTTGCAATCGGTCCAACCTAATTCAGTCTGCCTAGATTTGCCCACCCAATTAATTATATATATTTCGGTCTATGAGAAAATGTTGATTATGTTAATTATAATACAAAGTTAATCATTTGTCTGTATAAAAAAATTAAAAATTTGAAATAATTGAAGAAAAATAACAATAAATGAATGAGTAAATGAGATCATTTGTTTTTTCAGAATTTTAAATGATGTTTTCAGTTTTTTTTAAATTCTAAATAAAATTTTATTTCAAAATCAATTTAAATTAAACGTTAAAATGAAACATGTATTTTTCATTCTTGTGTTGATGAAAGATAACATTAACATTTTCTTCTCTTTTTTTTTTCAAAATCAATTTAAAGGAAACTTTAATTAAACACTAGAAAGAGGGTAACATTTTTTTTTAATTTTCTTAATTCTACTTCCAAATGTATTGATAATTTTTGCTTGCTTATGAAACACATCATTTTATGAAATCTCATTATATATAAATATTTTTCCATTCATGTTTTTAAAACTGTATAGGCTAATTATTCCGATTAGGCCAAAAGGTCTTGATTACCTCATGCTTGTGTGCTTTTAGGTTGGCCGAAAAGACTCGTTTCTCTCCAATTCTGTTTTAGTTACATTGTTAAATCAAGAAATGCCACTTCTACTTCAATGATGCTATGTTGCCAAATCGAGAAGTGTTACTTCTACTTCAATGGTGTCGTGTCTCTTCGGTATACAAGTGGCAGAGCATTAGTATATACGTGTTAAACCTAGAAGGTACATACTTCCTCCAATTTAAATTACATGTCGTTTAAGGTTTTCATTTAATTGCTTAATAGATGTCGTTTTATGATTTTGTCATCAATTATCTCAATTCTACCCCTATTTATTTTTCACATTTCATTAACTTTAGTCAACTATTCCTAATATACATTGTCTTCAGTTTAAACCTTTTCTTCTCCCTCAGTATACTTCTTCTTCTCTGATTTGTTAATTCATTTTTTACTCAACCCATTATTTTTCTCAATTTTATACACATATTTTTAATAGACTATTCATAGCTCTATTTTCATATTTCAATTTCAACGTAGGGTTTGGTAAGCTTGATATGAAGTCTATGAGTTATTGTATGTGATAGATCAACAATTAGGGATTTTTTTTGTTCTCCTATTTTGAAATTTAAATATGCAATATGAGAAAATGAATAATTGAGACGGTCTCACGGTGAGGCAGGCGGGACATAGTTTGGACATTGATATATTAATAATTTGTTAGAGATGAGTGTTGATTTGTGCTAAATTATACCCGCCTCGTTCATGAGACTGTCTCATATGAGTTTTTGGCTTAAAATATTAAAACCTTTTATTTTCTGTATACTTCCTATAAAATGAAAGATTTACCACTCCATTAGGTGGACTATTCATCAAAAGCACAAATCATGGAATAGATGGAGAGTTTGACTCTCTTTTTTGGCAAAATGTGTTTAATGAGTGCATTTTTTAGAATGATAATTAAGTTAAGTATATCATGGGTTAAGGGTAATTGTGGCATATCTAAGTGTTCTTAATTTTTGGACAAAAACCTTAAACGACATGTAATTTAAATTGGAGGGAGTATATGATTTGTTCAATAAAACAAATCTCAGGTATTATTGGCCTTGCAATCGCCAACTTTATTGCCTTTAGCCAATTTCTATATTGTCGCCTCTCAACAATTAAACAATTTTTCTACTGTTAGAGATGCATACTTAGCCGGTGTGCACAATCAATCAATCTAGACTATCTCTCTTTTTAAGTGATATTAATAGTTATTATTTATTTTTTTTGGGTTGACCATGGCTAATTATACTGACGTGCTTGTGTTTTTTGCAAAAATTCATAATTGTCAGTAAAGCTCATGGGCGTCTCCCGAACTTCACCCCGTCCATTTCATCGTTCACTAGTTAATTTCACTATATATTTTTAGAAGTGAATAAGATTTTTTTTTTTTTAGAGGTACATTAGTTTTATAAGAAAACCAAGAAGATCCTCTTTGTTCTTTTTAAAGATTCTAATCAAAGTACATTATAGATATATTTTTTTGGCAAAAATTTGATAAAATATGGCAAATAACATATTTGTTTTAACTTTTAAGTACAAATTCAACAAAAATAATTGATATATTGACAAAATAAGATTGTCGTTGTGTGTTCAATGAATTCGGACATGTTATTGTGTGTTGTGCCCAGTTGGTCAAGCAACCTTGTATTCTAAGTAAAGGTCACACGATCAATTCCTGTTTAATTATTTCCTGTCAAAAAAAAAAAAAAAGAATTCGGACATGTTTTGATAATTATGAATTCGTCAATTTAACAACATTACAATTATAAATAAAAAAATGAATAAATAGAAATCTTCCTTCATTTAAATACGAAATTCTTAAATTTATAAACACATATATTTTCTAATTACTTATTGTAAAATTGTTTGAATCTTATATTTCAAGTCAATCCATATATCAAAGCGCGTACAGTAAAACCTCGTTAAATTAATACTCGATAAATTAATAACCTCGCTAAAACTAATAATTTGTCCGGTCCCAAGTTGGGACCAGTACAAATTTGGGACCCAATCAATAAAATTATAAGATAATAATTTTTTTGAGATCCCAATATATATATATTGGTAATTAAATTTAAACTATAAATTAATAATAATTAAAAATAATCCATATACATATATATGATGCACTTGAATATTCTTAAGACAACTTAGTAAAATAAGAATCTACTGTAACTTGTTTTTTCTTGAACTTCAAATCTATGTTGATCTCATCTTTAAATCTCCTTACTGCACCTAATAGTTGTGGCGTTGTCTTCTCATACTACAACAAAAAGTTTTGAAGAGTTGTTGATGTTTGCAATGCTTCTTTTAGAGTGACCGGTTCCAAAGCTATTGAATCATCCTCTGCTTTATCATCTTCCGGATTATGAATGACATCGACCAATATGTCTTCTAGACTCTGAACCATATTTTTGTATTTTCCAAATTCAATTAATTTAAACAAGTCATTCCAACTTCCACGTGAGTTTGTGTTCATGGAATTCTACTAGTACATTTGTATTTTAACTTAATTTTCATCAATAACTATGCATGTATACTTAAAGTTATTCAAAGAATTTGGAACTTTGAAGGTCAATGTCAAGATATATCGTAAAAAAACCTCTTTAAATTAATAAATTATTAATTTATCGATATAATAATATCTCTATAAATTAATAAAACCTCCGGTCCCAAAGTTATTAATTTATAGAGGTTTTACTGTATAATATTTCTAAAATCGAACGAAAAATTTCAAAATATGCAATCAGATCTTCTGCTATTAATTTTGTCCTTCAAATTATATTATAGATTTTTTTTCTGACATGTGATATTTGGGGCCTATTCTCCTACCATATTTTTCAACGGTAAATTTGATAATTGATATCCTTAACAAAATCTCAAGCTATTAAAGGCAACAACTTTTTCCAATTTCACTTTTTTTTTTTTTTCCTTCGTTTCATTCATCATTTGCAAGCAAGCGAAAAAAGGTAGGGACCAAATGAGAGAGAAAGAGAGAGGATGGATGGCGTGTTTTCGATAGATGACATAGCCGACGAATTCTAGTTGCCCTCGCGCCCCATTCCCCATTCCATCACGATGATGATGTGGATCAACCGTATCCGTCACGCCGTCTTCGATGATGGGGATGAACCATGCTTTCGTCGGAATGGGCATTCCAACGCTTCTAGAAGAGGCCGATCGAACGCCACCACCAAACAAAGTGATGTCACCTCGATCGTTGAAAAACATCAGAATCGCGGCGGGAGATAGCGCTGCATTGTGCGGGGTTCCGTATTGAGTAATCCGTTGGATTAGGGGAGCATCGAGCATTTCTTAAAAGTCACCTCGAGTTGAAACTGCGTTGCCGTCGCTTTTGACCGGGGTGAATCTTTAATTTATTACGTTATTTATTATTTTAATCTCCGATTTAGGCAATCGGGGAAGACTCTTCCCTGTTTTCTATGGAATTGGTTTATGCTTAATTTTGTTATTGTGCGGATGATAATTTGTACTCCGTGCTTAAACTGTTGTGCCTTGGGGCTTTCTAAATGTCGGATATCAATTTCTATATATCTGCGTGCATTGGCTTCTACCATAACCGAGATTTAAGGAATTATAAGTTGTGTTTTACTTATCATTAGGCAACTAAGGGCAAGGGCTCTGAAAGTCGATAGCGGTGACATCGGCTCTCAGGTGACGATTTCATCGCTGAACAAAGGTCGTTGATAGTATTTAGATGTTCTTATTTCCCCAGAAAGTTATTGCATGAGTGCTCTCTTTATTGTGATTGTTGTGAATATGCAAGTGTTAAAGTTAAACTGTCTCTTAATGTATGCTTGGCCTAAAGATCAATTATACAATGGCATGTATTACTTCCACTTGTTTTTCAAGTGCTTGTAAATTCCTGCCCATTTCTTCGATAAGTTTATCACATTGGTACATAGTCTTCTTGAATAACCAATGCCAACCCTACAAACAACTCATTTTACCGTCGACAACTCATATTTTATTGTCAAACACTTGATATATATCTAAAGATGAACCACCATATTCATACATTGATTTTATTTTAAATATCTGAATTCTCGTGAGAAGTTATTTATAGTATTATTATTAATTTTTAATTTCAATTATTCATTATTTAATTTTGATCTTCACCGCTACGAGAAGTTATTTATGGTATAATTAATAATATAATTTTTAATCCCTAATACTAATTGTTCTAATTTAATTTATGTCATTCAATCTTTTATATTCCCTCCTATTTCTTTTTTTGATATCATTAGCACATAACCTCACGTACTACACTAAATTTAAAATAATTTTTACATTATTAATATTAAATTAAATGCTTCAAATATTTAATTGTTTTTTTATTAATTCAATTATAAATGTAATTTTTATTTTTTTAATATTGTATATGCATTTTTCAACCATTTCTTATTCTAAATTACTACTCCCATTCTTTTTAAATATCATTTTAGTTTTTTAGAATATTTATAAAATAAATGTGTTCTAACATTTTATCCCCTTATTATCTCATATTTACCTTTAATAATTAATTTTCAAACATTTGAATTTCTTATGCCAACATCAACCTTAATTTTAGACTAAGAAATTAATAAAGACACCACATATAATATTAAAATATAAAAATTATTTTATACTCGAATTAGTCATATTAATTAAATATTTGTAAATTTTAATTTAAAATTAATAATATAAAAATTATTTTAAAATTTTAAAAATTTAAAATTAATATGATATATATATATATATATTTACAAATACAAACGTAAGTTTATATTACCTACATTTGTTGGAGTCAAATTAAAAGGGCAATGATCAAATCAAATAATACAATTGGAATTTACGATAATAAATTTAATCGATTAACATACCTCAAGAACGTGCAGAGCCTTCTTGGACAACTTTCATATTTGTAAGCTGCTTGGGAACAACAAAATAAATTAAAATGAAGACGAGAAATAAAAAAATGAAACATTGCTCAAAATCGACAGTATATTTCATCAAGATACTGCATGAAATCATATTTCCCCAAAGATAAAATTGTCCAATGAAAAACCAAAATTCCATGCCTGATTTACTCTTTCAAGGTAAAATTTTATATAATTAGTTTTGCAGGTCAGTACTTCAATTTTCTTTTGCAGACTGAGAAAATCCAACAAGAAACCATAATTTTCTCCTCCATTAACACCTGATATGCATACCAATTTTTCAGAAAAATAATAATAAAACCCATGATACAATAATTCATATATGAAACAATTAACTAAGCAGAGGTCAAAAAACTTGAATCCAGAAAATTTTGCAACGATATTGCACCTGCTGAGAGGGTATTTCTAATTTAGTTATGCACTGTGACTGAGAGATTAAGATGAAAATAAGAAAGATAAAGAGGGAAACAGAAAGATCCACACATATTTTGGAGAAATGCAATTGTGTGATGATCCGCATAATTCAAATTCAGTGCATTCAGACCCTACATTCACAGCATGCACAGATGTTGATGGTGTGAAGAGGGAACACGAAGAACCCAGCAATAGAATACGATGATAAATCTTCCACATATCGTAAACAATCTGCCTAAGCAATAGCCGAAATAAATTCCAGAATTCAATAATTAACAATCCTAAGGTAATGCAAATAAGTAGCAGCAGAATATCACAGCACATAACTTCTAGGATACGCATGAACGGAAAAGAGGTGGTATAGTACTTACTGTTTCAAGGTACCAGTGGAGACCCAATTAGCAGCAACTTCTACACAAGACTTTACTGAAACCATTTCTCCATTTTTTCAAGGCACCACTACAACAAGTCAACAAATCGAGGTGGTATAGTACTTACTGCATGACAAAGATTCACCAGTAATAAAATTTAGCACAATTTTTTTGATAAACCAAGATCAGCAAAATGCATACTACCTGAACAATACCCCACTACTTCCCGTATGATAAAACATACACAATCTGAAACTGCTTTGTCCAGCAGGTGCTGAAGCTTCTGCCCGAATAGAGACGGACCTGGAATAGGTGAATGGTTAGAAAATGCAGGAAGGCCTGAAGAAGAAAAAAGCAAAAAGTGCAGAAAGGGAACGACAGCTTCAGCAGGTATAATTGAAAGCAGGCCCCTACATTAGCAGAGCTAGTGCGGCAGCCTACGCATTGATCACCAAATATTCAATACGTTAATAACTAACTCAAGTAATATCAAGAATCCTTAAGAAATTTAATGAGTGGCACGCGTATGGCATAAAGAAGAAAATTGTCTCTTTAATTTGGAGGACCTTCCATGTATCATATGTAGAAACTTGAGAGTGGCTCGTGATAATGACATGCACACACCAATTGTAAACCATCAGTGTGAATCATCAAAGAGGTTGCAACAATGATAATGGCTTGTCATTACTTGATTGGCCTACTATTTACTAGTGATGCAAGTAACTAAATTCTAACGAAAAATCAGCAATTAGTAAATGTAGGTTTGGTTGTAGTTTTATATGGTAAAGCCAATTAAGATGGATCAGTAAAGCTATATAAACAAAGCATGCCAGAAAATTTATGTGGGCGGCAGCTATGTTCGATAAATCAAGAATTACCCTGGAATAGAAGTTTTGAGCTCGATAAATCATTAAGCTCCTACATAGCCACATCCACAACCTAAGTACTATTAAAAAAGAAAAAATAAACATACCAGTTCAGTAAGAGAATGATTTTTATCAAGACCTTCAAGAGAAGGGAGAGCCGGTTCGAACAACTGGGATAGATAAGCAACAACCTGTTATCAGAAAGTGATGTGTGAAACGTAAAAATTTACAAGGAGGTTATATAATGTGACTCTAAAACATGATATTTAAAGAATAAGGAAGATAAAGTGGAAAACAGAAATATTTTACAAGAATTTGGAGAAATGCTATTGTGTGGTCACTTCAAGAATTTGTACAATAAAGAAAAAGAAAGATACAAGAAGCAGGTAAATACATACTAATGAACAATAGCCACACTACTTCCGCTGTTCCACAACACGTACATCAACCATAAAAGATCTGAAACTGGTTGTCCAGCACCAGAAAAGTTCACAATGTATCTACCTACATATGAATGAAGCACAAAAAAGGAAAAAAAGCATTAGAAAACATAGGTTTGGATTTAAATGCTACAGTTACATGTGTATGCTAAACAATACCAAATGCAATAGTCATTTTCATTATATATTTTGTCAGACATAAGTCCATATGAATATAGCTACAACTACGTCTAAGCATGTCAAGCAACTGTGCAAGTTATCTTTATGAACATGAACGAGTGACTGAAAGTCCGGAATTATTTTATGCAAAGGTTAGGATCTAGAAACAGCAAGCCTCATGAGCAATAACTATATAACTAACAAGGGATACCAAGAATGCATACCAGATGTAAGAGACGCAAAGTTTGGCATGTATTCATGTGACGTGTGGACGCATATAAATTCTTAAATTTAACAAGGAAAATTTTACACTATCTATTTATGAACTGAGCACAAGTTGTTCTGCAAAAGACAAGCACAAAACAATAAATAAGCATTAGAAAATATTCGGCTTTATTTGCTTAATTTTTAGTGGGGCATTCTTAATCCTATTCGCCAAAACAGAGGAAGTTTAATAATTTCAAAGTTCTTGTGTCGTTATTCTTGACAAATCTGATTTTTTTATTTAACCAATTATTTCAATGTTTAGCCATCATGCAAAACCTCTAAATCAAACATCGGACGCAGGGCAACATAGTGTTGTGTAGCATTGGTGCTCGTGTACCAATTGAACTGAACTCAGACTAAAAAAGTAAAACCCATTATGGTAAATCAATATTCTGAGAAAGATTATACACTGAAAGTCCGGAATGATTTTATGTAGCCATTAAATCCATCGCAATATCCGGAACCCAAATAGTGTTTAAAGAAGAAAATAAATAAATACCATTTCGAAGTCGGGGATGATTTTTCTCGAGACCTTAAAAGAGTAGTGAAAGCAGATTTACGTACCCAATTCAGAACGAATCATATCTCCCCAAGTAGGATTCGAACCTACTACCAATTGGTTAACAGCCGAACTCTCTACCACTGAGCTACTAAGGAAAAACGGGAGATCAGATCTAATAGAGTTACATCCAAACCACAAAGAATATATAAAATGCATCAAAAACCTGGTAAGCAACTTCACACTTCAAAACTGCAGGTTGAGGCTCGTCATCACACAGGGCTTATCATTAGTTAGAGCGACACTAAAATTAAATTAGTTAACTTACCAGTTGTCATGAGGGCAAATCTGACAGCAATAGGGTACTAATGTGGATGTGCAGATTTGAGGAGGTCGATGAGGCTAGATATGTGAGGCAAGACATGGACGCGCGTGAGCTGAAAACAGAAAAAAAGTCATAAAAAGGAGAAATGTTAACATACAAAATATGTGATGTATTAGTAGTAGCTGAAATTCAAATGAAGTGAATGCGAGAAAAAACCTATCTATCCTCCTTGTCTCCTACGATAACAATAAGTATGTTAGGGGAAAAGACAAATGTCATCATCCTCGTCTTGCACATAGATGTCTTATATAAAAAATCTGCACCACTGTTTCAAGGCACCACTGGAGACCCATTAGCAAGCAGCACCTGCTGCACAGGACTTTGCTGAAACCATTTGTTCACTGTTTCAAGGCACCACAAATACCAAGTCAAGAAATAGAGTTTCCAAACTACTGCATGACAAAGCTTCTATAGTAATGAAATTTAGATAGAAATAGGCCCACTACTTCCACAACACTATATTACAAACCATAAATAAATTATAACTGCTTTGTCCAGTAGATGCATTAGCTTCTGCCCAAATAGAGATGTACCTGAATAGGTGAATGGTTAGAAAATCCATCAAGACAACCATAAGGATTACCTAAAGAAGAAAAGAGCAATACAGAAAGGGAACAACAACTCCATCAGGTGCAAGGGAAAACATCCCCTACATTAGCAGATCAAGTGCGGAAGCCTGCAACATGATAACCAAATGTTGACATCAACAGGAGCGCCTGCTAGAACTGTGAATCAGAATTTAGCCTTCATGATGATTAAAAACAAACATGCAATTGTGATGAAAGGTACCTGACTATCACCAAGCTCTATGAAACGTTTTCTTGTGAAGCCAAAGCAATTTTTGACATTTTAAAAGGTTAAGATCTTTTCAATAAATAGCTATTATGAATATGAAAATATGAGCCCACTGCACAAATACAGTTCAGGTAATGAATATTCAGAAACATAAAAGTCGTGAAGAATAGAACAGTTCAGAGAAGATGTCATACCAGAGGACCAACAGACTGGGCCATGCAGTGCATCACCTGAATAGCGCAATCTAAGTTCATCAGCCAGATTCATTTAAAAATTAAGAGAAGAATTAATACGCACGTGACTAGCCATCATCTGCCAACACAGGTCTATTATCTATCTATAATTTGTTGTGTGGTGGCCTCCACATCCACATCCTCTTCCTCTTCCTCTTCCTCTTCCTCTTCCTCTTCCTCTTCCTCCTCCTCCTCATCAGCGTCAAACTCTATTTGAAATTGCTGCCTCTTTAATAAAATGTCAGTTTCTAAATTTAAAAAAAAAAAAAAAAAAGGCTGCCTGTTTGCTTTCGTGGAACCTGGGCCAGTATGCTAAGCATTGCTCTATTTGTTGTTGTGTGGTGGCTACATGTCCCCTTCTTCCTCATCTTCAGCCTCAATTTGAAGTTATTGCCTAAAAGAAGAAAATGAGATTATAGCTTTTCAAAGTGTGCGGCATTTAAAGGTTTGCCTCTAGTTTTAATTGGATTTTTTTTCTAGTTTGTAGCGTTTTATGTTGCCGATTGATGTACCATCTCAAATTTTGCCCGTCAAGAAGAGGTATCGTCCTTCCGTTGGACAGCAGCTTCAGAAGAGGTGGCGGTTTTTATCGGTAGAGGACTCGTCGGCTTATGGTTTGAGTCGAGAAACCAGATTCAAGTTTTTTATTGGAAGTTTTTTTAAGTGTGTAGCGTTTGATGTTGCGTATTGATGTGCCATCTTCAGTTTTCCCCATCAAGAAGTGTAAATGCGTCTTCCGTTGGAAAGCAGCTTCAGTTCGATGTGGCGGACACTGTAGAGTTTAATGTTGTCGTTTGATGTACCATCTCCCATCGCCCGTCAAGAAGTGGCATTGTCCTTCTGTCTTACAGTAGCATCAGTTGGATGTGGGTGCGGCTTTTTACTTCAATAGATGACTCTTAAGCTTAGGGTTTTTGTTGAGAAACTTAGATTTGAGTTTAGAATGGAAGCTTTTTTTGAGAGTGTAGCATTCGATGTTGCTGATTGATATACCGGTACCATCTTCAGTTTTTGCCCATCAAGAAGTGGCGTTGTCCTTTCCTTGAACAGCAGCTTCGGTTGAACGTGGCGGCACATTTTATGGATAGGGGACTCTTTGGCTTAGGTTTTGTGTCGAGAAACGAGATTCGAGTTTGATTGGAAGCTTTTTTTTGTGTGTAGCATTTGACGTACATGTCCAGTTCCCTTCGTCAAGAAGTGGTGTAAATCCGTCCGTTGGACAGCAACTTCGTTTGGATGTGGATGTTGCTTTTATCTCGATAGAGGACTCTTCGAGTTAGGGATTGTGTTGGGAAATGAGATTTCAGTTTTAATTGGAAGTTTTTTTGGAGTTTGTAGCGTTTGATGCTGCCGATTGATGTTATGGATAGGGGACTCTTTGGCTTAGGTTTTGTGTCGAGAAACGAGATTCGAGTTTGATTGGAAGCTTTTTTTTGTGTGTAGCATTTGACGTACATGTCCAGTTCCCTTCGTCAAGAAGTGGTGTCGTCCGTCCGTTGGACAGCAAGTTCGTTTAGATGTGGATGTTGCTTTTATCTCGATAGAGGACTCTTCGAGTTAGGGATTGTGTTGGGAAATGAGATTTCAGTTTTAACTGGAAGTTTTTTTGGAGTTTGTAGCGTTTGATGCTGCCGATTGATGTACCATCTTCAGCTTTGCCCTTAATGAAGTGGCGTCATCCTTCCGTTGGACAGGAGCTCTGGTTGAATGTGGCGGCAGTTTTATCAATAGAGGACTCTTCAGCTTAGGGTTTGTGTCGAGAAATGAGTTCGAGATTCGTTTTGATGGTTTTGAGAACACACTTTCGATGTTGCCGATTGATATAGCATCTCCAATTTTGCCTGTCAAGAAGTGGCATCATCCTTCTGTTAGCCTGCAGCTTCGGTTGGATGTGGCGGCGACTTTTATTGATAGAGGACTCTTCAGCTTAGGATTTGTG
This sequence comes from Stenogyne calaminthoides, assembly GCA_037126765.1. NCBI lineage: Eukaryota > Viridiplantae > Streptophyta > Magnoliopsida > Lamiales > Lamiaceae > Stenogyne > Stenogyne calaminthoides. The sequence continues at coordinate 43,385 of JBBCBC010000234.1, forward strand.
TCGAGAAATGAGTTTCGAGTTTTGATTGGAAGCTTTTTTAGTATGTAGCGTTTGATGTTGCCAATTGATATACCATCTCCAGTTTCGCAAGTCAAGAAGTGGTGTCGTCCTTCCGTTCAGCAGCTTTGTTTGGATGTGGATGCGGCTTTTATCGTGATATTAAGACTCTTAGGCTTGGGTTTTGCATTGGGAAACGAGATTAGAGTTTTGATTGGAAGCTGTTTTAATTGTTTAACGATTGAAGTACCATCTCTAGTTTTGCTCGTCAAGAAATGGCGCCGTCCTTTTGTTGGACAGCAACTCTTGTTGGATGTAGCTTCGATTTTTATCAATAGTGGACTCTCCGGCTTAGGGCCTGTGACGAGAAACAATATTCGAGTTCTGATGGGAAATTTTTCTAGTGTTCAGCTGTTGATGTTGTCAATTGATGTACCATCCCTAGTTATGCTCGTCAAGAAGATGTGTCATCCTCCTGTTTGATAGCAGCTTCAATAGAATGGAGAGAAGGTTTTATCGATAGAGAGGGTTGAGACGAGAAATGAGATTCGAGTTTTGATTGAAAGTTTTTTAAGTGTAGCATTTGATGTTGTAGATTGATGTACCATCTCCAATTTTGCCCGTCAGGAAGTGGCGTCATCCTTCCATTGAACTGCAGCTTCGGTTGGATGTGGCTGCAACTTTTATTGATAGAGGACTCCTCGGGTTAGGGTTTGTGTCGAGAAACGAGATTTAAGTTTTGCTTGGAAATTTTTTGTGTGTAGAATCTAAAATTATCGTTTAATACCATCTCTGACTTTGCGATGTTGACGGAGTTTGAATTCAAAAAGTGGCCTCGTCATCCTTATATCGTCAAAGATTTTTCGGTTGGATGTTGATGGAGCTTTTATTCGATAGATGACTATTCCGCTTTGTCCATCAAGAAGTGGCCTCATCCTTATGTCGTACAGTATAGAAGGTTTTATCGATAAAGCGGGTTGAGACGAGAAAAGAGATTCGAGTTTTGATTGAAAGTTTTTTTAAGTGTATAGCGTTTGATGTTGCAGATTGATGTACCATCTCCAAATTTGCCCGTCAGGAAGTGGCGTCATCCTTCCGTTGGACTGCAGCTTCTGTTGGATGTGGCGACGACTTTTATTGATAGAGGACTCCTCGGGTTAGGGTTTGTGTCGAGAAACGAGATTTAAGTTTTGCTTGGAATTGTTTTAGTGTGTAGCATCTAATATTATCGTTTAATGTAGATTTGTTTTCTCCGGCTTTTTCCCGTCAAGAATATTGGCCTCGTCTTATATATCGTCTGATAAGCCGGTTGGATGTTGATGGAGCTTTTATTCGATAGATGACTATTCCGCTTTGCCCATCAAGAAGTGGCCTCATCCTTATGTCATATGGTAGAGAAGGTTTTATCAATAGAGCGAGTTGAGACGAGAAACGAGATTCGAGTTTTAATTTAAAGTTTTTTTAATTGTGTAGCGTTTGATGTTACAGATTGATGTACCATCTCCAAGTTTGCCCATCAGGAAGTGTGGCGTCATCCTTCCGTTTGCTTGGTTGGATGTGGCGGCGACTTTTATTGATAGAGCACTCTTCGGGTTAGGGTTTGTGTCGAGAAACGAGATTTAAGTTTTGCTTGTAATTTTTTTAGCGTGTAGCATCTAATATTATTGTTTAATATACCGTCTCCAGCTTTTGCCCGGTCAATCAAAGTTGGCCTCGTCTTATAGTGTTGATAAGCCGGTTGTATGTTGATGGAGCTTTTATTTGATAGATAAATATTCCGCTTTTCCCGTCAAGAAGTGGCCTCATCCTTATGTCGTACAGTAGAGAAGGTTTTATCGATAGAGCGGGTTGAGACGAGAAACGAGATTCGAGTTTTGATTGGAAGTTTTTTTAAGTGTGTAGCGTTCGATGTTGCAGATTGATGTACCATCTCCAATTTTGCCCGTCAGGAAGTGGCGTCATCCTTCCGTTGGACTGTAGCTTCGGTTGGATGTGGCGGCGACTTTTATTGATAGAGGACTCCTCGGGTTAGGGTTTGTGTCGAGGAACGAGATTTAAGTTTTGCTTGGAAATTTTTTAGTGTGTAGCATCTAATATTATCGTTCAATGTACCATCTACAGCTTTGCCAGTCAAGAAGTGGCCTCGTCCTTATATCGTACAGTAGCTTCGGTTGGATGTTAATGGAGCTTTTATTTGATAGATAACTATTCCGCTTTGTCCGTCAAGAAGTGGCATCATCCTAATGTATAAAAAGAAAGAAAGGTTTTATCGATAGAGCGGGTTGAGACGAGAAGAGAGATTCGAGTTTTGATTGAAAGTTTTTTTATGGATAGAGGACTCTTCGCCTTAGGGTTAGTGTCGAGAAAGGAGATTCAAGTTTTGATTGGAAGTCTTTTTTAGTGTGTAGCATTTGATGTACATCTCCAGTTTCTTCCGTCAAGAAGTGGCATCGCCCTTCCGTTTGACAACAGCTTCGTTTGAATGTGGCTTTTGTCTCGATAGTGGACTCTATGAGTTAGGATTCCGTTCAGAAACGAGATTTGAGTTTTAATTGGATTGTTTTTTAGTTTGTATCTTTTGATGTTGCTTATAGATGTACCATCTCCAGTTTTTTTTGTCAAGAAGTGGCGTCCTTCTTCCATCTCCAGCAGCTCTGATCGATACAGAGTCTTTGGCTTAGGGTTTGTGATGAGAACGAGTTTCGAGTTTCGGTTTGAAGGTTGAGAAAACACTTTTGATATTGCCGATTGATGTACCATCTCCAGTTTTTCCAGTAAAGAAGTGGTGTCGTCCTTCCATTGTATTGTAGGTTGTGGATGTGGGGGCGACTTTTATTGATAGCAGAATAATAGTATATTTTTCCAATTTAAAAAATCAAGCACTGGAAAATCTTAAGGTTCTGCTTCTAATCTCAGGAACAACAGAATCATTCACACATTTTTATACCAAATGGAAATAGGGTATTTGAACACTGACAAGAAGTCAACCAAGGAAATTATTCATCAACCAAGTGGTATATGGAAGAGAGAGGATGATCGGCAATAGACTGTAAAAGGAGTTTTGTCTTAGTATAGTATAGTGCTTGAGGACAAGCTGTTAAATTTGGGTCAGTATAATGATCGAGGACAAGCTGTTAAATTTGGGTCAGTAATGCTCGAGGACAAGCTGTTAAATTTGGCTACGTATAATGCTTGAGGACAAGCATTGATTTAAGTTTGAGGAGACAAGCTGTTAAATTTGGGTCAGTATAATGCTCGAGGACAAGCATTGATTTAAGTTTGAGGTGAATTAGGTAGGAAAATATACATATTCTTTGTTGTTAAATATGCACCCTTGTGCATTCTTTCAAGATTTAGTTCTATTTTTGTTTATTTTTCTTGTTACCTTTTGTATGTGTTACTTTTCTTGGACTTTTTTTTTGCATTAAACTCAGATTCGTTTTGCCTTAGTTATAGTATATGCTTGAGGACAAACATATTGTGTCAGTTAATCCACATAAGTTATAGTGGTTAATACATGCTCAACGTCATTAAAACAGATACACATACTCGAGGACATAAAAGATATAGGTGTTAGTGTAGGAAGAAAAAAGAGGGTGACCCTTAAGAATATACCTGTTCATTTTTCCATGATAAGACACTCCGCGGACTGGTTGTAAGCTGGTTGTTTTCCAAGAAAGCTTTGTAGCTTACAGAGACGCAGCTGCAGTCGTATGGGATTGACTCCATGCTTGAGACGGGAAAGTCTCACTTGTAAAAGCCATCCACAGGAAAACACTTGGAAGTTAAGAATATACCAAATATCGAACCAACAGAGAATAGAAATTGGTTATAGTGAGAAAATTTAGGATACCTCACTATAGCTCCCCAAATAGACCTTCCAAGTGTAGATCCCAAACATCAAATTGCTTTAGGAGATGAGGTGAGTAAAAAGGGAGATGTGGAGCCACAAGCTTTCTGCAATAGAATTATGAAGAAAGCGAAGAGAAGTACCAAAGTTTTGACTCCATTACCAGAAGTTGTAGGCGAACACATGTAACCTTGTCAAAGGTATGAAAGGTTTTCAACTTCTGATTATTGAAAAAAAAAAGAAAGCACTAATCATTCATTAACACGCATAAATAAAAAAACTCATCTAAAGAGAGCACAGAACATGATATTCCGCAGCAAGCACTCACTCATTTTGCAGAATCACATCTTACTTCGGGTTAGTACTCCGCTTCCATTTATAATGAATATTAACCAAGTATATAATGAATTATATCCAAAGCCGTCTAGATGATGATGAACCTCCTCCTTTGTCACACTTCACATGGCGGCTCATAGCTTTGGCTCAAGGCTGTCTAGTTGTATTACCGTGTCGGATTTCTGCCAACAAATGAAATGGTACAACCTGCAAAATAATAACACAAGAATTGGCAAAAATAGTTTTAAGTGACTCAAATAATGATATTCTCTTCAAATCATATGAAAGTTGGCTTGTTTCAGAAAAATCATTGGCAAAAATAGTTTGACTAACCATTATACAGCAAGCGGGAAATTATGTCTAGAGAATGTTGTGCCAATTGGCATGGAAATGAGAAATTATGTCTAGAGAATGTTGTGCCAATTGGCATGGGAATGAAACACAAACATCAAGCTAAAAGGCAGAAAACTCACCAAGTCAACATCTCTTGCCCCGTCTCTTCATTTCTGACATGAAAAATTGTCAGTGTCAACTGGAACAAAGGTACATGACAAAAGTCAAGATATCTTTAGTCATTTTTTCAGTTTATATTTTTGTCGCTTTCACTGTACTTCATTAATAAAAAAATCTGCATAACTAAGAAAATAAAAGGAACTCGTATGTATATCAGCATAAAGTACTAAAGCATGAACAGTTAACCCTTTTTCGATTAAGAGATCCTCCCCACTCTCCTGCCTACACCACCAGTAGCTCCAACCACCAAAACTATCACAGAAGTCCGTCGCTTTCTCCGCTTTGCTAGGTGAAGAACCATGAGTCTCTACATCAGAAATTCAATAAACTTCAAATATCAAGAAGCATGTCAGGTCAAATAGCTTATAAAAACATATCCAAAATAATCAAGAAAGAAACAAGTAAGCTGAATTGAATTCAATGATTTCAAATACCTGATACATCCCTAACCTTTCCTTTCAGCTTCTGCGAGAATGCGACCTTTATTTACTCTCAAGGTTTGAAACGATAACCTTTTTTTTTTGGAAGACAATTTAATATTTGCATTTCCATATACATACAAACTTTGTATGCAACAGAGTGACTGTGCTTCTGCTGCGACACATGCATTTCAGAGTCATATGAAACTCCCACTGACATACACGATTTTAGTCCCTAACCCTGCAAAAAAGGTAGAATTTATAAAGTATTTATTGTGTAGTTATATATGATTGACCTAGTATATATTATACGCGAATAAACATACGTATGAAATCAACATTAAATGTTACACAATCATCTGTCAAGGCACCAACATCATTGAGCAGGTAATAGTCTCTTTCATCTCATCATGTAAACTAATTATAAGTCGGTCACAGGCACGTACAAAAGAAACTAATTAAGTCTCTATCAATCAACAAAACCCTTGACACAACACACCTTTCTATCCAAAATCCAGTCGAGATGGCTGATGAACTTCCTCCTTTGTGTCATGCTTCAAAGGGTGGCTCATAGATAGTTGCATTGTTAACCATGTTGGGATTTTAGGGCTTTTCAAAACACAGGATTATGCAACAACTATATAGGTTAAAAAGTTGTAGGAAAAAGTGAAGGGGTCAGTTGAAGGGAATTGATGTTTCATGTTTCAGAGGTATTTGAATTACAGTAAACAAGATTGGAATACAAATTTGAGGAAAGAAGCAATAAAAACTTCAAGTAACTTTAGAGTTATGAAACAAATTTTCTGTCCAAGTAACTAATGTGTACAGGAAATACATTAGACAACAGATTAAAATAAAATTACCTTGCTGCTGATTCTTCATCGCAGTTCAGAAGTTAAAACAAACCAATTTATCAAGGGATGTCGTGTAGGTACATTACTACCAACAAATGAAACAGTACACCCTGCAAAATAACAGCACATTGATTTTGATCATTATCTTACGCAAAGAAAGAAAATAACAACAGATAAACCAAGACACTTACACTTCTTCCTAATGATTGTAGACAGTAAAGCTAAGTTATCAAGAGCAGATCCGTATAAAAATCCTATTGAAGAACTCCGTATCCAGTTAATTTTTTAGGATTGCGTGCCAAATCGACCAACCCATAACATTACACGCTATGAAATTATCTTGTTAAAAAATTAAATTCCTTATTATTTCCTCAAAAAAAAGAAGACCACTCCGGGAAAGTGTGTAGCGTAGGAATCAGTCGTAATAAACTCTATGAAAACGATTAAAAATTTAAACGGAAATAAAATTTAAAAATCGGAACAAATCTTCGAACGACGCACAACTACGATCACAAGTCATATTCAAACAAAATCTCAACCAATAAACAGGAAATACAGAAATTATGATAACAGTGAGGACTGAGGAGAAGAGAATTACGCGCTAAAGCCAATGACACTCAATTTTTCTGGCAGGAAAAGAGGCGCCGTCAATCCCAGATGTTGTTGAATCGAAAGCACGCCGTCAATCCCAGAATCGAAAGCAGGCGATTAGTAACTTCAAAAAAATTCCAATGATGTTGTTGAATAAAAAGCGCGCGATTTGTTTAGAGTTGGGGAACGTTTGTGATAAATCATCTGTTTGAAAGCCCGCTATATATAGAAATCCAAAACCTAATTGAGAGATGCAATTGAAGAGATATATATACGGCCCATCAACTAGTGAAATTTATCAATGACGAAAACGCGTTTTTAGCCCATAATTTAGAGAGTCGGTTTGCCTGGGCACGTTTTCTTGAAAAATAGCCGTTAAATTGACAGCCCACTTTCTTAACCGTTGACAGCTCTATTTTCTTAATTATTTTACCGTTGACACTTGACTGCCCAAAAGAGAAGGGAAAAAAAAATTACGTGGACTTAACAAAGATTATTTTATTTTGTGTTTTGATTAAATTAGATTAGACAAATTACTCAGATTTTTATTTCTGTTTATTTTATCTTTTTATTTTATTTCGCATTAGAAATATGTTACGAACATTATCAAGATGTATCTTGTTTCATTACTATTCTCAATTTGCTTAATTTACGAAATTTAATTCTGAGTTAGAATTTAGTTATTTATTCCATCCGATCTCATTGCAATCAAGATTGATTTGATTTTCAACAATCTTAATGCATTTTTTAGTTTTAAAAGAACATCATTATTAATGAAATTACTCTAGCTTTTAATTAACACTTCCCATTTCTTATTTCTATTTCCTTCAAAATAGCATATGTTAACAAATGTACCTATAGAGATGAACTCATCCAAATGGTGCAAATATTATATGAGTAGCTTTTAAAAAGTTTACAGGATTGTTAACAATATTTGCGGGACATTTACCATTCCCCTGATAAAATTAGAGGGCTTAACTTAATATACTCATATTAGAATATATCTGAAATTCAAACCATGCATAAATGGAAATGGATGAAGTGAATTTAGTAGAGTGTTTGTAAAAAATTATACGGAAAAAATGAATTAAAATTAGGGATTATGCGAGATGAGAAAATTGAAGAAAGTAAGAAGAATATGGAAGAATGTGAATAAGAAAGATAAAAAAATAAAAAGGAGAACAAGAGAATAGAAGGAAAAATATAGAAACTCACCGCTATAAAATCTGGTAGGAAGAAGAATTCGGAACCGCCGCGAGAAAGAAGAATCCGAAAGCGCGGATCCAAAATAGTTGTGGCCTGACCCAATTCAGGCCCAAACTGTTATGCATACTCTCTTGTATTCAAATCAATTTAAATTTAATTAGAAAAATTGCATGAATTCCTCTACATTACTAATGGAGAGTTTTTTTTATGTTCTCCTCATTAATCCTGTTATATATCAACTTCTCACTAAGGTGTATTGATTGTGGAGTCTGTAGGATTTTTTTAGACTTTCAAAGTCTGGGGTATTCAATTTGGATTTTCAAAAGTCTTTAAAAATCCTGAAGTATTCAATACGGATTTTAAAAAGTCTTAAAAAATCTTTAGATATTCAACAATCTATGGATTTTCTTTGATTCTCTTCAAAAAATATAAATAGATTTCACTCTCCAAAATATCTTATAACAACCAAAGATTCCTACGTATTCTCTTAGAGAACTCTGAAGACGAAAGATCAGAAGAAAAAAACTTTTGTTGTTGTCCTGCTATCGCCGCCGCCCACTGCCGTCGCCACCGTTCTCCTGCCACTTTAGTTAAGACTCTTATATTTTTATTTTTCCTTTTTTTTCTTATCCCCTTCGCCTTTTACATCTCTTCAATTTTCACCTAATCTGATTTCGATTACTGGTATGCAATATCTCCTAATTCTTTTTGTTCTTCTCTCCAATGTTAATTTCTAGGATTTTTATTTTTGGAAGGGGTAATAGATCTTAGTTTTAAATAAAAATTCAGATTTATTTTGAGCTGTTGTAGTTTGTGTATTCAATTGGTGACTAGGGTTTGCTTAAAATTCTACTCTCACTTAGCACGAAGGTTTAATTTTGCTTTCGGATTCGTTTTATTTTGAATTTTGTTGCTTTTAATTAATCTAATTTACTTGATATTTTGGATGTAATGTGGGAACCCTATATCGATTCATCGGTTTAATCCTTGAATTTGTGCTTGAATCGATATATTTGTTTAATTCATAGTGTGTGGTTTAATTAATCTTATTTACCATGTTCCCATTTTTTTATATCCAGCATGAAAAAACGGTGATAGAAATGAAGATGAGAATAATAATGATGAATAATAATATATTTTTTTGGAACTAATGTATTCTTGGTATTTTTTCTAAACAATTTGGATAACTTTTTTTATATACAAGTGTGTTCCATATACATTTGCATCAATAGTTCTAGTGCCGGAGTCTATGAAATTCCATGTAAATCAATAAAAAAAGTGTATTCCACAATCCTGTGAAGTCTATGAAAATACATGTAAATCAATAAAAAAAGTCAGCTAAACTCTACATGGAGTCTATGAAATTTCTAAATCCATAGACTTTTTAAAGTCCAAATAAATACAGTAGAATCTCAATTGAATACACCCCTTAAAATTGCTTATGCAACTTTTAACGGTTGAATTAATCATATTTTCTTAATTAAACGTGGTTACAACCGATTATAAATTTTATTCCAAATGTCCAGCCCATTCCAGATTATAGATTTTACACACGGTCAAGCCCAATATAACTCCAGAACAACTTTCCTAAATTTGCAATCGGCCCAACCTAATTCAGTCTGCCTAGATTTGCCCAACCCAATTCAAACTATTTCAACATAATTTTAATTATATATATTTCGGTCTATGAGAAAATGTTGATTATGTTAATTATAAAACAAAGTTAATCATTTGTCCGTATAAAAAAATTAAAAATTTGAAATAATTGAAGAAAAATAACAACAAATAAATGAGTAAATGAGATCATTTGTTTTTTCAGAATTTTAAATGATGTTTTCAGTTTTTCTAAAATTCTAAATAAAATTTGATTTCAAAATCAATTTAAAAGAAACGTTAATTAAACGTTAAAATGAAACATGTATTTTTCATTCTTGTGTTGATGAAAGATAACATTAACATTTCCTTCTCTTTTTTTTTTCAAAATCAATTTAAAGGAAACTTTAATTAAACACTAGAAAGAGGGTAACATTTTTTTTTTAATTTTCTTAATTCTACTTCCAAATGTATTGATAATTTTTGCTTGCTTATGAAACACATCATTTTATGAAATCTCGTTATATATAAATATTTTTCCATTCATGTTTTTAAAACTGTATAGGCTAATTATTCCGATTAGGCCAAAAGGTCTTGATTACCTCATGCTTGTGTGCTTTTAGGTTGGCCGAAAAGACTCGTTTCTCTCCAATTCTGCTTTAGTTACATTGTTAAATCAAGAAATGCCACTTCTACTTCAATGATGCTATGTTGCCAAATCGAGAAGTGTTACTTCTACTTCAATGGTGTCGTGTCTCTTCGGTATACAAGTGGCAGAGCATTAGTATATACGTGTTAAACCTAGAAGGTACATACTTCCTCCAATTTAAATTACATGTCGTTTAAGGTTTTCATTTAATTGCTTAATAGATGTCGTTTTATGATTTTGTCATCAATTATCTCAATTCTACCCCTATTTATTTTTCACATTTCATTAACTTTAGTCAACTATTCCTAATATACATTGTCTTCCGTTTAAACCTTTTCTTCTCCCTCAGTATACTTCTTCTTCTCTGATTTGTTAATTCATTTTTTACTCAACCCATTTTTTTCTCAATTTTATACACATATTTTTAATAGACTATTCACAGCTCTATTTTCGTATTTCAATTTCAATGTAGGGTTTGGTAAGTTTGATATGAAGTCTATGAGTTATTGTATGTGATAGATCAACAATTAGGGATTTTTTTTGTTCTCCTATTTTGAAATTTAAATATGCAATATGAGAAAATGAATAATTGAGACGATCTCACGGTGAGGTGGGACATAGTTTGGACATTGATATATTAATAATTTGTTAGAGTTGAGTGTTCATTTGTGCTAAATTATACCCGCCTCGTTCATGAGACTGTCTCATATGAGTTTTTGGCTTAAAATATTAAAACCTTTTATTTTCTGTATACTTCCTATAAAATGAAAGATTTACCACTCCATTAGGTGGACTATTCATCAAAAGCACAAATCATGGAATAGATGGAGAGTTTGACTCTCTTTTTTGGCAAAATGTGTTTAATGAGTGCATTTTTTAGAATGATAATTAAGTTAAGTATATCATGGGTTAAGGGTAATTGTGGCATATCTAAGTGTTCTTAATTTTTGGACAAAAACCTTAAACGGCATGTAATTTAAATTGGAGGGAGTATATGATTTGTTCAATAAAACAAATCTCATGTATTATTGGCCTTGCAATCGCCAACTTTATTGCCTTTAGCCAATTTCTATATTATCGCCTCTCAACAATTAAACAATTTTTCTACTATTAGAGATGCATACTTAGCCCGGTATGCACAATCAATCAATCTAGACTATCTCTCTTTTTAAGTGATTTTAATAGTTATTTTTTTTTTGGGTTGACCATGGCTAATTATACTTGTTGCCACCAGATTTATCACACGTCAGCATTCACTTCAGCATCACCAGATTTATCACACGTCAGCAGGACGAATTATCACCCGTCAGCAAGGCCCACAAAGACCTGAATCGACCCGATCCATCAGGAGGTCAAGGGTCACACAGAAGATGATTTGTCGTGCTTTACGCATATGTTTTGTCATGCTTTATTCACATGATTTGTCGTGCTTAATGATTTGTCATGCTTATGATTTGTCGTGCTGGTTCTCTTTATATAAAGGATATCACCCTTCATTGTAAAAAAAACTCTGGAATGTTTCCCTCATTCCACTTATATACCAAAAACCCATATTTCAGGGAAGAACTACGGTTCTTCCCGCAGTGTTCTTGTTCGATTAATTATTTGTTTGGTGGTCAAATTCAATGCCACATCGTAATCGTAAAATATTTAATCACAACAATTGGTATTTAGAAGGATCACAGTTGATCAAGAACACACCCATATCCAATTTCAGAAAAAAAAAATTCTCTTCTGAATTTGCGAAGAAAAAATCCAAAATTCCATCCCTATATTCATCGTCTTCCTCAACACACAAACCCACATATACATACAGATATACATACAAGAAAAAAGTGGAAAAAAAAGAAAAAGAAAAAAAAAAAACACGCGGCGACTCTCAAGCCAACCGGGCTGTGACTCATGTCAGACCGGCCTCATCTCCACGGGCCTTGGCGTCGGCAAAGACCAAACCCCACACCGGAGACGGGCGATGATGTCGCTCTCTAGTTAGAACTCATAAGACGCTAAGGCCGACTACCCTACCGCGAAGTCAGCCGACTTTTCCGCCTCAAATCGGCCAATAGTCGCGAAACCTCCACCGCCCGCCGGCTAATAAATTGAAGCCCGCCTGCAAAATTGCCCCCACCGTCACAACCAAATCGACGCCACTCGCCCAAAACATCCAAACCGCCGCCGCCACGCGCTTCATCCCGGCTTTTTTGTCTCGTCTGGCGCACTCCACATCGAAACCGAGTTCACGCCACCGCGCTTGGAACATTTCGGTATTGGGAGATGAGCTGATTCATCCCGATTTGGGTCGTTTTACACTATTAAATTAAATGAGGGGCGATTTTTATAAGTGTTGGATCGGCCCAATTTCATAAATTTTGGGCCTTGTTTTCTTTTAAGGTAATATCTTCGCCGGTGTGTTTTGTCAAAAAATTATCTACCGGTTGTTGGGTCGATTAATTTGTAGGCCAAATTTTTCGCCCATTAAAAAAAAAAAAGCAAACAGGTTAGCGTTCGAAAAAATAAAAATAAAAAATTAGGCGAGTACCCGGAGTCTCGCGAGCTACTCAAAGAATCTACGGGTGATCCTTTTTTGCCCACCCCACTGAGTTTATTATGTTTATGTCCCGTGGCTTTTCATTCATTCGTTTATTTTCATTTATTTTGCTGCAGCCTTTAATGGTCGCACCTAAGCCGGACGACCGAACAAAACATTTAACGAGCGTAAGAAGTTTATGTTCACCGACGAAACAACCAGACTTATATACCCCAAGAAAAGAAAGTGATGGGTAATGAGTCAAGAACTAAATAAGATGACTCAGTCTTTACGGATACATAACAAAAAGCGATAGGAGTCTGCGAGGTCAGAACTAAATAAGGCGACCGGCGAGAATAGTGATCGCGGCTAACATAAGGCGATCATGAAACAAGAAAGAGGGGTTGCACATAAGTTAACCCATAAGTCGCGACTAAACAAGAAGATCAATCGATTGCACCTCGATAAAACGATAAAAAAACCAAAGAAGTTTCGGTGTAACATAGACCCGCGATCATGTTGAATTCATTGAAGAAAACAAAGACTATACCGACCAAATTACAAAAAAACCATTTATGCGATTATGCGGCTGATGGTATTTGTACTTCTGCGCCTTTCTCGGCTGACGATTATGCCCTTCGCTCGCGGAAGTTCGGCACCATCAGCCTTTACCGGCGATGAGATCGTCGGCCCTTTACTGGCGGCGACGGCCAGCATACCGTCGGCTTTCCGTACCTCGGCGATGTCCGGTCGCCGTTTTAGCGAAGAATTCTCCCCTTCGGCGATGAGATCGTCGGCCTTCTGGCGGCGACCCGATCGGGCCTTCCGGCGTCGGCTTTCCGCTACCTCGGCGATGTCGATCCGCCCGTTTTAGCGAAAATATTCTCCGTCTTCCGGCGATGAGATCGTCGGCCTTCACGGTGGCGACCGGCCCGGCCTTCACGGCGTCGGCTTTCCCTTACCTCGGCGATGTCGATTATTTTGTTTTAGCGAAATATTCTCGCGCTTATCGGCGATAGAGATCGTCGGCCTTCTGGCGGCGACCGGCCACGCTTCGGCGTCGAACTTTCGCTACCTCGATGATTTCCATTCCGCCGTTTTTTAAGCGAAAGTATTCTCGCCCTTCACGGCGATGAGATCGTCGGCCTTTCTGGCGGCGACCCGGCCCGCGCTTCCGGGTCGGTTTTCGCTACCTCGGCGATATCGATCCGCCGTTTAACGAAAGTATTCTCGCTTACCGGCGATAAGATCATCGGCCTTCTGGCGGCGACCGGCCAGCATTCCGGCGTCGAACTTTACGCTACCTCGGTGATGTCGCTTTTGCCATTTAAGCGAAGTCTTCTCGCTTTCGGCGATAGAGATCGTCGGCCTTCTGGCGGCGACGGCCCTATACCGGTGCCGGCTTTTCTTTACCTCAGCGATGTCAATCGGTAGTTTTAGAAGTATTCTCCGGCTACCGGCGATGAAGATGTCGGCCTTCTGCGATGACGGTAAAATCTTCTCGGCGTCATTTCCACATTACCTCGGCGATGTCGATCCGCCATTTAGCGAAGTATTCTCCGGCGGGTTCGGCGATGAGATCGTCGGCCTTTCTGGCGACGACCCGTACGCGCCCACCGGCGTGAACTTCCATTACCTCGGCCCGAATGTCGATCCGTGAATTTTAGCAAGTATTCGCCCGTGTACCGGCGATGGTCGTCGGCCTTCTGGCACTGACGACGGCCCTACCGGCGTCGAACTTTCATTTACCCTCGGCAATGTCGCACCGCCCGTTTAAAAAGCGAAGTCTTCTCGCGTTACCGGCGATGAGATCGTCGGCCTTTCTGACGACCGGCCGCGCTACCGGCGTCGAACTTTCCGCTACCTCGGCGATGTCGATCCGCCGTTTTAGCGAAATATTCTCTGCGCTTCTCGAGGATGAGATCGTCGGCCTTTCTGGCGGCGACCAGCCGCTTACCGGCATCGAACTTTCCGTACCTCGGCGATGTCGGTCCGCGATTTTAGCGAAGTATTCTCCGTCTTCGGCGATGAGATCGTCGGCCTTTATGGCGGCGACCGGCCGCGCTTCGGCGTCGAACTTTCCATTACCTCGGCGATGTCGATCCGCCCGTTTTAGCGAAGTATTCTCGCGGCTTCCGGGGATGGATCGTCGGCCTTCTGGCGACGACCACCCTCTTCTTGGCGTCGGTTTTTCCGCTACCTCGGCGATATCTTTTTGCCGTTTAAAATCTTCTCCGCGCCCGGCGATGAGATCGTCGGCGTATCGGCTGGCGACCGCCCGCGCTTCCGGCTTCCGCTACCTCGGTGATGTCAGTATTCTCCCGCGTAACGTGACGATTATCTCCGCCGGCGTGCTCTGGCCTTCTCGGCGGCGATTATGCCGCCCTCTTCGTGGCAATCTGGCGCTTCCAATGATGATTATGCCGTACTCACTGGTAACCTTCTGACGCTACCGGCGATTAATGCCGTATCGCCGGCGTGTACTTCTGCCCCGCTTTCTCGGCGGCGATTATGCCGCCTCGCAGCGGCGATTATGCAGCCTCACCGGCGGTAGCCTTCTGCTTCTCGGCGGCGATTATATCGGCCGCCATAAGCGTGACTACCGCGCTTTTTAGCGATGAATTATGCAGCCTCACCGGCGTGTAATCATTTCGGCGATGATTATGCCCGTCTCTTCCGTGACGCCTTCCTTTACTTTCAGCGATAATTATACCACTTTTAAGCGTTGACCCCCTTCCGCATCGGCGGCGTGTATTCACGTAAAGCGGCAGCTCGCCATCATCCGGCGGCGCGATCCCTCGCCCTCGCAGCGTTCATCGCCGCTTTATGGCGTTGATCTGCCGCTTTATTAAGCGGCGGCCCTTCCGATCGACGGCGGCGTATTCCGCAGAAGCGAGCGCCTCGCCATCCTCGGCGACGAGATCATTCGCCTCCCGGCGTTCATCCGCTTTTTGGCGTTGATTTGCCCGGGCTTTTTGCTGGCCTTCCGATCGGCGGCGACGATATTCCGCTGAAGCGAGGCATTACTCGCCATCCCGGCTGACGAGATCATCGCCCTCCTCGTTCATCCGCTTTTCTGGCGTTCCGCCGCCGCCTCTTAGGTCTTAACCTTCCAGACGGTGATCGTATTCCGCCGAAACCTCTCGAAAACCTACTCACATTTGGCCTACTCATTTCTAAAGCTCATGGGCGTCTCCCGAACTTCACCCTGGCCCACTTCATCGTTCACTAGCTTAATTTCACTATATATTTTTTAAAGTTGAATAAGATTTTTTTTTTAGAGGTACATTAGTTTTATAAGAAAACCAAGAAGATCCTCTTTTGTTCTTTTTTAAAGATTCTCATCAAAGTACATTATAGATATATTTTTTTTGGCAAATATTTGATAAAATATGGCAAATAACATATTTGTTTTAACTTTTAAGTACAAATTCAACAAAAATAATTGATATATTGACAAAATAAGAATTCGGACATCGTTGTGTGTTCAATAAGTAAAATACACGATCGGATTCTGTTTAGTTATTGTGTGTTGTGGACATGTTTTGATAATTATGAATTAAATTAATTTAACAACATTACAATTTAAATAAAAAAAAAATTAATAATTAGAAATATTTTCATTGTTTTTTTAAATTCTTAAATTTATAAACACATATATTTTCTAATTAATTGTAAAATTGTTTGAATCTTATATTTCAAGTCAATCCATTATGATAATATTTTAAAATCGAAAAAAAATTTCAAAATATTAATGGATCTTCGCTATTAATTTTGTCCTTCAAATTATATTATAGATTTTTTTTTCCGATATGTGATATTTGGGGCCTATTCTCCTACCATATTTTTCAACCAAGAATTTGATAATTGATATCCTTAACAAAATCTCAAGCTATTAAAGGCAAACAACTTTTTTTCCAATTTCACTTTTTTTTTTTTTTTCTTCGTTTATTCATCATTGCAATGATGGCGAAAAAGGGATCATGAGAGAGGGATGGAGAGGATGGACGGATCCGTTAGATGACATACCGACGACGTTGGTAGTTGCCTCACGCACGCCGCCTCCCCTTTCATCACGATGATGACGGATCAACCGTGATAACGATTGCCGTCTTCGATGACGGGATGAACCGACTTGGCTCGGAATGGGCATTCCAACGCTTCCTAGAAGAGTACCGACGAACACCACCACCAAACAAAGCGATGTCGCCTCGATCGATTGAAAAAACATCAGAATCAAGAAATGGAGATAGATGGCCATGTAAAGGGGTTCCGCCACGAGTAATCCGGTGGATTCCGGGAGCATCAGCATTTCTTAAAAGTCACCTCGAGTTGGCTTATTTGCCGTCGCTTTTGACCGGTGAATCTTTAATTTATTCGTTATTTATTATTTTAATCTCCGATTTGGGCAATCAGGGAAGACTCTTCCCCTTTTTTCAATGGAATTGGTTTATGCTTAATTTTGTTATTGTGCGGATGATAATTTGTACCGTGGCTTAACATGTTGTGCCTTGGGGCTTTCCTAAAATGTCGGATATCAATTTCTCTATATCTGCGTGCATCGAACTTCCGCCATAACGAGATTTAAGGAATTATAAGTTGTGTTTTACTTATCATTAGGCAACTAAAAAGGCAAGGCTCTCGAGTCAATGCTTGGTGGTGACATCGGCTCTCTCGGTGACAATTTTCATCATTGAACAAACGTCGTTGATAGTATTTAGATGTTCTTATTTCCCCAGAGAGTTATTGCATGAGTGCTCTCTTTATTGTGATTGTTGTGAATATGCAAGTGTTAAAGTTAAACTGTCTCTTAATGTATGCTTGGCCTAAAGATCAATTATACAATGGCATGTATTACTTCCACTTGTTTTTCAAGTGCTTGTAAATTCCTGCCCATTTCTTCAATAAGTTTATCACATTGGTACATAGTCTTCTTGAATAACCAATGCCAACCCTACAAACAACTCAT